>VZTX01022753.1:2003-55122 GCA_013400915.1 Pardalotus punctatus | reverse complement strand
TTGTATATAGACTACGTGGAAGTTCTCAAAGGGAAAATTTAAAATGTTAAGTCAAACTCTCAGAAAATCATTGTCTGAGTATTGCTTGTCAGCTTAATTTGGGCTTTCCACAGTTAATAAAATACAGAGGGACAGTCACAGGGCTTTCATGCCACTGAGCTCATAAAATGACCGATATTCTTCAAACAAGTAATTTCTTTAGCATGTCTGCATCTTGTATAATTTGGCCTAATTTTTTTCCCAAATAATTCAGACTTTGAATAGGCTACAGAGCTGTTAAATTCCCCATGTTGCTCTGCTTATACTTGATCAATTCTTTGCAAATATTGATGTCTTTTCACCCATTTTTTTTTTGGGAAATGTGGTCTAAATAACAGAGTGTTTAGTGCCAGTTTTGAAAAGCCTTCATATAACCCTGTCTTTGTCAGCATTACCTACATATTTAGGACAGTCTTCATCCTTTTTGGTTATCTGATGAGAACGTCCATCAGCTTGCCTCTAAAGTTTAAGGACCATCTTCATTTTCACATGACCACACACATTTTTTGTTTAGTTTATCCTTAGTTTACTCTTTAACTTGTAGCAATGTAATCCATGGAAACTGTAGTATTCAGCTGCTCTACATGAGAAACCTTGATCTTCCCTTCTGTACTTTTTTGCTTGCTTTACTGTATGTCTGCCACACTTTCCAGTAAGATATTTTCAGCAAAAAAGAAACTTCAAGAAACAATATGTAAGGTTCCTTCAAGAACGCTTAGGGGAAAGGCAAGAAAAATCATTGGCTCCCATGTATAGATGAGTTCTGTTTCTTAATGTAAGATTTAGTAAGTAGCTTGAAATAATGGGAGTTATTTTTAGAGTCATAGAATCATAGAATATCCTGAGTTGGAACGGACCCACAAGGATCATCTAAGTCCAGCTCCTGGCCCTGCACCAGACAGCCCCAAGAAGTTGTACAAATTGGGACAACCACGAAATGTTACAGAAACAGCTCTATTATATGCTTTGTAATAAACAGGTGAGTTTGCCTGGAAGTTGTTTGCAGCTCAAGAGGGTTGTTGAGCTGTTTGTAAAAACAAAAGAATTTGGAAATGGCAGAAGCCAAGTCGTTTAGAACCGGTGAAAAAGGTACCTTTTCAGGGAAAACTTGGGCCAAAGAAAAGTGCCTTTTTTGCTGAACAGTTTCAAAGCACAAAATCCCTCAATCAGGCCTAATAAAGAAGTCACTGTCTCCTGTGCATCAATGTGAGAGCACTAAACCAAAATAGACTGTCTAAGAATGAGGTAAATCATATCAGGTCATTGCACTAATGAACGGTTTGGGCCCAAACTCTCTTTAGCTTGTCTGTAGGAAGAGAAAACTGGTAAAACAGCAAAAGGCCATATGAGATAAGCTCTTTGCTGGTACTGTCTTAAGCTTTTATTGTTGAAAGACACCCTTTAGCTAATTTCAGACACATTAAAAAAAAAAAAAAGTTTGGTGATTAGGAACCAGTGAATAAGAGCAGAAAGCCCAAGTGCATAAGGCCGTAAATACCTAAGTCCTTGGGATAAGAGCCTGTAAAACTGTCAGAAAGCATTGCTTAAGTGACAAAAGACAGCCTCTGTTAACTAGAAGCATGGGTGCTGTTGGCACTAATCCATATTCATATATGGAAGGCATATTTTTAGTTCCTTCTGAAAAGGCAAGTCTTTTCTGTTAAAAACATTCGTTCTTACGTTAAAAGCAACTGTTTCCTCTGGGTGTGCTCTCACCCATATTTCTCAGTTGAAAAATGTAGGTTTCATTTCCAATACTTAACAGTTTTAATATTTATGTTAATCTGTATTTCTTGGAATAAATTTTCAGATAGGGCTGTTTAAGGAAATAATGTAAATTATTTCAAAAAGTTATTAGGAACCCTTTTAAAATGTGTATGGGTGATCATATGTGGACTCTCTGTGGTTTGACTTCTCAAAGTGATCTTGCTAAAGCAGAGCAAAATTTTTACCAGGAAAATATACAACTTTATATGTATTTATATTAATTTGTTCTTGTGATACTGACTCAATTAGTTAATGCTGGGAGAAAATTTTGACACAGAGCAATTTCACTGGTATTTTTGTGCCTTATAATGTGAATGAGACTAGGCCTTTTCTCCTTTTTATATTCCAAGTAAACTGGTAAAAAAAAAAAGCAGTGAAGTTTTAATAGTGAAAGTCTTTACACCTACGTGATTTCTTTTCTACCTAGAGCTTTAGCACTTGAAAACCAAATGTGATAGTCTTTTAGCGTTTGCTATTTTTTTGATGGAATGTGTTTTAGATAAGTTAAAGTTCACATTGAAATTAATAAAGAAGAAATAGTTAATGGAAATCTGAGGAAACCAGTTCTCAGCTAGTAATTTTGCTGCAAGAAGCAGAAATTGACAGATAAACCAGATGTTTAATAGTAGCCTGAAGCTAGAAGACTGAACTTTGTTTGCTGATGTCTTTAAAGTTTACATTGACTCTTGTTCTTCATCGCTGCAGTCTCTTTCATATTATCATGATTATTTTACAGCTAAAAATCTTACAAGGTTTTGCAGAAATTCAGGAAGGAAAAAACAATTTTTTTTCAGAAGTGCTTGGTTTTTGGAGCAGTGTCAAGTGATGCTGCAGGGTCTTTCAAAAAGATCTGATGCTGTGGACCATGTAAGAATCTCTCTCGGTTCTCAGAAGAGGGTTGTGTTGTTGGCTGGGTTGGATTTTGTCACATGGGCTTGATTCAGTTGTATACAAGTGGCATATACTCCACACAGGTACAGAGTTTGTATTTTGACTGTGTGTCTGTGAGAACTGGAGCTGGTGTTGATTTAAGGAGAGCAGATGTTAATGGTGTTTTTCTCAAGCATTCTGTTGCCCAAATAGGCATCTCTCATCGTGAGAAAAAGCAACAAAAGGCAGTAAATCTGCCAGCTCTATTATGAAGGATAACAATAGATTGATTTATGAAGAAAAAGCAACTGTTGGGCTTAGGTAGCCTGTGTGTGTGAAAACTGAGTTTTACAGACTGAATATCTCTGCTGTCATTTTTGAGAACAATTTAGTTCTATCTTAATCATGGTGGGTATTCTACAGGCAAGGAGAGTTGGAAAATGTTTGTTAGCCTGGATAGCACATGATGATAACACAGCTGTATAAAATTTAAAGTGTAAGCAGGTTTTCTTTTCAGTAGTGGTTGTTTAGGCCATTATTTCCTGATCTGATTTTCACTGTTCCTTCTGTATGGCCAGGTCTTATTTTATATTCTCAGTTAGCATCCCCTCTGCCCACATACCAAGTTCATGCTTTGGCTCATGTACACAGATGAGTGTGCAAGTATGTACCACTGAGTCTAGGAATTAGCCAAAATTATATGGAGACATGCAACCTGGCAGCAGGAAGCAAGATTCTTACTGCCCTCATAAGCCATAAACACTGAGCAAAATCTGCAGAATTTTTAGATGAAGTAATAGGACTTCTTCATTAATTTTAAAGAGAAATTTACACATTTTAAACAATAGCAGAAAAAAATGTATAGAAGTGTTTGTTAAATAATATACACTTATTTTAATAAATCTGTTTTAAAAATTTAGTTCTCTTTTGTAATGGTAAATACTATATAATTTCTCTTTGTAACAAGGTATACCTTCTGGTTCAATCACCTTTACAATTTGCAGGGTTTTGGTACATATGGAAAGTGTTGGGCTTAACAGAAATTCAATAAGAACATAAAAGTTTCATTTGAATCCCTATATTAAGACTTATTTTCTAAGGGAGATGAAAGAAAACTGTCTAAGGTTTTCTAGCATTTAGTGTGGTCTGCTCAGGTCTTTTGTTTTTCGATTCCACAATGTCATTGCTAATTTGAAAAGTGTTGCATCTACTAGGACAAAGACAGAAATGCCTTAGGTCCATTATAAACTCTTTTAGGCTCTCATGTTGTATAGCCTTTCAAATAAGGCATTGGAAACTTCTTGCTAGGCTTTAGCAAAGAACTACACATGATATAGTAGTGTGTATGTGTGGTGAGTGCAATGGTAATTTCCACAATGTTTGCCTCACTGACGCCTGAAGTAAAGGTCTTTGAGTATTATTTCGCCCCACAATTCATTTTTCTTGACAGAATGCTTTAGGCAGTAACTAACTGTAAGAGTTTTAGGCAAAAAAGTGTTTCTTAAAATGTTATTTATTTTCTTTTTTTTTTCTTTAAGTCTGAACAGCCTAGTCCTGCCAGTTCCAGCTCCAGTTCCAGTTCCAGTTTTACGCCATCTCAAAACAACAGACAACAAGGTACCAATAAAGGAAAAGAAATTGAAAGGAATGTGTGAAATGGAGGGGGCAATGAAAACAGAACTCATGGCATCTCATTACCTCTTTTCTTCTGTGTTTCACTGCCTGAAATGGTCACAGTTTTGATTTAGAGACTTTTCCTTGGGTTGTTTTCAAATGTGGCTGTAAGGGCAAAATAAAAGGAGAGAAAGAAACTGAATCTGAGAAAAGGGTGTGAAGGTTGGTTGTTTTGCAGGGCTAAATACATGCCAGTCACTTAACAGATGCTAAACTAAAAAGAGCTTCTCTCTCTGAGTTGTTCTTCTGCAGGGTTAGGTAGCATGGCCCCTGGCTCTATCTGAAGCCTTGGAAGAGTGCAGCTTCCCATGGGCAGCCAACAGAAACCCACAGTTGTGTTTACGTAGACCCTTTCAAAGGCTGCGATCATCCCATACTCTTGGGAAGTTTTAAGAGCATACAGTATTTACTTCAGATACATGGCAGGGAAGGATGATTTTGGTTTTCTGGCTAATAATTTCAGTTTACTTGAAACCCAGTAAAGAATTCAATTTTCTTCCTGGAGGCTTTGCCAAGGCATGTTTTCTGTAAAGAAGCTGAGATTCATTCTACATGATCCATTAAACTGCTTAGTTCCTGGTTGGCTTCTTTCCCTGGTTTATAAGATTGTACAACTGATACATTCTTAATGAGCTTTTGTTTTGTTCTTTGGATAAGGAGCATTAAAAAAGCAGCCTTTGACTAAACAAAATTCTTTGGTTTAGCCATTTATATTCCTCAATGGTAGACTTGATTTAAGGTTATGACAATACATTAGTGCCTCAGATAGACTGATTTTAAATAGTTCGCCACATGATGCATATCTGTCCTGCTGCCCTTCTGTAGGTGACTGGTACTGATTTTCTGATGTTTTCTGGCAGTGTCACTCCATGTGAAAGAAGCAAGAGCTGATGTGAACTGTGGTAATGACTGACTCCAGGCAGTTGATTTTTGCCTAAGAATAATCAGATATACTTCCTGCTGAAACTCGGTTTTCATTTTTGTGAAAACCTCCTTAGTGGTGTGAGTTGTCCATTGCAAGCCAAAAGACTTGGATACCCATTTCTGCATCTGTTACCTTATGCTGGGCAAAAACCTAGTGACTTACTGGTCCCATCCATCTCTTCTGGATCATAGATAAGACATATCACAGATGGTCATTCAGTTCTCCATACCTTCTCTAGAATAGATGGGAGATTTGTCCTCTGATGTGAACAGCTCTGAAGCGCAAATGTTATATATATCTTCTCTTTTTTGCCACAACAAATTGTGGTTCCTGCTTCTTGCTGGGAGTTCCAGAAACACCGATTAACTTAAGCATATTCATTGCTCAGGCCATGAATTTGTATATCAAAGGTATGGAGGACCAGGCATACTGTGGCACATTCATGCAATGTGTTGTGCTCTGGTCAGAAGCTATGCTTTTTCCCTTAACTGGAAGTCACTTGCCAGGACTGTTGTTCTTTTTCTGTTGTATTCAGACTCCAGTGCTCACTCAAGTGTCAAAAAAAACCACATGAACTTTTTTCATCTCTTTTTGCATAAGCAGAGAGCTAACCTGAGATTCTTCAAGTTCTCCTATCCTTGGGGCTTACTTTGATATTTCTCTATTTCCCTACCAAGAAAAGTTGCTCATGGTCAACTCCTTATTTTCAGATTCTCCTTAACTATTCTGATCTCTTAGGAGGTAACAACTTTTCAGACCTTTAAAAAGGTTGTTAAGGAATTTTAAAGTATGTGTTAGCAAGGAGAAGAAAATTGCTATCCATGCTAGAAAAAAAAGACCTAAAAATTAATGCTTTGCTGATTGCTACAAAAGTCTGCTGAAAAGTTAGCTAGCAATGTGCTTTTCAAACTCCCAGACATGCTCCTACACTAAGTGAGAACTTGTTTGAATGACAGGTCATTCAATGCTTGTGGGGCTGTCAGTGATGGATGCATCTCAGGAGTCCAAATTTCTTTTATTACTGCTTCTAAAAGCTCTTTCTGTCCTTCAGGGGTCAAATGATAAGTTATTCAGTCAGACTACAAGTTGTCATTTGCAAATACCTGAGCATTGTCTGCCTGAGATCCAAACAGGGACAGAAAACGGAGCACAGCTCAGCTGCTTCTCTGTATTACCAGTGGGTTCATGGACAAGAAGCACTTTCATGTAGCTCCCATTCCATCATCACCTGTACAAATGACTGGTCAACCAGGAATATGCCCATCAACACCATCTAGTTTTCTTTCCTAGGGTGTGAAAACAGAGAAAAGGTTCATTGCTCTTAACCTGCCCAAACTGTTCCAATTTAGAGAACTTCTAGTGTAGCCTTAGTGGGAAATCATTCTAAACATCACCTTTGAAGTCACTTCCACAACACTAGTTGAAATGGCCTGAACTTTGCTATGTCTGGAATAGTCCATAAAGCTGTTCCTCCCATGAAGGCAACACTCTCCCTGTTATGAGTATGGCACTGACTGACAGATGTCTACCTTCTCTGCTGGCAGTGGCCAGGGAGGACGCTCCTTGACTCAGTTTCCCCATTAGCAAATAGCTGAAAAACTTCATCTCAGGCTTTGTTCATGTTAGTACTGTGTTTCTTGGGCTGAAGGAATCACACAACTGTAATAGTAATTACTGATCCTACAGCCATCACTGGTGCTTTACCTGCTGCTTCATGTCTCAGATGGGCTGCACTTCAGAGTTAAATGTTCTGTGTCACCAGGACATTAGAAGAACCCACTTCTAATCTGCTTTTGCCCATTCTTATTTCAAGTAGCTGTTTTGTTACACTTTCCAGATCTGTTAAACATATTCCTCTTTCTGTAACTGTCTCTTAGAGCAAAAAGAGTAAAAATCAAAACCCAAGCTGAGTTTAATGCAGTTTTGTGAGCAAGTCAAGCTTTGTACCTTCTTGTTAATTCAGGAAAAGTCATAACATGGCATTGTGTGGGATTGATGCACTTAGTACTTACCAATATTGGCAAAGTGCTTACTCAACTTGAAATTGACCCTGAAATAATAGCTGAAGTTAAATATGTAAAAACCAAGAAGACAAAATGACTGCTTGTCCAGTACAACTTAGTCACAATGATTTGTTAGCACCAATTTCTCAATACATGGATTAACCTAAGAAATGTACTAATACTTATCAATATGTCCCTGTAGATCTTTACTCACATATAATGCCCTTTGAGAAAGCAAAAAAATTCTAAACCCCAGCAATGCAAAAGAAGCATACTTCTAGCAAGCATACATTCATGGTCAATTTCTCTTGTCATGACAGTATTTTATTTCAGCAGTGGTCCAGGGTGCAAATTGTTCTAATACATGAACATGTGAGAAACCTCACAGTCACGAGTAAGTCTGTTGAAGCTGATTGAGTTGCTTCTGTGGGTAAATGATTGGTTCATAGATAAGTGGATAGGTCCCTGCAGTGTAGGCCCCAGGGCATTACTTGATTTATTTAATGTTTAAGACTCTCCTTTCTCAACACTGTGTGGGGAAGATAGTTTTCAAAGCTGAGTGAGTTGCCCAAAACACTGTCAAGTGAACTTCGTTGCATTTTATTGTCATTGTTGTTTCAGGTCCATTGAGGACAATAATGAAAGATCTGCATTCAGATGATAATGAAGACGAATCAGATGAAGCAGATGAGAAGGACAATGATTCTGAGTTGGAACAACCAGTAAATACAAGAGGAGGAAGCAGGAGTCGCAGGTGCGTGTCTTGTGATTGCAAGTAGCCTGCTGACCAAGACTTTGTAGTGCTTGTTAGTTACAAGGTGAGGTCTAATGCTCTCAGAGTGCTGAGTAGCAAATGTGCAGAAAATTCACTTCCTAAACACTTCCTTCTTTATGTGCACATAAAAGAACCTCTTCTAAAAACTAACAGAACTAGCCATTCGTGATACAAACTCCTTCTGTACTAATCGATATGGTTATGATGATCCTCATTTGTTTGACTTTATTTGATTTCATGCCATTGTGACTTGAGAGGAGCAGTTATAATTACTCTCTCGCCTAAATTAGAGAAAATTTCCCTTCAGCTGTTGAATGAGCTATTCTATACGTAGTCACAAGACCCCACTGCTTACCAGTTTTAGATTAGGTTGTTAACTTGGATCCGAATCAATGAAATTTGAATTTCAAGTAAATTTTGTGCTGCATGCACTAGATACTGTGTAAAAGTGCATTAGAAGGTAAAGCAAGCAGCTGTCACAGAAATTTTTTTAATTTTCAATTTTTAAAAAAAGCTTCTGCATCCTTGCTGCAACCTTCAGAGGGCATTCTAAAATTCATCTGTTATTTGGGCAGCTTGAAGCTCCATCCAAATGATGTTCAAGGTGATGGAAAACCTGAAACTGTCTCTCTCAAACACTTTTCATATTAGGTTCTTTATGTAATTCAGAAGATTTTCCTGTTAGTGCACAGCACCTGGGTGACAGTGTCAGCTACTGCTCGAATGGAAAGGTAATAGGAAAACTAATGAATGTCAGCTGTTTCCCTGGTATATTTTAGCAGCTGGAATCAAGGAGAAAAAGACCAAGACGATAAACAGTTTGAGAACTTGTTCATGTCAGTGATTGTGTAAAGGATTGTTTCAAGCTTAATGTGTCTCCAACTGGGGAGATTTTGCTTCAGGTTTTTAATGGAACTTTGAGGCTATTGTTTCTCTATTTCTTTTTATCCCAAATAACTAACGTTTTTTTCCAACAAAAAAATATTCCCTGCTGTTCTTAAGTAAATGAGGGTGAAACTGACTAGGAGCTGGGCTTTTTCATGAGACCTCTCCTGAGATGCTAAGTTTTTTAATTTTTATCAGGAAAAAGTGTGTTACTTTTGACAATCAACAAAGAACTTTTCAGTAAAATGTGTTCAGGTGGGAACTGCAGCTGTTTGGAAAGTTTTTAGAAGAGCAGAAAAGAGACCACTTTCCTTCTTTGACATAGCTGTGAACTGAGATAGGGAGCAGCAGTTTAATTTTGTAGGCATTGCTGTAATGTTAGCTGCTATTCACTGGACACTTCATCTCAGCCAAGTGCAGACAGGCAGCCTCCTTCTTTGTGCTACAAAGAGTTTTTTCCAGAGTGCAGCCCTGCTCAGATGCCTCTCTTCCAAATGACCTTGATTAACGATAGCTTGCTTAGTAAGGTCATTGTAAGTCCCTACCTCAAAGTCGAAGGTTGGCTCACCCTGTTTTGACAGCCCTTTGTCTGCAGGTGTAATGCTGTGGCTCTTTTTTTCCGCAGGGTTAGTCTGAGTGATGGCAGTGACAGTGATAGTAGCTCAGCTTCCTCACCGCTGCGTCACGAGCCAGCACCACCTGTACTGAAAACCAGCAACAGCCAGGTAAACAAATGCACTTTGGCTTTGTATTAGTAGACACAGTTCACATCAATCTCAGGAGTTTGATTTGTCTCTTCTCCTCTCCCCTACCGATGTATCTATAAATATACAGTACTTTTTTCCTGCACTAGAAGACACAATAGTTGTTACTTCGCATCAGAGTACTTGTACCAGATTTGTAAAAGCTAACACGGTTGTAATTTCTGAGGTAGGAACATCGAGTAGTTCAGTTTTTCAAAGAAAAGAAAGTAAATACCTGGAGTTGTGAAATACTGCAGGGACAAATGAGAATTAGCTTTTGGGAGGTACCCTACCTCCAGTAAGTAAGACTCTCTAAATATAAAATTAAGTATGGAAGAAGGTATGTCCATTTCTATAATTGAGCTACATTTTATAATCAAGCTGCAAGTTGGAAATTCTGGGAAGCATTGTGAGAATTCAAATTGTATGGACCATAGCCACATTTGAAATCTCTTCTTGGTAGCATAGTGCTGCTTGCCAGGATGATACCTTTTACTGATGAAGTCAGGTTTGTGTTGACTAAGTTCTGTCATAGAACTGATGAGCTAAGATGTAGTATTGGTATAAGCTTCCTCACACATGATTATTTCTGTATCTCATCTAGACAAGACTGCTTAAGATGTTAGATTTTAACTACAGATCAAGAGCACTGTAAGGAAGCAACTTTTTCAGATACTGTGTTCTTGGTAAAGTTCTATTTGAAACCAAGAATTTTCTTCCTGTTAAAACAATAAAAGCATCTATAAGGTACTGGATCCAGGATTGAAGGTCTGTGTTTTTGTAGGGTTGGGTGGGTTTCTTTTTCAAGAGAAAGCTTTTTTTCTACTGGCCTACACAGCAGTAACCCCAGGAGGTGTTCAATAGAAGTACTAGAGTTATCCTTCAAAAATAGGTGTTTTGATTCTGAACATGCATCACTCTTGGCTAAGTCAATCTTTATGTAAAGTTAACTCAGGTCTGCAGTCACTCTCTCTAGATAGGGAAGTAGCTGTTTGCCAGGTGTGTTCTTCATATGCTGGTCAGCTTAGGCAGCATAGATGCAATTTAGTAATTTATACCAAGGGAAGTAGAAATGAGAGAGGACTTGGGGAAAAATATCAATGAGGCTTCTAGAAGACTTGTTCTTACAGGCTTTATTTCTTGTTTTAGTTGCTAAGTTTTACCCTGTTTTGTGGCTGTTTGATATGGTTTTGGAGTTAATCATGCTAGTGATGTTGGTCTCATTTACAATGAAATGTGAAGCGTAATCTCCCATTATCTGTGATTACTTAGTTTTCTTTGATTTTTTTCAGAAGAACTGGTTATGTTCTAGGTTAGGAATGATCTGGTGATTTTTCTTTTGACTTCAAAAAAGTGTTCTCGGTGGAAAAAATTGGAAGATCAATCAACAGTTCTTTTCCCCTGAAATATTCCTGCTTTTGATCCTAAAAGTTTCATTAAGTCCTGTTCTTGTTAATGTGCTCTTCTTGACTCTGTTGCAGTACCAGATGAAGCAATCTTGGCTTGTATATGTGATAGTAAACGGATGTGAGTGGCACTGAAGGAAGGGTGCTATATAAGTGCCAAAGAAAATTACTGTCAATCACATTCTTTTTCAGTTACAGCTCATGCAGTCATTTCAAGGACTGTTTCAAAACCTCTGTTGTCAAAGGAAAGAGATAGGATTGGGGGCAGGGGGGAAGAACAGGAAAAGTACAGTGATAATGTGACATTTCAAAGGCACTGGAGAGACCCTCAGCATCATTTTATGTCTGCCAAATCACCTCTTACCCTACCAGCATGCAAAAGGTAGGAAAAAAAGTGTTGAGAAGGCTTCAAATTACATGAAATTCTTTCTTTTAAGGATTAATAGTATCACTATCACCTCATTCTAGTACCTCAGAATTTTCTGCTGTAAGTTGCTTTTTCTGAAAAATACGAGTAGGTTATATGGGTTAAGGAATGAAAAGCTCAGTTTTGAGTTTGTGTTATTAACAGCATAATTTTCCATATGTAATTGTATCCAATGATGCATTTAATTTTTATTATATTTTCTTTCTTTTCCAGATTTTAGAAGTGAAAAGTCCAATAAAGCAAAACAAAACTGATAAACAAATGAAGAATGGGGATTGTGATAAGGTAAATAACAATGAGATAACAATAAACTGCTCCAGAATATGATACTAAATGTGTGTGCCAAATACCAACCTTTATTACATAATGTAAATCTTAGCATAGCACATCTCTGCTTTGGGTTCCTTTAGGTGCATATCTTTCTGCTTTCTGTCTGTAATTATTTTATCTTCTCTCATATTGTGCATTTTTTTTCCTTCTTTTCAATTGAGTGATTTGGCAAATTTCAGCCATTGGGAATCTACCATTTATTTATTTAATGTACTCTCCACAATGAGTTTATATTGTGCTTCACAGAGGAATGAGATGTAGATGAGAATTCACAGATGTATTCCTAGCCAGTAGATCAATCAGTCGGGGGGGAAAAAATCATCTATTTTCCAGAATCCTTTCTGAAGGCTATGCATTAGAAAGTGGCAGTGTGATTTAGCATGTTAACTAGAATGATATGAAGCAACTGTTACCATTTAATGCTGAGATAGTTTAATTTAAAATCTGTCTAATGGTTGTATAGGCAAGAGCTCTCAATCGTGACATGAGTGAATGCAGCATAGTTGCCCACTGTGGACAAGTTTCTCTGAAGGTTCATATCGTACTGGTATTAGTGTAGATTTTGTGACAATATGAGGCAAGAGATGAAGGTTCCAGTATCTAGACTTTTAGTATCAAGGTTTTTATCTGCAGTAGCTAGATTTTAAAGTGCTCTGATCTTTTGCTTTACTTTTTGGTATGCTGTTTGGTGTGCTTTTTGGTTTCTTAGGTTGAGTGCCATATCTCTCTTTGCTTGCAAGCAAAAAAAAAAAGGTTTTTATGACTCAGGCTGAAGGAGAAAGTTGATAATAGGTTGGAGATGTGGGACATGTTTGACATCCCAGGGAAGAAGCACTGGAATTTACCTTTGGATTGATCTTGTTTAGTCTTTCTCTCCTTATGTCTCCCTGTTGACACAAAAGAAATTATTACATACCTCTAGAGAAAAAGACTTGATTAGGAATCTTTGGGTTTCGTTCTTACATGGAAACATGGGAGAAGTTTTCTAAAGATGCTGTTTTGGCATCCCCAGTCTTTTGGTGCTTTTTGGCACAGTTGAGATACAGAGATTATCTTCTACAGAAAATGACCACCTATGAAGACTTTTTGTCAGCGTGAAGTATCTTAAAAACCACAAAAAATTATATTTGGGTTGTATTAAGATAGAGAAAGCCAGACAATAAAAAAATACAGCTCGAAGAAGAGTTTGGTCTTACCTCAAGTCCTGTGTGCAGTTTTGGGTGCCATATTCTAAAAAAGATTTAAAGTTATTACAGAGGGTCCAAAGGAGGGCTACAAAGATGAGGAAGGGTCTAGAAGGGAAGGCTTACAAGGAGCAGTTGATGTCACTTGGTCTGTTCAGCCTGGAGAAGAGGAGTCTGAGTGGAGACCTTGTGAGAGGAAGAAGAGGGGCAGGCAGTGATGATTTCTCTGTGGTGACCAGTGACAGGACCCAAGGGACTGGACAGAAGCTGAGTCAGAGGAGGTTGAGATATTAGAAAAGGTTCTTCACCCAGAGCGTGGCTGAGCACTGGCACAGTCTTCCAGGGAAGTGGTCACAGCAGCAGCCTGACAGAGCTCAAGAAGCCTTTGGACAGTGGACAATACTCTTGGGCACATGGTGTGACCCTTGGAGTTGTCCTGTGCAGAGCCAGGAGCTGAACTCGATGATCCCTCTGAGTTTCCTCCCGTTCAGGATATTATATGGTTCCAAGATTCAAAATAAAATTTCTTTTTGTATTGTTTTTGAAGACATCTGACACGTATGAATTACACAGCTATGACTTAATTAACAAGTTTTTTATGGGGGGGGGATTTGTTTCTAGGCATATCTCGATGAACTAGTAGAACTTCACAGAAGATTAATGACATTGAGAGAGAGACACGTACTGCAGCAGGTGAGGAGCACTCTCATGCACCTTCACAATGTGCTCACTAAAATTGTGAAGCCACATCTATATTTTTGCCTTCATTTAAAACTCTGCAATTAGGTTTAATAGCCTTCAAGCCTGTGTAGTCCATAGAAGTCCATTATCTCTTACACTGCAGCTTGGGAAATTTTTTGCACTTAAACTGTGTTGTCACACTTAATGACAATTTTTTTTAAAAAAGCCTATCTGAGATATACTTTTCACCAGTTTGTTATTTTCTTACCATACTGTATCGACAATTATGAACACAGGATGGGAGAATGGATATAGCTGTGTACTGTGACTTGATAAAAATCTTATTGCTTCTATCCTGAAAATGACTGGCCTTTTCTCAGAAACAGCCGAAGTGGTCTTTTCCTATGGGAAGCAGAAAACATGGAATTTAAAGCAAAGCCCACTTTGAGGAGAAACATAGTATGTTCATTGAATCTTCCGAAGTCATAGAACAAGTAAAATATGAAAGTGTACAAACCTAAAAGGCTCCAAACTTATTGAAAGGTTATGCAATAGTAAAAGCAAAGAAAGTGTTCTTGGTTTTGGGTGGTATTGTCAGGTACTACTGGACTACAAATTGTGAAGATTAAACAATAAGCATCTACAAAAGCAGATACAATTGTAGCACAGATGGTTTTATTATGTTTAGCATGATTATATCCCAGTTGTAGAGATGTTGTAAAGAGAAAACATTTACCACTTGTAAATTATTTCAATCATTGTCAAATTTCTCAATTAAGTCTGTTAAAAATATTATGCAAGCCCCAACATTAACATCTTTGTTAGTTCAGGCTCAGTATTGTGAGTAAAGATGATAAAACTATTGTAAGAGGTCACTGAAAAGGAAAATCTTGGTAAAGGATATCCTTAATTAGATGAATTCTGATGGCTTTGTCAGATTTCATCTTATAACATACAGTGATGCATATTGGTTACCCTTCATATTTAATGTACTGTTGTCTCCCAAGTTCCCTTTTCCTAAAAGGAAATCAAAGCATACTTTCAGAATGGTGGTGGAGCTGAATTTTTATCTGCATTGGGAAATTATTTTGCAGGAGGCTAAAAGATAGGAATTGCAACACCCTGTCTACTTCACATTATTCATTAATTTTCAAAGAGTTCACATTAAAATTGAATCTGGAAAAACCACTGCATTGTAAATTCACGCCATATCTTTGCTTCCTGAGCACTCACTTCCCTAGTTATCCAAGGCACAGCTTCCAAATGGTATTGCTTCTGGTGTACATCTTTGGCCAGTACTGCTGTTACTAGCTGTCAGCGCAGAACTGAGCCACTGTCCCAACCTGGGCAGTCTGGCCATGAACCCAGCTTTCACTGGGGCTGTATTGACAGCCTGCAGACCACAGGGTTTAGGTGGCTTAATGCAAAATTTTGGAAAAGAAAATCAACTTCAAAACATTTTATGCAAAGCAAATATGAAAACAAGCAAGAAGCCTGTTTCTTTCCCCATTATGGTGCTCAAGAGCTTTTGAAATCCTGACAGGATAAGCCTGGAGTAGCCAGATCTGACTGAACAACTGATCATGCTCTGAGCAGGGGCTGGGACTAGCAATATCCTTTCCAATTGGAATTATTTGGCCATCCAAATAAATATTTTCGAAGTAGGTAAAGTGCTTCAAGTTGAAGCACTCATTCTCTTTCGCACTAGTAGCATTTATTTGTTGGTGAAGAAGTATTTGTCTTTGTTAGAAAAATGATGTGCTTGTCAACTAAATTGTCATCATTGTAATATTGGAGTACTCTTATAGTAAACTTTGTGGGAAGTTCCTGATACAAGGAATAACCAAGTGAAAAGAAACATAACTGAGCTGGAAATTTAGGGTATCCTGTTCTGAGTAAATGAAAAAGAATGGTATATTCTTGTGCATTTTAAAGTAGACTTTTTTTTTCTCTTGAGACTATTTATCAAACCAGAGAAAGCATTCATTCATGAACTTTGCCTCACAACTTGCATTAAGAGTAAGGTATTTTAACACTGTGATCCATGATTACTTACACATTATTACTTACATTATGAAAGTTTGGTTGATGGAGAACTGGTGTTGCCTTTCTGGGGGAAATTGTTCTTGTAGATTGTTTCCTGTGTTTCAAGAGTATGTGCAGGCTGTTGGTACAGCCCCAGTGAAAGCTGGATTTATGGCCAGGCTATGCAGGCTGGGACAGTGGCTCAGTTCTGCTGGTAAGAGCATAATACTGGTTACAGAGGTCTACCAGGCATCAGGGGAAGAGCCAAGTTACCTACCAGTAGCCTGTTAGCCAGTCTGCACTAGTGAATGGTCTATGCTGCTATAAAACAAAACACAGCTTAGTTTTAAAACCTTTAATCCCTTAGTATTATGCAATTCATTCATTCATATGATTTTATCAGTTTACGGAAATATCTTCCCAATACTGAACAGATAACTTGCAGAGAATGAGTGTTTCTCTGCATTAAAAAAAATCTGCCATCCCATCTTAGAAGTCCTTACCACTTTGCAGCTATATAATTAATGTAAAACACTCCCAGTGTGCACAGAAATGAAAAAGATACAGAGCTGAGAAAGTTTCTAGGAATGAATATGAAACTTCTAGACTAAGAAATACAAGTATAAAGAGATTGTAGGAAGTACAAAGGTGAGAAGAATATGGCACAAAACTGTAACAGGATGGTGGTTAGCATGAGAAGAGGGATCAAATGCAAAAATATGCAACAGAAAATTGTATACTGCTGCAAGAGCTTTAAAGGTGCTGTTGGTGTTGAACCAGAATGGTGGTGGAATCATGTGTTCCTGAATGGTGGTTGTCATCCCCTTAGTTTATTTTAGGGCAGGTAAGTCTCTTGCACATGTCAAAATCTGCTACCCACAGACATTGATGGAGTTTTTAGAGAAGGGATTTGCAAAAGAACAATGAAGGCATTGATATTGTGTAAAAGCACAGGCTTTTCAAACTTATGCTAAGGAACATGAAACAAATATTTCTTTTCTTTTCTTTTTCCTTTATTTTTCTTTTTTTTTCTTTTTTTTTTTCTTTTTTAATTTCAGTTAATACCAAGTCCATAGACATGACAGCAAATAGGAATGCAGCCAAATTGGAAATGAGAAAAAAGTATCTGTTTGTGAATGTGGCTCTTTCCCAAGAGAGGCATTTATCTTTGAGACACTTCGTTAAAGGAAGGCGAGAAAGGGAGAAGGCAGGAGAGATGTGATATTGCTCTGCAAGTACCTAGATACATAGCAAAATAATTCTGATGTTAAATGCCACTTATATAGGAGAATTGCCCAAGAGGGAGAAGACATATGAAAAAGAATGTTTAACTAAGAAATTAGTCCTGTGAGAATTACCTGAGCAGTCTTTATACAAATATTGGACCATGGCAAAACAGAAATTGGTCTGAAATTACATTTTAAAAACAATTTCTTAAAAACATCTTTCACAGTAAAGAAAGAGGTTGGAATTTACAGTGCTGAGGCTTTTTTTTTTAAACTCTATGATTTTCAATTAAGTAATACAGTAACTGAGTCTGCAATCAGATGTTAATGCTGCACGTCCAACATATTCAAATTTGGCTGGCTAAGGCAGGGTTTCTAACTCTGCATTTTCAGTGCAGAAATTATTAGCATGACCGCACAAAAGGCATCAACATTTCTGGTAAGACTTTGTGTCTTATTTTGAGGCATCAGAAGTCATGTCCTCAGCTGATAAAAAATCTGAAAGCCAGTGCACTAAGCAGCACAGGCATAAGGAAGAAATTGAAAGTAAGCAGCATGGTTGAAAATTACATTGCTCATGTCCACAAGGTGCTTAACTTCAGATGGCAACTATCTTCGTACAATTTTCTGCCAGGGGCAGCTTGGAGGTCTGGAAACTATCACATGGCCTAAAACCCTCCATAAATTGAAAAATGACTGTCATTAGTTGCACTTTGGCTTCCTTATACAAACACACTCATTTGCTTGTTTAAAGGCTGATAAATAGTTTTACTATGATGGATAATGATGAAACTGAGCTGGAGAAACATTAGATAAACAGAGACGTAATTTACAGCAGAAAAGCAAAGCTTATACAGCAGGAACAAATGGGATATTTTTGTTCTTTGCAGCCTGAGGTCTTGGAATAAAACATTTTAATGTTGTGTTTTTAATGTTAGAACTGTCAGACTTCCTAGCAACTAATCTCAACCTTTTATTCTTTTTGAAGAATTTCTGAATAGCACAAGGATGCTTATGCTAATACTGTAAGTCACGAATTCTTCATTGACTGGCACACAGGCAGGTGTTTTTCATTGAGCTGTCTGGTTTTATCATGATACATTTTTGTACATCCATTAAAGTCTTTGGGGTTCATTTCAGTCATTTGCCAGGTGCCCAGACATAGTGACTGTATCTCTTGGGGGCTGGATGAGGGATAAGTTTAAAATGTTTATGTTTCCCTTGACCTAGAGCTTAAAAGCCAAAAGCAGAACTGATCAATAGACATCCTTATCCATTTCTTAAAATATGCAGTGCTGTTTAAAAATACATGTGTTAGCACTTTTGTATAATCTTTGTTTCTAAAATCAAGTATATTGCAGTGGGGGGTTACTAAGGGTGGTATTCTCCCACAGTAACACAAGGAAGCATTAGACAGAGTTGTTCAATGTAGCTACATTGTCCTGGCCTCTGCTTCTGTAAACTTCTTGTGCAGCCATTTATTTGTCTCACAGTGGATATTCAGAGACAAAACCCAAGATTAGATTCCAGACTTTACAAAAGGAGGCTGGATTGACTGCTTACCTTTGCTTCTCTCTTAGATGAGGCTCCAGAGAGTGCCAGAAATGAGAATGACAATACATAGTGAAGTTTGGTTCTGGTAATAGTCAATTCTTTCCCACTGGATTTTTTTTTGGTCCTGTCAGTTGCAGAATAATAAGGGATGGAAAAGGGTTACAAGAATCTATGAATCAGCAAGCAGACAAATGAAATTAGTAATTTTATATTAAAAATTCCCATACAGAAAAAACTGAAACCAAGGGGTACAGATTTAAATGACATGTTATTAAAAGCAGGATTTTTTCCAAGTACTTTCAGAATTTTGGACAGCTGCAAATCAAATTGAACAGATTTTTTTTTTTTTTTTTCACCTTTGAAAATAAAAGGTGATGGAAAAGGGAGATTTTTATTGTAACAAGCATTTCCCTTCTATTATTTTATCTTGTTTCCACTCTGTTTAATTTGTCCTGGTTAGTGTCATTCCATGCCTGACAATACACATTTCGTATTTCATTTATCACCAACATAGTCTTTACTTCTGTGGTCTGAGAAGAAAAAGTATCTGTTTATATAATGACATGAAGAGCAGAAGACTACAAAATATTTAGTTTAAATTCGTAGCTCTTTGTCAAGTTGGTCTATTCCTACCAGATTTGTCTTTTTTAAGGTACACTGTAACCTATATATGCATACATCTGTATCTCCTCCAGCTGTGGAAAAGGAATGGCAGTCAGAGAAGCAAAGCTCAAAGCAGTCAAGGAGTATGTCACCGTAGTGTTTCAGTGGAGGTGTATGTGGAAGCCCCAAAACTAAGTGGGTTTCAGAGTGGAGGTTGCAGACAGGACTTGGAGTGTAGCCTGAGAGCCGCACAAGGGGTGTTTGGAAGGACTGAGAGGAGCAGTGTCATTCTGTCAGTCCCTGAGCTAC
Organism: Pardalotus punctatus; assembly: GCA_013400915.1. NCBI lineage: Eukaryota > Metazoa > Chordata > Aves > Passeriformes > Pardalotidae > Pardalotus > Pardalotus punctatus. The sequence goes on along the minus strand of VZTX01022753.1, from coordinate 35,696 downwards.
CCAGAGGCCACTCCAGGGTGCGGTGACTTTCTGTGTACTCTTGGCATGTCTGTCTCTTGGCATGAAACAGCACATGAGGGATTCATGGCTAGTGTGTTGGCACCATGTTAACCCTCTCTGACAAATAACGCTTTGGCTTTGCAAGATGCTTAATGTAGTTTTTCAAGGTAGGTGTGCATCCTGGAACTTAACATATCTGGAGTTATTTTTACAGCAATTCTGTGTTGAGTATGACCACTCTATAGTTCAGAGACTAAAAATATCACAGCTGCACAAAGGCACAAGTTAGGTATCTGTCGCTGATTTCACAGAATTGTAGGATGGTTGACGTTGGAAGAGATCTCTGGAAGTTACAGGGATGTGTAGATCCAGTTGCTTGAGACTATGTCTCGTGACTTTGGAATATCTCCAAGGACCCCACAACCGTGGTGATGTTATGACCTTGCTAGGAATACTTCCACAGTTTATTTGGCTAAAAAAAATAAAAATAAAATAAAAAAAGGTTCAGCTTCGTTACTCGAAAAGTAACTGTTCATGTAAGAGCTCTTGAATACATTTTTTATTTGATATGGGCTAGACTCTCTAAGGATTTATTTCTCTTGCTTGCTTGCAGAAAGTCTTATATTAATTATTTCCTAATGCAACCTGCTTAGCAGCTATGCACATAGTAAATATTCCAGAGATCTACCTGGGATTTTTTTAATTGTTTGTTTCAGTGTTGTCCCCCCCGCCTTTTTTTTAAACTGAATTAGAAAACAAGCAGGTTTTCTTTTAACATTTGAAAAGAATATTGTCAATTCTAATGTTTGCTGGAACAGATAGGTATACTGACATTATGGTTGATAAAAAAAAAAACACCCCAAGGTAGTGTAGTCTGGACAATAATGCATGTCAGAAAGGAAGTGAATTATAAGGATTATGGTTAAACCTGCAAGTATTGGGGCAGTTTGGCTCATTTTAGGCCTTTCATATGGTACTTGTTAATACTTTCAGTGGGCATGTGAAACTTCTGGAATTTTCAACTGTATCTTTCCTTTTCTTTCAGATAGTAAATCTTATAGAAGAAACTGGACACTTTCATATCACAAATACAACCTTTGACTTTGATCTTTGTTCACTGGACAAAACCACAGTCCGTAAACTACAGAGTTATCTGGAAACATCTGGAACCTCCTGAGGATTCAGCATATGGCTGCATCAAAAACAGTTCTTTAAATGACATATGCAGAATGATGCAACCAAAATGGAGGGGAAAAAAAAACAAAAACCTCTTCAGCTTTTATTTTTCCTTAAAGCCAGTCTCTTGATAAGGGAGAGAAAAAGTGACCAGACTCAGAGGACCACTCTTCTCAAGAAGAAAATGCTCTGGAAGAGATTGCCTGGATAGCCTTGAAAAACACAGAAAAACAAACAAAAATACTTGTTCTTAATGAATGTGTATGATATCATGTATCTCTCTCTGTGGTGTTCAAGTCCACAAGATGAATGCATGTTCGACACACTGCCTTACTACATAACTGATCTATTTATTATTGCATACATGTATCCTAAAGTCAATGAGTCACTGAGTGACACTACCAGATATTGCAAGTAGTGGGGCCCCTTGTATGCTCTTTTGATATAGTACTTTCACAAGCCTAGTAACCTTATTCATATTAAAATGCCACTTCTTGCTATCTTTCTTTAGGCAATTAAAACACTACAGTCTTGGTTCCACTTCTGCAGTTCCAGGAAACAAGATATAAAGTTGGCAACCAAACAGTGGTCCTGTATGTCTTTTCCTGTCTGCCACAGTGGGTTGGACCACAAGAAGTTGGACTGCAGGTCCTTAATTCTGTCCGCTTACTGATACTGACCATGGTTAGAAAGTGCACCAAATAAGTTCATATGACTTGCTGTCTAGCCTCAGTGAATAAACCAATAAGACTTTTAAAAAAAAATGTTATGTATACTGTTCTGAATCTGGCAACTCTTGCAGTCTACATTCTTGTGTCTGTTTAAATGTTGCAAAATTAAATATATATTAGAGTGAAGGTGTTCTGCAGGAGTTCATCATAAAAGAAAAAAAGAGCTGGTCCTGTCTTTAAAGAAAATGTTGTAGAAAATTCTTAATTTGGAACTATTTATTACTTTGAGTTTCAACGCTCTTCTGCTGCCAGTGTGTGACTCACTTCTACCATAAAACCTTTCGCATAACATTTTTATTTGTTCATGTAGTATATGATCTGCTTAGTTTGTTTTGGGGATTTTTTTGATTTAGTTTGTTTTTTTACAACTGCTAAATTAAACCTTTGAAAAGGAAAAAAAAAAGTTGTTATACAGTTAAGTGTTGGAATAAATACATGTATGATATAATCTATATGTGTGTGTTTATATATACACATGTACCACACCTGTATATATATATATATACACACACACACACACATGCGTATATGCTTTTTTAAACTTTCCAGATTGTGGTATCTGTTCAATAACCTCATTGTGTTTCCAGAAGAATTTCTTGTCTATGAAAATTAATTATCTTTCATACCATCCATTATTTTTTAAAATCAGGATCTTTGTTTATGCATAATCAAATGAGAGGATGTGTACTCAGTTTCACATCAATACTTCATGCTCTCATATTGCTGATGGTTTCTTAATGAAATCATCACCTTTATATTAAAAATCCAAATTCCTAAATGAAAAAAGAAAATAATTTTGAAAATACTTCTGGATGCAAAGGTTTATTCAGGTTTACCAGACTAAAAAATGTATCTTGTTACTAGACAGGCCAGTATGTCATGTGTATGCTTATATGCTACATGTAGTCTCTATGTGTAGAGCTGAACAGTAGTATCTTTATGACTTACTGTTTCATGTGCACAGTTTGTGCAGCACTGAAAAACTATTGGGGTTATTTCTTATTCAGATGGTAAATCTTAATACTGTTTCTTTAAGTCCAAAGAAAATTTTACACTTTACTCTTTTTGAAAGGGCACGATACGTATTGGGTTGGGGGGGCTTTTCTCTTATTTAAAATGTTGTTTGATCATACTCCGCAGGAAGTCCCCCTTAGGCTTCCGAAGAATAAGTGTACTTTTTCAGTAATGTTATGACTCTTATTGATGATTGGCATGAAGCATACTTGAAGTGTTATGTTGTTCTTTTAAGTCCATGTCTTAATGTGCAATTGGGGAGGGGTTGGATGAGTGGGAGTGTAATGTTAACTTTACTATTGACAGAAGGCAGGTGATAATGGGGAAGGGGAAAGGGGTGCATGTAAAGGGGATAAACTTCAATTTTTATTGATTGTTTTATATAAAAACGTTTGGTAATCTAAAAGCAACCTTAAAAACCTTTGGTCTATTTGCAGACCAAAGACATTTGCAGACATTTGTGTGTTCAACTTTCCTGTCTTTTAGTTATACCAGATGTATATGGAAATTTGTCCATTTAGACTTTTCTAACTAAGTCTTGTGGTAAAAACTCATTGAGTTTCAGAAGGGGATACTTCTAGTACAACTATTGCACTGTTTTTTTAGAAATGGTGAAATGAATCATTTTACCCTTAAAGTACCAGATAAGCTTTATTATACACTGAGAACAGGGGTGGAGGAAAAGAGAAACTAGGTGAACGGGCATAAAAGGGAGATGACAGCAATTACAGTATCAAATCAGTGCTGAATTTTATGCAATCTGTGCATCATCCTTAAACTCTTAAATTTTCTGATTCAATGAGAGAGAGAAGAAAATAGATTGTTGGTGTCAATGCATGTGTTGACTTTTTCACAAAACTCTGATAGACATAGAGCAACTAAGTTTTTATCTAAATTTTAAATTTAGCTATTTTCATCTAATTTTGTATATGGAAACAAAATAAATCTATGTTCTCTTAATTTCAGACATTTATTGTTCTCTTAAAGGACAAACAAGAAGATACCTTTCCATGTTGTTAACGTCTGTGAGCATTGATCTTTGGGATGGGTTAACGTGTTTTGGCAACAAATGTTTTGGAGTTTTACTTAACATAAAGCTGTTTAAAACAGTTATATGAGAGAATTTGGACCAGACAGATCCAGATTGGCAGTAAAATTCAATATCTAAAGTAATTCTCAGTGTGAGTCACTGCTACTAGAGCAGTAGTTGTATCCAGCAGCAAATGCAGTTTTCTCACTAGTACCTTTCCTCCTCAGAAAGTGGATGTCCAATTGGGTAGACTAGTTTTAATTTTTCTTCTTTTTTCTTTTTTTTTACAAATTCTAATCAGCTGAGAGGCTTTACAAAAATTTGACTATAATCCATATTTGAAGGCCATCTCAGTCCATGCTAAAGAACAAAAGCAAGAAAGGGGGAAGGGGCCTTCTTTCCTCCTCTCATACACTGAAGTGAAGAGAGTCTTCCAAGGTAAAACTAAACCCGTGCTCAGTCTTCAGCCTTTGGACTGTAAGAAATGGTTAATAATTTCTCTCTCTCTTCATTGGTTTGGTGTTTTTAGGAAAAGTCTATGATTTCAATTTCAGAAACAAAATGCGCATAGTACGGTGCATTTGGAGAGCCCAGCATATTTCTATTAAAGTTTCTTTTCATCTCTGGGAAGGAAATTACAAGTTCTTGGGTTTTGCCTGACCCATTGTTTTTCTTTCCCATTCTCACAGTGAAATAAAGTACTTTCACAATCTAGTTTGAGTCCTTGGTCCTTACTTGGTATAATCTTCCTTTCCTAGAGGCTATTTTTGGGGTCTCTTGAATGACCCTTTGATTTCAAGACTGGTCACTTGGTTTGCAAAATTGATGGGAAAGCTGTAGAATTGTCTGAAGTGAAAACTGTCCTGTTCATTTGTTTGTATGCATTATCTTACTACAGACACTGCTCTTGTGGTAGGATGTTTGATTTGTTCATATACACCATATCCCATCTTTTACCACTTGCCGTTTAATGACAGACTATCTTTTAGTAAACACTTATTTCAGCCTACAGCGTCTGTTTTGTGTTTGCTCATTGGTCCATGGTTTGCAGAAATTAAGTGTCATGAAAGTTTTGTCAGGCTTTCATCCACAGCAGAAGCTACAAAAATAAGCAGTGAAATAAGACATGTTCCAAAGTTTAACAAGTGTAAGGCACATGTTTTTATGAGCCTTGACAGTTTTCATAATTGTCAAGCAGCGTACAGTAGAATGTAGTGTACACCAGGAAGCTTCTCTGTACACTATAGGAAGAAGCTCTGCTGCTGGGCATAAAAGCCTTACCAACAGATGACATGGACTAAAACATGTATCTGCAGTGCTTTTGTGCATGCTTGGGAGTTAATCAGTGCATTAACACTGCTAAACCGATGGCATTTACAAGGCTGGCTCTGTCTCTGGACAGATAAATTAACATCAAAGCACACTCACTGTAAGGGCCTTGCATTTGATTGAGCAGCAAGAAATGCCACTGTGACTAGACAGGAAAGAGAAGTATTACCACAGTGAGAACAAAGTGCTGGCATGTGGTGTGGAGTGGGGGGAAAGAGAAAAAAGGGTGTAAAGAAAAAATGCAGTAATACAACTGCTTTGGTTCACTACTGTAAAATCTGGGGCAGTTGTTGCTGGGCAGAGACAGAGGGGGACTGAGATTGCAGCAACATAAAAAAATATAAGCTCTTTTATTTTTTGGGGTGCTAATGTCTGTTTCTCATTTGTTTCAATACTGCATGTTTTACCTCAGAAAGACTGATTGTACAGCACAGTGATAATCTTGCATTTTTCATTTACTTTTAATTTTTCCATTCTGAAAATCTGAGTGAAGTCAAATGTAGGCCTGTGAATGCAGCAGATGTATTTTTATTATCAGTCAGTATAATTCTGACTGGAAGTAACCATTTCCTGAATCTTCCATCAAATGGATTATGCATTTTCCTATGTTCCTTCAGAGAACTCATGATATAAAGCTGGAATTTCTGTTAGTAAACTTCATCCTTCTCATCACAGCAAGGAATAAATTATTATCTTCTATCACTGCTCACAGAGAGACAGAATGCAACGTCTGAGTCCTATTTAGGAAAGAGTGGGTTTGTGAAGACATCAGTTACAGCATTTTAGTAAGACCTAGAAATAAAACCTATCTCTTAATGGAGGAAAAGAAGGACAGGAAATATTTACTAAAAATATTTCTACTCTGATTATGCTGGGGTTTTCCTACAATTACATTACTCTTTCAAATTGTTAAGCATCTAATAGGCAGCGACTACATACAAACAATTAAAGAATCAAAGGAATTGAAAATACAAGTTTGTATTAAAATCCTGGCTGTGCAAGGAATAAGGTCATAATGCTGATAACTGCTTTCAGCGCAGGGCAGACATTCCTAGCACATGTGGTTTGTGTATCCTCATCTGAGTGGGTGGTCTAGAAAATGGTGCAAAATGCTGCGGGAGGGCTTAGGTTTTGAGTGGTGCAGAGAAAACATTCATGATATGCTCAGCCAGTACCACCCAGGCTATCCAAGATGAAGCAGTTTTACTTTCAACTTTCATGAGCAGCTACATTTTCACTTTGCCTATTCAGCTAAATGTTATAATTCTTTTTTGCGGCTCTGTTAGTCCCCAGCCGTAAGTTCCAAGCTTGCTAGGCACCTGGTTAGGTTTGGGGTGGGGTTATTGTGATGTGGCTATTTCTTTGGGAAGGGCATAAGACAAAAATGGAATATGGTAGTGACTTCATTACTATTATTATTATTATTAATAATAATAATAATGTCTCTTTTCTACTTCTGTCCAACAATATAAGCCTCTGAAATATTTTCTGTCAAAAAATGTCTTGCATGTAAGAAGAAGTTAATACTGCTTTCTTTAATTTTTGGTTTTGTTAGCACAGTGTATAGTAAGCAAGTGGATGAATTAAGAGTAAGCTTCTTTGAGAGTGTACATGTCTAAGATCAAGATGTGGCTCGATGGTCTTTTGGACAACTGCAAGCAGGGCAGCCTAGAAATGCTATTTATATTGTTATTATAGAAATGTGTGAATCTCAGCCTGTGTATCAAATGAAGTAAGTGATTAAGGTACTCAATTAGTTTTTTACTATCTCTTGCTTAAACTCACTTGGACATCTGCTCTCAACCTATGCAGAAACTTAATTGAGTGTCTGCTGGGATTTTTGTGTGCTAAACATCTCTTTCTTTTTGCGTTGTCAGAAGGTAGAAGGATAGATTGCTGCAATAGGCACTTGCTGCTGTCTTGCAACTATGGAACAGAATTCTGCAGTGCCTTGGTTTAAGCTGAATTATGTTCATGATTAGCCATGATACTGGTTGCTCAGATGAATTTTCTTTATCCTTTACTCTTTTGTGATTACAGATTAACATTTGCAGGAGAGAAGGTTGGGGAGGAAAGGGGAGAGAGAGTTGTTCTCTCTCCATATATGCAATGTTGTCTTTCCTTCCTGATTCACATTCTAAAGATAGTGACTCTAACAATAAAACATCAAGCTCAAGCTCTTCCCGTGACAATGTGGTGCATTACACATCTGCTGCACCTTTGGTGGCTTAAATCAACAGTGGATTTACAGTTCTTCTTTGAAAGGAGTTAAAGCAAGGAAAACAAGATTGATTCTGTTTCACAAAATTTTTGACATTAGAGATCATCTGGTCCAGCACGATGTTTTCTCTTTGAAAATCTCATTGGGCTTTTACCAGATTCTTTGGGAAGCTCTCTGTGTTGGCCCTTTCTCAGGAAGTGAGCATTCAAGTAAACTAAATGTAGCTTTGAGCATCCAGACACACTCTTACAAGCTTTATGTCACTGTTCCTTTAAGTCTTTTCTTCTTCCCAGATAAGCAGTTTCTATCCAAAAGCCAAACCCCATATAGATCTCCCCCTATTCACAAGAAGTGGAAGTAATTTTAAATGAGCCCTTTCAACAATTTCAAAGTACTGCCTTACAGAGCCTTGGTTGGCTCTGGATTTTATACTAATGATAACTTTTCTTCTTCTATAGCTAATAATGCACATACTATATCACAGAATGATAGATTGGTTTCTGTTGGAAGAGACCGCTAAAAGTTACCTGGTTCCAACCTCCCTGCCATGGGCAGGGACATCTTCATATGCCTGGAATAAATTTCCAAGAGGATTCACTATGTGAATTTCCCAGAAACTGAGATGATAGCTGGCTTATAGTTCACCAGATCACCCTTCTTTTCTGTTTGTAAGGAACAGGTACTACATTTGATTTTCTGTAGTCATGAGCCTTCAAGATGTTAGGGTGTAGCTGTGCTAGGGTATCTGCCAGCACTCTTAGCATATTTTGGTGTGTCCTCTCAGGTCCTATGCACAAATGGGGGACAGTATTGCTCAAGAGATGTTAGAAGTCCTCATTAACACCCAGTATCTCCTTTCTTCCTGGAACCCTGTCCATAGACATGAAGGCTTGGGAGACCCTTTCAGCATAGTCCAAGGCGAAGAAGACACTGAGCATCCCACAACCTTGTCCATGGCCACTAAATAAAATCTGGATAATTATGAGTGGGACAATTGTCAGACCATGAAACTTCATCATATGTAGTCTGACCCATGGCTGCTGTGCAGTTTAGAGTAGGAAAAGCATCCAGTCTGGGGCATTTCTTCTCATGAATGGGGGTGCCAGGTAACTAGTTACAAGGATTTTCTGTCTCTTCCTATAGTCAGAGCAGCACAAAAAGTCTTGAAGAGAGCTGGGGATGCATTCTTTCTGAAGATACATTAAAAAAAGAAATAATTCATTGAGTTTTAGTGGGTTTTCTCCCCGCCATTCTCTCTCAAGGCTGATGCCAGAAATCTAGGCTACAAATATCCTTTTTTTAAATTAAACAACACCAAGTTACACATTGATATATAAAGTTAAACTGATTAATCAAATGCAAGGATTGTTTAGCAATGAATTCCATGTAACATAAAGGGTTATTGACTGTGGCCATCTTTAAACTTTCTTTAAACTTTCTCTGAAAGATCAAGGACTTATGAGAGCTTGCACTTATAAACTTCTGAAAAATAATTTTTTTATGCTAGGAAGTTCTCCCAACAGAGAGAATCTTTGCATTAGTAACTTCTTTTACCATAAAAGGTGAAATGCAAAACTGGAGTGAAGCTATAGAAAGACTTGAAGAAATCCAGGCTGATGATATGATAAGTAGGATTCATAAAACCCAACGGAAGTATCTGTTTGGCTCTAGGAGATCTGGTGAATGAGTTTTCATGTCCAACATATCATTAGTGATCATTTATGTTAACCATCTCCATAACATATGCTGAATTTCTCTGTGTGGTTGCTCCCAACTGTGTGTTGCTGAACTCCAGCTCCTGTCTGAATGACATTTGGTTTTAATCTGAGAATGCTACATGGCAGAAAATTGTCCCTGGTTCCCTGTCCTTAAAATCAGTGATATTCCCTTCATACTAAGTGTCCTGTTTGCACTATTTAAGCTGTACACTTTTTGATTACTTTCATACCAAATGGGATCATACCCCTCTTTTCCTTCAGTACTTGCAGGGCATGGTTTTCTTTTTCTTTTAACTGAAACTTAAGTTTCTAATTTACCTGTGTTCTCTGCTTAATACAGATGCATAAGCTACAGAGTATAGATATGCTCTCTCCTTCTCTTTGTCCAATATGACATTTGTTCCTTCTACTGAAGTACTTTGTCAAGAATCATAGAATATCTTGAGTTGGAAGAGACCCATAAGGACCATCAAGTGCAACTCCCTGCTCCTTGAAGGCACACCTAACACTAAACCATATGATTGTTGTCCAGATGCTCCTTGAACTCTGTCAGGCTGGTGCTGTGACCACTTTCCTGGGGAGCCAGTTCCAGTGCCCAACTACTTTCTGCATGAAAAACTGTTTCTTATTGTTCAGTCTGGACTTTCTCTGATGCAGCTTCAATTCTATTTACATGTATCCTGTAGCTGGTCTTCAAAAGGAGGAGATCAGTATGGTCCAGAAGGCTTCAGAATGTCTGGCAAGATTTGTGCAAATTTGTGCTCTAACCTTCAGTGGAAGCCAAAATGAATATAAACCATTTAGAAGGCACACAGTTGCCACTGTATCTCAAAATTGATCATGGTAAAACATCTTGATCTTGAGACTGAAAACTCAAGTGAAATGTGTTCTGAATTAAGGAATTATAGATGTCTAATTTCCTCTAGATTGAAAGAAGAAGAAGAGAAAGGGGAGCATTAGAAAACTGGTGAAACATTTAACACATGCTGGTCAGAGAGAATAGAATAAACAGTGAGATACCCATCTGCTCTGTTGGTGCATTGTAAAGGGCACATATAAGCAAAAGAGGTGGAAGACCCTTTCTTTGAAGGTAGGCACAGTTGTGGCACCGAAGTTGGTTAATTATGCCCTCTGGAAGTTACTGGCTTTGTCTCATGGAGGGAAAGGAGGCACGTGGAGTGCCCTTACCAAGGACCTGTGACAAGAACAGAGAACACTTGTCTTCATGACTGTCTTGCCTGTGGGCAAACAGGCTGAGAGGAAAGGTACTGTGTTTGTAAACAGGAAGGAGGGAATGAGCTTTGTTGCTGCTAATTGCTTTCAATGGGAATACCATGAGAAATCATTAGGGGTGGAGCCTGGGCTAGAGACAGGCAGGAATGCAGGGTGTTGACATACATGCAACTTGAGGTGCAAAAGCATGAGACATTAACATTACTGTTAGAATTTACTTAGAAAAAAAAAATTCAAAGGGCTGATGTGGATGAAGATATGTTAATTTACTAGAGGGAAAGAGTAAGGGCAATGCAAACCGATACAATGATGTTTGTGGGGCTTATCTTCAGAGTGTATTTCTTAAGTTGAGGAATACTGGACGTAGTTTTATGGAATCTTTCAAAATCCCAGTACAGAGGCTCTAAATGTGAAACTGCCAAAACTTTTTCTGGTGTTCAAAAGCTGAAACACAAGAGCAGCCTGGACCCTAGGAAATTGAGTCAATATAGAAAAATGACAGATTTTCCTCACTTGGAGAATGAAGGCTGTATGGAATACATTTCTGAGAAAAGTAAGTTAAACAGTCATTTAATGAGATCAGGATATCTTGATTTGTTCCAGGGGAGGTGAAGATGCCAAAGAAGCAGGGTGAAAAAGTTCAAAAGTGAGCTTTTGATATTTTCAGAGGGTTTAATATCTTTTCCTGTCCCCAAATTTTAGTATGCTCTTGCCTCTGATTAACCTTTCACCCCTGTTGTGTGGCAGAACAATGGTACCTTTGTTAAACTCTCAGCAGAGCTACTGATTCATTATGTCCTACTTAATGTCTGTTGGTAATCCTCCAGTTTATCTGTGGTAGTTCTTTTTTCTTTTTGTCTTTACCTTATCAAAGTAACAGAAACCAAAAAATAGCACTCAGACTGTTCTGCCTCATATTTCAACCCCAAATGCTGAAACATGATAGAGAAGCGGTTTCTTTTTAACCAGTTTTACATGCCTTGTATTGAGTATTGGCTTGAAAAGCATCAAACATGTTTAGAAGTCAGAGGTTGCACTCTCTTTCCTGACATGGAAGGAAAGCACTACGGGTTTTATACATCGTTGTTCTGTCATTTCTGGAAGTCAACAAGAATGACAAACATTTGAAAATTTCTGCCAAAACAACATGGTAAAATTTTCCAGCATATACAAGGGACACTAACATTACTCTTCAGAAGAGTCCTCAGTCACTGAGGCTCTTATCCCGTTTTGTTCTCCACATGGATAAGTATTTTATTTATGTGTCATTGTCATGGGTATCAATTGCCCAAATCACGTACCACAGTACTGGGCCTACAGAAAAACACCCGTGTGCCTCCTATTGGGTGTGAGTTGCCTGGGTCTGCAACAATAGTGGATCATGAGCTCTGACCTCCAGAAATGAAGATACAGCAGTAGGTCTCTATACTTTTGATATATAACCCTCACAACAGTCCCTGAAGAGGTTTGATAAAGCTTTAAAATCAGGACTAAAGAATTCAGCCAGAGTATGTCAATATTTATTCTTTCTTATCACAGGGGGAGTATACAGAGAACTCATTCAATTTGCTACATTTTCTACACAGCCTGCATTTGGGATTTGCAAAACTAGGTAATGCACCTGAAGATAATGCACCTGAAAATATTTAGTGTTTTGTCTGCTGGTTTTGCCTAAATGTTTGGAGTGTCTGGCTTTTTTATTGACATTTGTTATGACACAAAGCCCAGCCACTATCCCTTGTTAGTGAACACTTGAGGTTTTGGGGTTTTATTTTCTTATTATTGCTGAAAGCATTGAAATTTCATTGCATACAAGCAAATATTTTAATAAGAATTTAAAGTTTATTAATGGTTAAATTAATTGTTAATAGTGTGGTCTCTTTACAGCATCTGAAACTCTCAGGTGAATTTGTTGTCTCCAAATTCAGGTAACTAAACACATGAGTTTTTACAGATCTTCAGCGAGCTGCAGTAGCTGAAACAGGTTTTGCAGGCAAGAAGTTTACTGTATACCCTGCAGCCTTAACTGAAACAGTTATTAAATCACTTATTGTCACTCACTGTAAATGACTTTTATAATACTTTGGAGGTGGAATTACTGCTTACACAGCACTGTGAGTAGGTACAGCACTCCATTGGTGTCTGAATATCATGGAGAAATTCACTATCTAAATAATAAATACACAATACCAAAACAAAATAAGAAAAATTGAGATGCCCAGGAGCAACTGCATTGAACTCGTTGTAAGCAATGCACCAATTTCAAAAGGGCTGTTGTACCAGGGAAAGTTAGCAACACCAGCCTATTCAATCTGTGTGCTGTGTTTTTGAAAACAAATAGATCAAATGATTGAAACAGAATCAAATACTCTTTTGGATGAGTCTCCATTAGCCCATTGTTCGTTGGCTAGACAGCCCAGGTCTGATTCCAGACAGCGCCATGCCATCACAGACCTTGAGTTAAAAGTGTGAATGCAAAAGTGCAGCCATTGAAAAGGTCTGCAAAGTAAACATTTTCTTGTCTGAGATTGAAAGCTGAGGATAGTTAAACATCTTATCCCAGAGAAAAACAGTTCATCTTTCCTGACATCTTCTCTTGTTACCCATCTGGGAAGACATATCTCACATGTGCTCAAAATAATCCCCTACTTTGTCCACGGGCCATAGACTGTTCTCATGTCTCATAGCAAGACCTCATCAAAGTAGGAGATCTGAGTGGATTTTGAAGGGTGCAATGTCCATGCTCAGTGATCTCGTCTCCCGGTTACTACAGACATGGTGCTCATGCCTGTGTTGTAGCAAGAAGCACCTGTCATGAGAAGGTTTGTCGATTTTTTTTTTACACTTTCCCTTATGGTGCTGTATGAAACAGAAGTCCTTGTTCATTTATGTAGTCAACTTAGTTTACATTTTCTTAAGGATTTTGAAACCCTAGGACTGCAACTACTCTATCCCTGTTAACATCTTTGCACCAAATTACCAGTTGTGCTGAGCTGACAGTATGTTCCCAGCTAGACCAGTTTTGATGGAGACACAACCTTGTGCACAGCAGTGCTGTGTGGGAATGATTATTGGAACTTAATGCTGCTCCCACAAGCAGCTTGCCTCTGACAGTCATCATACTCTGGGCTTCTCCATTCCAGTTTAATATGGTGACATAGGAGTATTCCCATATTTCGCAGAGGACTTCTGAAGCTGTTCTTACTATGAATAAATTTAAACAAGGAAAAAAAAATTACAGTCGCTCAGCTCTTTCTTTCACTGCTTTTCAGTTAAATAGAGTCCAGAGGTATTAGGTGTGCTCAAAAGAGCTGCATAACTTCTTAAATATGCCACCAACCCTGCAATAGCTGTTGGGCTATCTTTTTCAACCCATGATACCCAGTCACTTACTGCAACACACAAGTCTTTAGAGACTTTGCAGCAACCTACTGTGACTGTTGCATAAGATGCAGAGTCTGAAAGCCTAAGTAGCAACATAGGAATTTAAAAGACGTGTTATGCTATTAAATGTTGGGTAACTTTAAAGATACACGGTGCCAATCCCAGAAAGACATTCCTACTGATCTTCCCTATGAAAGGGGAGGATATGGAAAGGGGAGGACTAAAGAAAAAAAGGATTGAAAAAGTAGAGAACTTTTTCAAAAGCAGAGTAAGAAAGTTGGAACCTGTGTGTAAGCCTAAGCATTTATCTGTTTATGGCACTGCTGACATATAAATATAAAAAATCTGCTAATTATTTGAAGGGTTATTTTGTGACCCTCTCCTCTACCCTCTCTTCTTCAGAGGCATGCACAGTATGTTTTCTGAATTGATCAATGACTGAAAATGGGAAGTAATAAATACTTTTTGAGCGTATTTTTCAGTCTGGAAGATATTTTGTAGACCCACATTGTGACAGGATGTGTACATCCCATTCCTCTTCTGTGAAAATCAATAGTAGCAGGATGCATAGACATAATCCTTAAGATAAAGAAAGCTTTGCAAACAGAGTTTTAAAACTAGTAAATATTGAGGGTTTTTTCTTCCATCTGCGTACTATCCAAAAGCACACAGTAGCTCTGGTGCCAATTAATCTGATTGGTTTGCTTATTTGGTCAATGTTTTCAAGTACCACTAAACACTCTCAGACTTTGGCATGCAATTAAAGAAGATGATTTCAGTAGTTAAAAAGAAATAAAAATAAAATAAAAGGAATAATTAAATTGTATTTAAATGTCTTTGTGAGAGCTCATGACTAAATGTGTATACTGTTTATACAGATGCATGTGAAAATGAGTTTGTAACAGATTTGGAATATTAAATAGTTTCAAGAGTTTTGTCTTTCATTAAAATTTCTTTGAAAACTTAATCATGTATTGGCTTTAAAAAAAAAAGTTAAGAAAGTTCTTTCTCCTAGCATATTTGCTTTCCAGTTTTGGTTCCTTTCTCTTCCCTTTTCCTTTGATTCTTGTCTTTGCTCTTGTGCCTTGCTCCTGGTTCACAGACTGGGATGGAGGGTGACAAGGAGCAGAGTAACAGTGAGGTGGAACAGGGTGTGTGGCTTTCAGCTTGGCATTTCCAATGTTCCTTCAGCAGCATGTGATGTGGGCAGAAAATGAGCAGTAAGACTTTTATTTTCAACCTATTGTTTTTTAAAATTGCTGTTTAAGGAAAATACTTGCCTAGAGAAAACTGAAAATACTGTGTTGCAGTGTCCCAGAGAGTGAGATTCTGTGAAACAAATCCCACCACCCTCTCTTGACACTGCTAATGGTACTTGAGTGTGCTGTCCTGAGCACAGGCTCATTACCTGGTGCGTAACACCAATTCACACACTGAGGGGAGGTTTCAATTTTTATTTTAGTTTGCACAAAGTAGGGAGCTGAGTGGTAACCCATAAGAAGTCCAGCTCACCCATCATCAGAACTTTACACTATTTATACATTTTATTAAACAAAGGCATCAGCATCCAGTGATTACAAATTACATAACTTTTCTATTAATTAATACTCAAACCCCTAATTGCTAGTTATATTTCTAACTTCTTGTGTTAATTAGTTCACATGTGCAATTCTTGTCTCCATTTGAATCTGGGGTCCATTTTGGGTAGGTGGTTCATCAGTCAGTGGTTGCCATCACCCACTGTTGGATTTACCTTAAGCCCAGCTACTGCTCAGTTCTGCTGATTTCACTCCTGGTGGCTCCTACCCAGGCAGCCCATTTGTCTTGGGATTGTCTTCTCTTTTCTTTAGAGCAAAAGATATCCGAGCACTCAATGCTGACAATGCAATTACTAGTCATAACACTCTAGCTATAGCTACAGATTAGCAACAACCAAAAAATTGCCAAGTTTGATTCAAATCTTGAGGGGCTGAAATCTTAAGGGGCTCAGCATCAAGCACAGAGCTGAAGGCTGTCAAGATTTTGAAGACTCTGTCCTTGAATACTGAGGCCTCCAGCCTGCTGTCTCCTCTGTGTAGTGGGGCTTTTCCTGTGTCAGAGAAACCCCCAGCCATCCTCTGGTAGTTGATGTCCAAAGAGCTGTTTGGAGAACTAGGGTCACCTTCCTCTCCCATGGCCTGGTGTTCTCAGGTGTGCAACTCCAGCCATGAGTTTTCTTTGTTGTGTGTGACGTCGTAATCTGAGGAGCTTCTTCCTCTCTCCCACCATCACTGCTTTCAAGCTCTGTGTTTTCTCCATGCCATCCCATACATCTAAACAAAACTAAAGCCTGGGTAAAAAAATGAAGAAAGATACAGACACCAGGTTTTAAATTAGATGAGATGCAATAGCTTCATAGAGGAAGAAATGTCTCCCCTAGTCTGCCAAAGACATTGGTGAGGGTGTAGAACATTAGTAGTGGCTGATAATTAAAAACCCACTCTTTCAAAGAGAAATAAAATATAATTGCAGTAGAAAACAAGGTGGATGGTTGGATGAGTGAAATTTCATTTTAAGCAAATGATGCATAAATGTGCAGAGCAAAAATCTAGCTGATTACTTTTTTTTTTTGTACTTTTTTAACTGGGCAATCTTTTTCTTGAATATTGTATTAATACTGTAAGATAGATATGGGGAATCAGCATATTTGAAGTTAATGGCAAAAAATACAGTAATCTACTTACAGGTAGTCTGAATAATGTGACTAATTTGATGCCAGCAAGTGTCTTATGTTCCTGTGCTAGTCCATCTAGAGCAAATAAGAGTCCATGGGCTTAGCTTTCCTAAAATGGAATTATATACCTAGAAGCCTGCAGTTTGTTTATGTTTCTCTTCAAACTAATGGCACATTGCAGTTGCATTCAATTAAGCCTTTTTTCCCAGCCTTTTCAATCTTCAAAACAGCTTCATGGGTTTTGATTTTCACATAGCTGCATTTGTGCTAAATATATTCAGCTCTGTACTGAGACTCTGGCGTATACATGCTAAAACAAGAAAAATAACTACTTGAATGTTGCCCCCATAGCAATACTAAAGGCAAGACAGCACCACAGGGCCTTTTTGTCTGTATATATATAAACATATATGCATCTATATATATCTATATGTATCTGTATCTATCTATATATATATATATCCATATATCTACATCTGTATCTATATCTATGTATATATACATGCACACATTTAAAAATCTACTATATTTTGCTTGGTTACTAATTTTCACTGCAGCTTCTCAAAAATAATGTGAGGTGAAAGGGTTTCCCTTTTCTTGCTTAGAGGGATCTAGGAGGTAATATGTGAAACATTGGGGAGTCCATAATTATTATACTGCTACCCATTTTAATGGTTTAGGATATTGAAACGCCTGTCATGCTGCAGTGTTTGTACTCCAAGGCCTTTTTTTTCACATGAGCCACTGAAAATCCTTGAGAGTAAGGTAAAAGGAACAGCTGACAAACAAATATTAACTAGTTTTTACCAAAAACCTGCTGTCTTATGAATCTCAGACTTCAGAACACAGTTTTCTTTAGACAAGGTGATTGTTCTCCTCAACTACTAACACACAGGAATGTTTTGTTGGCAATTTGGGGAGTAGGGAATACAACTAAAAGGAGGAAACAAAGAGAAAGTGGGTATGTTTATTTTCCTGTTGTATTTAGTGAACAAGATGGAGTGAGTAAAATAAAGAGGGGAAAACTTCCCATTTACTGGTTTTCTGCTTTTTCTTTATTGAAAATACTCTGTGAAGAACAATGAAATACACAAAGTATCCTAATGCAAAATGTCTGTCAAAGGCCTTTCTTGTGTCCAGGAGCCAGTGGGCCCCCCATCTCTGATGAAGGGATCATGATCTGTTTGTATGGATTAGGCCCTCACTCCTGCAAAACCAAATGTCAAAATTCTCAAGTTCTTGGCAATAATTCTCAAGTTCTTGGCACCTGCACTGCCTTGTTAGCTGTCTTCAGCATCTAGCTTCACATCTGATTTTCCTTCTGCTATTAAAAGCAAAGAAATCTCTTTTGCTATGGATCATAATGAAAAAAATTGGACGAAATAGGCATCTGTACAGTGAAAAAGAGTACTCAGATCTTAAATTCCCCTTAACTCATTCTCAGCTACCTCATATTTTATGAAAATGGAGGAGGTTTGAGACATCTGCACAATTTTGTTTGGTTTTCTTCCCAAAGGAATGTACAGTTGATATGCCTTTTCAAGACATCACTTTTTTTTTGTAGTAAAACGATCAAGGAGTCATTGAGACAAATACATGTGAATTGTCTTGAATTTTAAATCTCACATATTCAGAAGCAGTTCTTGTTTCAGAGTCAAAAGCAAATGTTTCCAATGTTAGCGGGTATGATTTAAATCTATTATGCCTTGTGAAGTCAGTGCACAGTGAGAAGCAAGTAAGATAGTTAGACAATTGCTTGGCAATCACCACCCAAGCCCACAAAAAAATTTCAAAACCCTGTGAAAAACCAACCTAGAGAACACCACAGAAAATGATCACCAAAGCAGCATATCATTATATGATAAATAAACCCCCTGTGAATAATTCTAGTAGTTCTACTATAAACATTGGGCTCAAAGTATTTGGCTGTAAGCTCAGTGAAACTACTTACAGCATTTTCATGACTTCCCATTACTTTTGGGTGTGGTAAAAAGTACTGTTCAGCTCAAGGGTTAGGTTTCATTACCTCAGTTTTAAATAGGTACAAGTCACTCTATAAGGTGTAATACTGTGTTAAAACAATACTTTTCAATTTTATTAATTAATTTAAATAACACTTGATTTTTGTTGACATGGTAAATTTTCAGCCTTTCTGAAAATCAGGCTTTACACAGCCAATGGATCTGTAAAAATAGCACACTGAAGATCAATTAGGCAGGGAGCATTGACATCAAGGAGAAAAGTCATGGACTTGGATCTTGTGGAGTATCTTCACCAGATCAGAATGTGAAGATTGTCTGCTATAAGCAATTCCTTCAAAACTTGATTTATGAACTAACTGCCTTCTGATAGAGCCATTCCCTGACAGACGTCTTCTATTTGCAAATAAAGAAGCCCATAAATGCTAGTCAAAATGCAGGAACAGTCTGAATGGATTATAATTTCATTCCAGGGAATAGAATGCAGTAAATCAAAGTCAGTAGTCAGTAGGCTGTTGTTGTAAATGCTTCAAAAATAATTTGAAAGAACATTTACATTTTCACTTATGGCAGTTACACTGAGGTGCTACCTTGTGGTAAGTGTAGAGTAAGGATTCAGCAGGCCAAGCAGATGTTATCAGAAATAAAAATGTAGAGCAAAATTTGCAACTGAGAAGCCTCAGTTTTTGTTTTTTTCCGGTTATCGTTGGCCGGTCGCGTGGGCTGGACCAGCTGACCACCAGGGCCGATTGGCAGCTCGTCAGCGGATTCTGCCAGTGTTCCTGAGCGCCAGGTTCGCTGCAGTCGGGGACCGTCTCCCCCAGCCGCGAGCTGCGATTCCCTAGGACGGCAGCCACGCTGTCCCCAAAAGCCGGAGTGCTGCAAAGAGAGTGTTCCCTCGCCCGGACCCCAATCAGACACGCGGTCACACGGTGGTGCTTGGGGTCAAGGACGAGAGACCTTGGACCTCAGTCGGCGCCAGGCTTTATTCTGAGGGTAACAACCAATCCCGGAACGGCACGGGGGAGGAACCAGGGAGGGACAAGGGACAGGGGCCAATGGGGAAGGAGGAAGGGAGGAGAGAGGGAGATACGAAAATACCATTATGAACTGAGGGACAGGGGGAGCCCGACCCCTCTCTGGGCTTGAACCACCGCTACAGGTTATCATAAAACCTGTTTTTTAAAGTTTCATTGCTTTTCTAAAGGAATAAATAGGAATGAATACTGTTTCTACTGTGATGTTATCCTAAATAACTTGCAGGCATTGTACCCAAACTCTGGTTTAAGCAATGTATTTTAAACCTCATTTTTTCAGTCTTTGATCTGCAATGCAAAGATGGTAATGATGCACTGGCCTAAAGAATCTAAAGGCCTATTTAAGAAATAATTTTCTTTTATTCAAGGACATGGATTACAAGTGTTTGGACTAAGTCTTTTTGTCATTATCAAAGATCTCTATTTTTTAAATGTTCTCTATGTAGTAAGCTACTTTGCATATGGCTTTATAAATAATTGTTTGTGGCTATAGTACAGATAGACACATTTTACAAGGTTGAAGTAATTCTTATTTTAGATTTATTTATTACAAGAGGACACAGTTTTAAGTTGCACCAGGAAAGGAGTAGGTTTGACATTAGGAGGAATTTCTTCACAGAAAGAGTAATTGGGTGCTGGAATGGGCTGCCCAGGGAGGTTGTGGAGTCACCATCCCTGGAGGTGTTAAAGGAAAGACTGTGTGTGGCACTCAGTGCCATGGTCTAGCTGACATGTTGGTGTTCAGTCATAGGCTGGGACTTGATGATCTCAGAGGTTTTTTCCAACCTAACTGATTCAGTGATTCTGTGTGATTCTGTTATTTCTTCATTTGGCAAGAGCATGTGATACTTAGAAATGACTCTCTGTGTTTTAATTAGTGGTCTCACTTCAGCAGAACTATTGGATGATAACTTAATGATTTGTCAATCCTCTTGTAGAACAAGAAGGAGCTATTAAAACAGAGGTCTGATCCCCTGGTGAATGGAGATGAATATTTTATCCTGTTAATCCTGAACTGAATCTAACAGAGAACACAACACTTTGTCTTCCTGGCAAAACACTGACCTCTACTTCTTGTTTTGTGTTGATCTGTTTTAGAAGATGAAAATAAGAAGCGATAATACACAATGAGGTTTACAAAATATAGATAGGGCACAGTGAAATGATATGACTTTACAGAGGCTTTCCTAGCTTATATAACTACAACCTGTTTAAAACACTAGCACAAGGTTATTGATGAAATAAATAAAAGCGTTAAACTTGGTGATTTTCAGAAATGCCTTTGACTATTTCTAAAACCTTGTTAATTTCGTTCTTGGGGTTTTTTTCTGAAATCCTACCTCTTTTAAAAGTAACTTGCGGATTTATGTAATCAACATTTGTTCCCTGCTAAGGTGCAGGCTCTGTTGGCTGAAAATATGGAAACATATTAACATACAAATTAGTGTACTCCATGTTATTTTCTTTAATGAATATGCAGTACTTTCTTTAGCACAGTTACAAGACAGCAGTAATCTGCAAAATACACTGTACTCCGTGAATTTCTGTCCATACACCTCTAATTGGACTGGTAGTATGTGGTGCTGCTGCCATGGAAAGAGTGCATCAGATGCCATCCAATGTCATGTGGAAATGGACAGGCTAGGTGAGAAACCATACCTTTAGTTATCTCTGAACATATTTTTCTGCAAAAATCACCTTCAAATCTATGCTTTTCCACATGACAATTCAGAATGAGCATCTCTAGACACAACTCTAAAGGTCTGTATTTCAGTTCAGCATGCACAGTCCCCATCCTGCAACATTTTTGACCCTTACCAATGTTGGATAGCATCTCTTCCTGGCAGAAGGTTCTGCAAGTTTTCTCTTGGTCATGTTCTGCTGCCCAGCTAGCCCTCATGCATCCTCCAAATCAAATTCTTTACCTCTAATATCCTGACAGTACAACCCAGAAGTGTACTGGACATCCTCCCTTGCATCTGAAAGCATAATTTTCATGTAGCAATAATCGTTAGAATGGACTATGCCAAATACCTTAGCTCAGCTACAGACCAAAATTGAATGCCGCTTTATTTACTTCTTGGTTTCTTATCATATACAGTCAGTGTAAACATATTTTTCCAGTTGCTGAGAAATGCAGTGGGTCCTGGTCATGGACATCTGTCATAACTGAAAGCTGCATTTGGATCTTTCTGTCAAGCACCACTCTCAGATAATCTATGTTCTGCCTATACAATTTCCTGTCATACTTTAAAGGGAAATGATATGCTGTGCTTTTCTGTGGAGCTGTGCACTCTTCAGCTGCTGAAATCCTGTATCCCAGACTTTGTGACATTTAAATGCTTCATGTAATGACCTCAAAATCACACTAATGTGGCAAAAGAGTTCAATTCTTACTAACATTTTTTCAGACATCTCCTGCGCCATGGGAAAGGGGAAACATTGGCAAGACGTTTTGAAACCAGCAGACCTCTTTAAATTGGCTAACTGGTGATGGTATACATTAGAGAAAGACATAGGTAGGATCAGTACAAGTTGCTCATGAGCTGCATCCAGCCTTGTGAGAGATCTTGCTACCACTGTCCGTAAGCTACCAGAGTTCTGGTTTGGGATATCTTGTTCTCATACTGGATATGCCAGTTATGATTTTCCTGCAGCCTCTGCAGGACAACTTCTGGGATTTCAATGGAACTCCAGTGAAGAAAATATCACATTACAGAACAGCTATGTTGGCCTACTGTGTTCAAATTGGAATTTAATAAGTAACACATTTTTTATATCTTTTGATATAATTGCTGTTTTTAGAAGCTGATATTTTTCAATGAAAAATTTCAGCCTAGAGGTAGTCTTTGAAAAGTAAGGACATTACAGTTCAAAGCATGTCAATATTGTTCTTATTAAACAAAAAAGGAAATATTAATTTTGTTTTCTTTGTTATTTTATGAAAAGCTGATGACAATTGGTGTTTACTTCCTAAAATAGATGAAAAATCAAAGAGGTCAGACTCTTAATGAAACAACCTCATGATGAAATATTCCTCAGAACTCATGTTGAAGGTCCTGACAGTTCAATTACATTTGATAAGCTTTTTCCTATACTGCAAGTCTTTCTTTAAAAGTAGGCCTATAATAAAAATAACATTATTTTCCCATTATTTACTTCCTGTGATTACTGCGCTAACAACAGATGCAGAAATTCAGCAATTTATTAAAGACATTACACTGACTTTAGCTACCTGCTATAAACATTACACTCAGTAACACTCAGTAACACTCATGACCTTATGCATAATAAGCATGATGAACTGAATGAACATTTTGAAGAGCTGACGTTGAAAACACTGGGGACATTGGGAACAGTATTTGTTTTACTGAATCAAACTGATGAAAATCTAATAATTTCTGACTTCAGCAACAGTTTTCCTCTCCATGCTGTGTGCCCTGATTGTATTTCAAGTGGATGAAGCATGCAAGCCAGTCAGCTCTTTAGGTCCATAAAAGTGAGAGGGGCTGTAAACTTAGCTCAGCTGTACAAGCAAACCTGCTGTCTGGCATCAATTCCACTTGGTGTAAGTAGGAAATCTGAAACAACTGAAGCCCTCATGGTAGAATATTCATGGGGAGGAGACAGTGAAATGCCCAGATTCCTTATTTAAACACAAAACATTTTGATACTATTAGCCAGCAGTGTTTCACTTTTAAAAAAGGAATCCTGATAACATGCTCATCTTCACATCATAAGCTAATAAATGTCAAGAATTTTATACATCACATCTGTTAATTTAGCTGATGAATTTTCTTCTGCTTTGTTGCCAGTGTTTTTGCAGTTCAGCCTTCTCATGTGGGAGGAAGATGTCTTTACCTTTATATTATGTACTATCTCCTTAATCTATGGAGAAGCCATGGTAAATACCAGTAGAAAATGTTATGATAGTCTTGAGAATCTGGGTCTTCATTTTGTTTTGGGCATGGTAAGTCACTCTTGCTTGTTCCCTCCTCTGTAATAGTGTTCAAGCACATGCAAATATGTGCAGACCGTTGTAAAAATGCAGGTGCATTTTGGGCTAAACCTTTGCTATCATCAGAATAAACTGAAATGTAAAATATATTTGAAGTGCTCTCTCCAAAATAACTGACATGTAGCATTACTTAGGCAAGAAAAACAGCTGTGTACCTCAGCAGCAGATGGGTAGACTTGGATATTACATAGATGAAATTACATTTATTGTGCTTGTTTTTAAAAGTGGGCCCATCAGAGTGTTGATACCAGTTTTAAATTCTTAGATTTTGCATGTCCACGTTTCTGGTCTATAAGAAGATGAAAGAGAATACATTATATTACCTTTTTCTTCACTGCAGAAAGCAGGGAAAAATAGACAGATGTTCCTTGAAAATATGGCAAAAGCAATACAAAGTGATTTCTGGCTTTTTTGCCATCGTGCCAAAGACAATACCATGTATGTAACACCAATAAATAAAAAAATCCATGTAGAAACAGGGAACCATTTTCTCTTTCAGGGTGAATTTAGAGCTTCTCTCACAGGCATGATTGAAATGCTTTCATTAACCATAGTTCAGCACAGCATTGCTATCTCTTATTTTTTTACTGATTAAGCCAGAGAACACAAAGAAAGAAAGAAAGAGAGAGAGAAAAAAATGTTCTATCTCAACTCATGACAATTTTTCATCTCTTCCATGAGATCCTATTGACATAGTGTAGTTTAAGAAGTAAGCCACAGCTGGAAATCCCTTTACTTCCCTGTCTGGATCTCTAGGTGTTTTTCTAACTGGAAAAGGAGGATAAGTGTTTGTAATCCACATGGAGTACTTCTCTTCAGCCACATCCTGTTGGGAACAGGCATGCTGAGAGAGATTTGGCTTGATGAGCCATTAAACTAACTACTGTTTTTTGAAATCATGCTGAAAAATATACTGTGAGAGATTACGGACCTATTTTAATGCTGCTGGTGTGCCTGAGCCCATAGTAACAATCCTTTCAGTGCAGTCTTTTCCTTTGTCTCAAAAGCAGGGCTGTATCATGCAAGGTCTACGTAGCAGGGAAAATACAAGGGCATTTCTCCTGACCAAGAGGCAGAATCATACCGTGTCCCTGGAGATTGAAGGTGTCAGGTAGAGGAGTCAGGCTCAGGAAGTAACAGCTGGTGAACAAAGAGACCTAGATGTGACATGAGCAGATTTGTGATAGAAATAATGTAATTGAATTGAAGTTAAACAATTTCTTTTTGTTTCATTGCTGATGCAAAAGTTTTTTTGGTCCATTTTAAATCACCTGGAGAAAAATACCAACCACCAAACCACAGATCAGAACAGCTGTTAAAAAACAAACAAACAAACAAACAAACAAAGAAAAAACCCAACCAACCAACAAAAAAAGCCAAAAAAAAACCAAACCCAAAACCCAACCAACCAAAAACAAACAAAAGCAAAAAAAACCAAGAAAAAATTTTTGCTTCTCTAAGTTTTCTGTTAGGAATTTTGTGAAAAATTATTCCTAACTAACCACCAGAGGATATCTCTGCCACTAGCTTGCAAGGCTAATTCCAACACATACAGAATCACAGAACAGTTGAAGATGGAAGGGTTTGCTTCAGATCATCTAGATCATCACACCTTTGTTAGAGCAGGTTTAGCCACAGCCCTAATCCAGTCAGAATTTCCAAGGGTGGAGACTTCACAACCTC
Source organism: Pardalotus punctatus (assembly GCA_013400915.1). NCBI lineage: Eukaryota > Metazoa > Chordata > Aves > Passeriformes > Pardalotidae > Pardalotus > Pardalotus punctatus. The sequence goes on along the minus strand of VZTX01022753.1, from coordinate 10,430 downwards.
ACTGGGCAGTCTGGTCCAGTGCATGACCAGCCTCATCAAAGACAAAGGGTTTTCTGGTGTTTGGGTGGCCTTTCCTGAAAATCAGTTTGTGTCCATTGCCTGGTGCTCTTTAACAGCGCATCACTGCGAAGGGTCTGGCTCTGTTTTCTTTACACCTTTCTGTCAGATATTCACACAGATGCCTCTCAGCTTACTCTTCGCCAGCCTTTATAGCCACAGCTCTCTCTCAGCCTCTCTTTCTATAAGAGATGCTCTGGTTCCTTAACAATTTTCCTGGCATCTACTATGGTTTCTCCATTATGTCCACATGACCCTTTTGGTGTGGAGAACAGAACTGGTCCAGCACAAAGATGTGTCTCAGCAGTGCTGAGTAGGGGATAAGTATCCATTCCCTGCACCTCCTGCCATCTTCCTGATGGAGCACAGGAGGCTGTTGGCCTTCTTTGCTGCAAGAGCACATTGCTGAGTCATAGTCAGATGCTGTCCACAAGGACTCTTCAGAACTTCCTCTGAAAAACTACTTTCCAGCCAGACAACATCTAGTCATGTGCTAGTGCATGGGCAAACTCCTCTCCAGGTTCAGGGCTTGGCATTTCCTTGTGTCAGTCTTCATGAGATTTCAGTCAGCCCATTTCTCCAACCTGTCCAGGTACCTCTGGATGGTCTAGGAACCACGCCTCCCAGTTTTGTGTCAAGTGCAAACTCTGTCGTGTCATTCTGGACATTCATGAAGGAACGAAACAGTACTGGCCCTAGGATCCACCCATGGGGCACACTGCTGCTGACTGGCCTGCAGGTGGACCTCATGCTACTGAGTACAGCTCTTTAAGCCTGGCAGATAAACCAGTTTTCATAATACCTCACTGTACATTTATCTGACTTCAATATTTATAAGAGGCTGTGTCAAAAGTGTTGCTGAAGTCAACAGTAAACAAGATGCGTTGATGTCCCTCATCCACTGAACAGCCACCTCGTAGAACACTAAGCATGACTTCGTCTTCATAATATTGGTCTTTACTGCATTACAGAAGAACTGGCAACCAGCTATCCAGAATAGAGAAAGAAGCAGATTTGGAATTATTTGCTTCAGGTCATGTGCAGTGGCAGAAAAGGAACCAGAATATAGATTTCATTATCAAGACTTTTCACTGCCATCTTTACTACTTACTAAAACCAAAGATATTAAGAAGAGTCACCATGTGCAAGAAAAAACAAAACCAAACTAAACCAAAAACAAAATCAAAAGCCTACAGACCCTGGAAACACTAACCTTAACTATTTTGCATTTAAAATAGTTACAGAGGTTTGTTATTCCCCTCTTCTTTTTCATTGCCTCAAAGAGAGAAACCAATGGTCCTAGCAAACATTCCTTTTCTCCTTCCCTGGATTTTTATGTATCACAACGTATTGTCCTGAAGTACCAGTTTTGTATCAGTTTTTTGAATGCTTGAAAGATTATAATTTTGAGTCTTTGACAATAAATATGAGTTCCTTTCTGTTCATCTGCAGCCAGTTGGGTTCTACCTCACAGCAGACTTGCGGCAGTTGCATGTGGCAAAGGCGAGTCCCCACATTGTGCCAGTCTCACACACAGTACACATGTGTGGAATTAGGTAAATGCAACCTGCACGTTAATTAATACAATGGAAACACCTTGTGAAGTATGTAGGAACAATTATTTTAAAAGGCACTTTCTAAGATTTCTCAAACAGCATATCAGAGATAATGTTGCTGGGAAATTAGAGCCATGTCTTGGGTAAAAACAAGTGAAAAAAAAAAAATCCCAACCAACCAACCCAAAAACCCTAAAAAATAATACAAACTCAACCCTGCAAAAAAAAAAGCCCCCCAAAAATAAACAACAACCCCCCCCAAAACAAACAAAAAAACAAACAAACAAACAAACCAAAAAAAACCAAAACAAAACAAAACAAAAAAAAACAACAAAAAAAATACCCAACAAACCAAAAAAAACCCCCAAAGAAACAAACCCCAAACCAAACCAAAAACCAACCAGGAAAGAAATTATAGTCCCAACATTTTGATTGTAGATAACTGGAATATTACCAGCTGGGATGGGGCAACCTCAGATATATGGACAGACAGAGGAACAAGATGCTGCAAAGCAGCCCTGAAGAAAGGGACCTGGGGGTCCTGGTCAGTGGAAAGCTGAATCTGAGTCAGCAGTGCCCTGGCAGCCAGGAGGGCCAAGCGTGTCCTGGGGGCCATCAGGCATAGCATCGTCAGCTGGGCAAGGGAGGGGATTGTCCTGCTCTGCTCTGCACTGGGGGGGCCTCACCTCGAGTGCTGGGGGCNGGAGGGGATTGTCCTGCTCTGCTCTGCACTGGGGCGGCCTCACCTCGAGGGCTGGGGGCATCTTTGGGTGCCACAATATAAGAAAGATATTAAACTATTAGAGAGTGTCCAAAACAGGGCCATGAGGATGTTGAAGGGCCTTGAGAGGAAGCCGTGTGAGTGGCTGAGGTCACTTGGTCTGTTCAGCCTGGAGGAAATTGAGAGGACACCTCATTGCAGTTACAACTTCCTTGTGAGGGGAAGAGGAGGCACAGGCACTGATCTCTTCTCTGTGGTGACCAGCAACAGGACTTAAGGGAATGGCCTGAAGTTGTTTCAGGGGAGGTTTAGGTGGGATATTAGAAAGAGATTCTTCACCCAGAGGATGGTCGGGCCCTGGAACAGGTTCCCCAGGGAATTGGTCACAGCACCAGCCTGACAGAATTCAGGAAGCATTTAGACAATGCTCTGAGGCACATGGTGTGACTCTTGGTGTGTCCTGTGAAGGACCAGGAGTTAGACTTTGCTGATATTAGTGAGTCCCATCCAACTCAGTATATTCTATAGTTCTATGATTTTATGAAATAAGAAAGGAAGCAGAAAAATTAACAATAGGAAAGAATGTTTATAGAAGGAAGACATTTTGACAATCAGTGTAAACTGCTGAATATTTGGGTGCAAGCATATTTTTCACTGTATTTTATCTAGAAAATAAAAGATAATTTAATTGTGACTTCTTTACACCTTTACCAGACCAATGCTCTGGATCCTCAGTGATATGAATTATTCGAAGCAGCATTTGTGTTTCCAGCATTGTTTTACAGCACAGCGTAGTGACTGCTTGGTGGAAGACATGCTGTGGTTGCCTACAGAAAAGGTAACCAGGCATTCTGCTCCATCACTGGAAGATGTTAGGAGCTCTGAGTATGAATTAAAAAAAAAAAGAAAGCCAACGTGACAACCACCCCACAGGAGCCGGCCTTGTCACCCACGGTGTGCAGTAAGCTTTGATTCTAGGGAGCCTGGGGGAAGCATTGCTGATTCAGACACTGTCAACTCTCTGCTCTCTGGTGGGAGAACAGGTAAGTAAGAAGGTAAAAGTGTTTGTTCCCAACTCTGGAAAACCACACTGAGCAGCAGTCCTTCTGCCCTGTGATATGAGAGTACTTTTTTCAGCAAAGCCCTTTGTATTGATGTCTTTGCAAGCTGAATGTTCCCTTACCTGATCTTTCTGATCCTGAACGAAAAGGGGAGAGCTGATAACACTTCACATTTTGTTTTCTCTTTTCCCCCTTATTCTCATCACACACACAGAGCGTGTGTTGCCTATAAAATCTGCTACAAAGCCATGAGAAGCTAGCCCTGGCATGCAGGCTGTGCAGGCTGTAATGTGTTATTGCTGCAGCTGTCTGACATTGCAAAGAGGTGGGGGCAGGGACTGGTAGGCCAGGACACCGTGACAGGACCTGAGGTGGGGAACCAATTCTCACTACTTGCACTGCACACAAGTTCTGCAGCATCTGCAGAATCAGCTGTAATTCTAAAATTGAGCTTGGAGCTCTGAACACTTACTGTGGTTTGGTTCTGCTGTCTCAGTTGAGCATGGGCTTAAAAAAAAAAGCATGGGCTAGCTGAAAAAGGAGCTTGCCAGAGGCTTTCTCAAATTCAAGAGAGAAAGGAGTCCGAAGAGTTGGGGAGATCCTTACAAATGTCTTGCTGGCATGGCTGGGTTTCATCAGAGATTAAATCAGAGATCAGTAGCCTCTACTTTAGGTGTCTGTATCTTTCCCTAGAGACTAAAAATGTGCTTGAAATTATTTTCAGGTATACACAGCTGTATACATACAATTTATGGTAAAAAATTCTAATACGTCAGAATCACAGTGACTTTAAAAAATATAAGAGTATATCGTAACATGTTACTAAGCCATCTGCTTTTGAGCCCAATTAGTTCCACAAAATTTTCTTAGTAAGTTAAAGTACATGATTACTTTTGCTCCCTTTTTAGTAGCCAGAACAATCGTCTGTGCTCCTACAGATGCTAATATTTTGTTCTGGTGTGTATAATCACAAAATAATGCAAAAGAATTTCAATTATACAGCAAAGTCCTCTGTTGTTAGCTGTTGGTATCTAGGACTTAAAATAATTCTTTAAACAAGTTGACCATAAGGAAAGGAATAATCTGTGCTTCATTCATCCAGTGTGAATTGTCAGTGTGCTCTCACTCAGGTACTCTGTGCATATAGTTTCACACAGCCATTAAAATTCATGCTCACATAAGCATCTGTGCTCATATGAACATATGTGTTACCCTTGAGCTGAAAAAAAAATCTCTGAAGAAGGGAAGGGATGATAATGACCTTTTTCCTTTAGTTTGATAGAACTACTAGTGGTTGAAATGGTGCAGCCCCAGAGGTATAGAGGGAACAATGCTGAACAGGGACTTATGGACACATACAAGTTTCCTTTTTACTTTTGAGTGTAGCCACAGCTCAGTGGGGTGGTCATCACCATATTTATTTGGTTATAAAAGCAAAAAATACCTATCCATTATATTGTCTGATTTCTGGGAATAAATAGCAGATATATTGCATGGCTGTGAAGGTGAAAGATATTTGCAACATTCAGCTGTATGTCTGCCTCTTGAGGAATTTTGATATTTTTCATTCTTACTTCCTCAGGAATGATTTCATGGTCAGCAAGCATAGTGTGAGCAAACCCCAGTGCACACATGATATTTCACCCTGATTGTGGAATGAAAGTGGCTGTCTTCTGTGCTGCCTTAAATCCTCATGTACGTTTCCAAGTTATTTATTTGATTACAGCCTTTGCATCTAATGGCTCTAGTGCTCTTTTTAAAATAAATATTATGGTTAGAAAAGTGGAACGGATGGGATATGGAAATAAGAAAAGCAGAGAAACCAGAAGAAAGATGGAATCTGCCTCATTCTGGGCTCTTCCTCGTCTGAAACCCAACCGTAGGTAGCTGCTGAAGCATCTGCTTGGAAGGTACACATCCTTCTTGTCCATCAATAAGGAAATTTCAGAGTCATTCAAACATGTAGATTTACATGTTGGTGCTGTTTTGCTTTTCTCTTCTTCACCAAGGTGTTCAGTGTGAGATACTTATTACAGAGTGTGACAATGTTTAGCTGTCTTGGAAGCTGGTCTGGATTTCAGAGAGCAGCATGACTGGACTGGGGGCAGCTTACACAGGCACAGCCTCTTGAGTCACATCTCACATAATTTGTAGTGATACTGCTGCTTTCCTCTCTCCAGTCCAGTTTTACAAGGTGTCCATGACAACTACAGCAGCTATATATTTGGAAAAATGTTACTCCTGTTAAAGTGTTTCCAGTTGTGTTAGTGCTGAAGCAGGAAAATCCAGGACTGTTTGCATCACAAGGACGGACAAGTGTCTTCAAACTGCAATGAGTCCATTCTGTGGATTGGAGAAACTCATGAGATAGAAGTCCCTTTTTCTGTGAATGCACTCTTCCTGCCCAGGCACCTAGCTGTGGCTGTGAAATACAGCTGTTCCCCAAGTAACAACATGGAAAATACCTAGTCTTACACAGCCTGCATCCAAGGTTTCAAGCAAGAAATTAAGATCTGCATACTGTGTTTTGCAACATGCTTCAGAATGACCAAAGCCTGTCTGCCCATTAAGCCTTTGTGAGCTGACTAACCTTCTCTTTCATTCTAATTTTTGCTTTTTAAGCTATTAAGGATGTAAGGGTAGAGGGGCCAAGCCTTTGTTTACCTGTCTTTTATTTGTTGTTTTGTTTTCTTGTGGTAATTCTACATTCATCCATGCTGTTGCATTTCGTATCTACAAAGTATGGACATAAACTGTGCATTCATTTTTCCTTTCCCTGTAACAATCAGTTTGAAATCCTTTGGCAATGTAGGAAATAAGATACCACCGTCATGGTGCATATCCAGAATAGCTCAGGGCAGGGCACCAGCTGCTGGTTTGGGTCTGAGGAAGCCTGTTGCTTGACACCAGTTTTGCTCTAGACCCAGTGAGACCAATTTTGTGCAAGTGGCTGGAGTTCTGTCTCATGTGGTGCTCTCTCTTCTGGTGAGAGATTGGGGAATGTCTGGGAAACTGTGAAGGCTGAATCTTCTAAAGTTTGTCAGCTTTTAGTTTGTCATATGATAATAAAAAGTTTGTCATATAATAATAGCTCAGTGAAAAAAAGTGACCTGTAAAATATGACACTATGTTTACAAAAAATTCTGATGACAACAGTAAAGAAACTGTTTTCATAACAAGGAGAAATGCCATCTTTTACCTAAACCAGCCAAAAATAGCAGTAGTGTGTATTAGATTTTTTATACCAGCAGGATATACAGAAGAAAACTATTTTTTATTGGAGAAGGCTTTTTGTAAAGATATGTAAAAGCTTGGCAATGTTGTATTTAGAATATTTTCTAATGCACTGCTTTCTTTAATAAAAAACATGGACAATACAAATATACTCACTAAATGTTGTTCGTGCATAACAACCATACAATTTTTTGAGATTTTATTGTTCAAAAACAATAGATACTGAACTAAATTTTCTGATTTTTAACCTGCTGACATGTCATTTGCCACGCAAGGCATTAAAAATACTAAAAACCTGAATTTGAGAACTATTTGACTAATACCTATTTGTGTGTGATTTTACATACCTGCACAATCTCTTATTTCCTTGCGGCATTTTGTATAATTGTCTGGGAGACTGAATCACAGTTAGTTTGGAAAGCTATGTCTGAGGATAATAGGTATATTCAGATACATGTTTTAACATGATAGTTTCTAGTTGGCTTATTATCCTGAGGAGCAGCCTCCCTAGAGCTGTCTGTTAAGGCGGCGACCCTCTGAGGTTTTTGTGTCTTAGAGCAAAAAAGCTAAAGAAGAAATCTGCAGCCTAGTCTCACTGGATTAACTTAAGCCATCTTGCATCACTGGTACAGCCAGTGAAATGGAGACTTTCAGAGCCTGGGACACCAGCAGGACATCCTGTTTCAGTTTAGAAATCACCCCTGTGGCCCCCCACCTCCTCACTATTAAAACAAAGAGACCCAAGGAATAATCTCTGGCCGAAGAGGCTGCTCAGGCATTGATTGTCACCCTGGCATCCAGCCAAGCCCAGTGTGCTGCAGAAATGGGCCCAGGAGGAGAGCGGCTGGAAAGCAGTCAAAGAGCACTGAAAAGGGAAGTCATTAAACTACCACCATCAACAAAACTCTCACTTGTTCAGTCTTCCTTTCTTCTTGTTCGCCCCCCTTTTTTATTTTCTTTTTCTTTTCTTCTTTTTTTTTCTTTTCTTTTTTGTTTTGTTTTTTTTTAAAGAATGAATTCAATACAAAACTTTCCTTCAGGCTGTAATGAAAGTCCAAATCCGCTTATTTCTATTGACCCAGTGATGTTGCTGTTGCTCTTTTGTTTTGGTGATTTTTTATGAACTTTTGCATAAATTGTCTTACTTTTAAAAATAATAATAATAAACAATGACAAGACTGTGAGTTTTTTGCAGAATGAAAGGAAACGTTTTGTGGGCAGGAGTCTTGTAAGTGTCGCTGTGATGATACTCTTACAGTTGCAGAATGATTTATTTGTTCTTTTTCTGAATATAATGGGGAAAGGGAAGACTGACATTTTTTACCATTTGAATGCTGGATTCCTGCTGGTGGAATTGATGTCAATACACAGAAGAGAGTGAAGCTAGCTTGATTTATTCTATTTGAGAGTCTGTTCTTTATTTTTTTTTTTAATCAGAAGAATATAAATACTATGGAGACAGTAATGTTGAGCTGTAAATAGTTAGTGTGTGTACACTGGGAAATTGAAAGGTAAGCTATAGTAATTAAGATTTCACCTCGTAAGATTATGAAAGGGTTAGAGAATGTTAAAACCTGCTTTCAACAGAGCTTTGTCTTCACAGACAATAAATTGTCCAAAACACAGTGCAGTGGCTTGTGTGGTGGACTCAAAAACCAACCAAGCAACCAACCAACCAAAACCAACCCAGTCTACTTAGCAAAAGAAGGGACTTATATATATATATATGTATATATGTATATATAAGAAGAAAGAGAATATATATATTATATAATATTATATAATATTATATAATATA
>VZTX01022752.1:0-166699 GCA_013400915.1 Pardalotus punctatus | reverse complement strand
CCATGCTGCCGCTGCTGCTGCTCCGGGCCCCTGCCGCCTCCGCCGCCTGCCGCCGTGCCTCCGCCTCCGCATGGCTGCGGGGCGCCGCGCCCCCCGCCTGTCGCCACCGGGCTGCTCTGTTCGCTGCCGCCGCGAGGCCCCCACAGGTTGTGCGTGGGGGCTGTGGGACTGTGTGTGGGAGCGGGGGGAGTGTTCCCCCTCTCCGGGGGAAGGGCGGTGGCCCCGGGACTCGCGGTTTTGCCCTTGGGGGTTTTGAGGAGGAAGGGGAGGTTCTCCCCGGGGCTTGCCCCCTCTATTGTACTCCGATGAGACCTCATTTGGAGTGCTGTGTCCAGCTCCGGGGCCCCCAGCACAGGGGACTATTGGAGTGAGTCCAGAGGAAGCCACCAAGATGATTAGAGGCATGTAGCACCTCACCTGCGATGAAAAGCTGAGGGAATTGGGTTTGTTAGCCTGGAGAAGGCTTCGGGATGACCTAATTGTGGTCTTCCAGTACCTGAAGGGAGCCTACAAGAAAGTCGGAAGGGGACTATTTACAAGGGAATGTAGTGCCAGGATGTGGGGGCATGGATTCATACTGACAGTAGGTTTAGCTAATCTAAAGGAAGCTATTTAGCTAATCTAAAATATTAGGGAAAAAAATCTTTGTTGTGAGGGTCGTGAGGCAACAGAACAAGTTGCCCAGAAAAGCTGTGGATGCCTCAACCCTCGAGGTGTTTAAGGCCGGGCTGGATGGAGCTTGGAGCAAACTGGTATAGTGGAAGGTGTCCCTGCCCCCAACAGGGCTGTTGGTACTGGATGATCTCGGAGGTCTCTTTCAACCTAGGCCGTTCTATGACCAGAGACCTTATGAGCACAGGTGCCATAAATGTTTCCCTGCAAAGCTGTGTGTAAATCGATTGATGCCTGAATTCTCAGTAATCGGGTTGCAAATACTTAATGCTCATTTGGGATACTTACATGGAAAATTACTGAAATGGTCAGGCAGTATATTAGTTGGAGTGTCTGGCATGCTTTGGAGTGTAACCTAAGTTTAATCCCTGGTTTAAAATGCTGGGAGGGGGTTCAGGGCAAGGAGAAACTTTGTGTGAGTATATACACATAGATATATATGTATTTGTGTATATAGATGGACAGGTAGATATAAGGTGTAGTACTGATCTTACTTAGTCATGTGTTGGTTTCATCTTTCAGGTTACATCCTTTCATGGAGTGGCTGTTCGCAGCCTCAGCACATCCTCCCCTCATGATCACCCAGAACATGGAAGATTAGTTTATAAAGGAAATTTGGCAAAGACAGTGTTAGGTATGTGACTTGAAGTGGTTTATATTGCCTTTTGTTGCTGTTGTTGTTGTTTGAGTAACTTCAAAATGGAACAGTAAAAGTGAATGTTCTCCTTTCCAAGTTTGCCAAAATCTGAATCATCTGTACAGCAAAACAAACAAAGTGGTAGTGGTAGTGCTTGTTTTCTGCTTCTCTGCTTGGGTGTGCAGGGAGTTCTGTTCATCTCTGTAACCCTTCAGCCTTCTTTGGCTTCTCTTGCACCTTGGGGTGTTTTAGCCAACCCAGTAAGCAACAAAGATAAACTGTAACTGCTGTTCATGTTCTGTGTGCTTGGAAGTGTTCCTGAAATGCTTCCCAGGCAGACAGGTGTTATGATGAAATGCTCTGTCTGTAGTGAGACTTTGCTGATTTTTCTTTGACCAGTTAATGTTACAAAGACCTAGTGAAAAGTAAAGCCGTTGGATGTTTTCTGTAACATGTCTTAGAAATGTGTCCTAACATACTTATTTGTCACAGCATCTTGGGTTCCTGGTTCTCACAGTGGCTTAAGGACTGTGGGTGGTCCACAGCACTGGCTGCTGTCTTTCAAGCCACATGCAAGATGCGTCTGGAGTACTTGTTAATATTTAATAACCCAGGGTTTATGCATGGTGAGGGACCAAACTGACTTCTTTGTAATGCACACTGATGTCAACATTAGTTGTTGATAATGAGAGAAATTCCCTGTCTGCCATATCTTCAATGAGCGCCATTGCGTGTGTCCATGACTGGAGTCAAGTCTCATTAGAAATCAGTTTTCCTGCCTGGGAAGTAAAAACTTCATAGGTATGCATAACAGCTAATAGCTGAGTGTGTCATAGAAACAAAGCCAGCTACCAGCTTTGATAAACTCAACATGAACATACAAACAAATCAGAACAGTGGCACCAAGATAAGATCGAGCTTTCAATGGTTTCTCTATGAACTTAAAAAAAAAAAGTGGGAAAAGGATTTTCAGTAACTTCATCAGTTCAAGTAATGGCATTGTTATATGGTAGAAGAATATATGTAATTGTAGAGAAAATTGTAGTCATAAGAGTTAACCTTAATTTTCATTGTGTTCTATTTTATGCAGGTGTCAAGTTTTTCTCTTACTCCACTAGCATATTCAACCTGTTCATGATGCCCTACATCATGCTCAAGAGCGGTATTGGAGTGGAAAGTCTACTTGTCCAAGCTGCCTTTTATGGGTTGATTGGGGTTTTTACATTTGTAACTCCGGTTACTTTGCATATCCTTACAAAAGGTTATGTGATCCGACTCTATTATAAAGATGAAGTGGACACCTATACAGCCATTACCTACAATGCCATCTTGGCAGAAAAAGCAACTGTTTTCCATCAGAAAGATGTAAAGATTCCAGACATCACCAAGATGTTTACAACATTTTATGCTAAAACAAAATCAATGCTTGTTAATCCTACGCTTTTCCCAAATCCTCAGGATTATAACCATCTCATGGGCTATGACAAATCCTCATTTTTAAAATTTGAGGAATTAGAGGAGGTAAAGGAAGCTGATGAAAGGAAATAATTTGAAGATAATGTCAATATCATTGTCCGTAATGGAGTACTATATATGTGAAAGAATGTAAAAATTTATTACATATGCTTAAGTATCAGGTAGCTGGAATTTTCCACATGCATTTTGGAATGTATAAAAAGAGACACTTTTAAAAAAATATTACAATGTGAGGATTTCTTTAGAGTTCATGACAGAAAATACAGTAAAGAAAGGAGATGCTTATACCTGTCTTGTGCTTGTTTATTCTTGGTTTGATTTTTATTGTTAGCTCTCCAGAGAACTGTAAAATGTATGAGCTGTGTGGTGGTCTCACCATCTTCATGTCAAAAAAAGCCATTCATAATAGATAAATCATCAATACTCATTACCTATCAAGTATGTAGTTAAGCTGTTAAGCCTTAAATATTAATTGTACTTAATCAAAAAACGCTGGGCTTTTTGTCACTGCTGATGGTGGTATAAAGGGAGTGAGCACGGCTTTCCCTTCCTTTTGTGAGACCATTGGTAGCAAGGAGGAGTCTTTGGAAAGCGGACAGGTATACTTGTGAATTCCTGCCACAACCTCTTCCCAGAGGAGAGGAGATCATGGGGAGAATGGCTGTGTTGCAGTAATCTCTAGCTACTCAAAGCTACTCTCAGGTTTCTTAAAGTCAAGTCCCACTCTGAGCAACCCTGTCCCCAAAGGTGGAGAGCAAGAATCCTCTCTTGTTAGCCAGGGGAAAGCACCATGGCGTAAGATTTGCTCTGTGAACATCCCACTGACAACAGGTACTGTATTTGAATCGATTTAAAGGAAATTCTGGCAGCTACTGTTAAAATGCATTCTGTCAGCATTTATGTAAGGTGGGGAAGCAACTGTGCCTTTAAAAAACATACCTCTTGATTTTCAGCACTGCAAAGAAAGTCACCTCTCACTCAACTGAAAAGGGGTTGGGTTCAGGTCTTTTTGCAATATGAGACTGGTTCTTCTCCCTTGAATGGGTAGAGATTGGATTTAAATTTTTTAGCCCAAGGCACATGAACTGATTGATACCTGTTTTCAAATAATAAAGGGCCTAAATATTTTGAGACATAAAAATTACCGAATCAAAAAAAACCCCCAAAATTAAAGTTAATCCTTATCTGTTAACACCATTGAAATAAGAAAATCTGATGCTTGCTACTAGTCATCCTGATCCTGCAAATAAAGAAAAAATTATTATAGCTAACTTTCAAGATGTTTCCTAAGTTCTAGCTGAAAAACTGTATTTAACTAAACCTCTTCCAACACTACTATTTCAATTTCCATTTGTAGGATGACACTACAGATGATACTAAACCAGTAGGTTTGAATGTTGTTTTTCTCACTGCCCTCAAATGTACTTGCTGAGTAATTAAAAAGCAAGTCATCCCATCCCAGTATTTTTGAGGCAGGTCTTTGTGTTGGCACAGCTCTAATTCTAAAAGCTCTTGTTAAACCAGTATCATTCCATAGGTAGCTATAACATAAAATTTTCATAAATTATGTTGAACATTTGAGGTTCAAATTATATTGAACCTCAAAGCAGTTCTGATCACCTCGTTGTAATACTTATCCTCACTGAAATTATATTTTACACCTAGTTAAAAGTAATCTTTCTGTGTCTGATGCATTCACTCTTTTTTTGGTGCTTGCATTGAAAGATGAAGTCAACTTGATATTCCAATGCCAAATACAGAGACAACAGGAAATAGGGTTTGCAGGAGAAGGTAAAGGAAAAGCCCCAAAATCGTATTTGTGTACTCCATAAGCAATGACAAAATCCTTATCTTTTTCTTCTGACTGCAAAAAGTTTTCATTTCTAAATTTGAGATTGGGCCAATTCAGAATTAAGCAGCAAGAGTGAGATATCTCCATCCCATTGGCTAAGTTTCTGTCTATGGAAGATAAATATTACTACTTCTGCTCATGTTCTGGTTGTGAAATGCAAATTAAGCTAGTAGGTGGCTTTCTGACACATAGATAATTAAAAATAATATTAAACAGTCCAGAATTCTTCCAGAAGATAGATGATGATTCTGACTGATGTTGTCTCAGAAAAAAGTATTTCGTACTTCCAATGTGCAACTTGAAAATAATAGAATAGTACTTTTATATTAAGAAAAGAGAAGACCAGAATTACAGAAGAGACTAAATATTCTGCGTGCTTCTACCTTGTTTGCTACATTTAGATTGGGTACTTAGAATCATTAAACCATTTAGGTTGGAAAAGACCTCTAAGATTGAGTCCAACCATTAACCCAGCACTGCCACGTCCACTCAACCGTGACCCTAAGTGCCACATCTATGCATCTTCTGAAAACCTCCTGGCATGATGACTCAATCACTTCCCTGCGTAGCCTGTTCCAATGCTTGACAACCCTTTCAGTGAAGAAATTTTTCCTGATATGCCTAAACATCCCCTGGTGCAACGTGAGGCTGTTTCCTCTTGTCCTATTGCTTGTTAATTGGGAGAAGAGACTGACCCCCATGTGGTTACAGCCTTCTTTCAGACAGTTGTATAGAGTGATAAGGTCACCCGAGCCTCCTTTTCTCCAGGCTAAACAGCCCCAGTTCCATGAGCTGTTCCTCATAAGACTTGTGCTCCAGACCCTTCACCAGCTTCATTGCCCTTCTCTGGACACACTCAACACCAGCTTCTCCTTTGTGTAGTGCGGAGCCCAAAAATGAACGCAGGATTGGAGTATGATTGCACATATGTGACTGGTTTAGATCCCTGGAATTGTTGGGAGCAGTTAGAATCAAAATAAAGGAAGGGAACTGCAATCCAGAAAGACTTCAAGATGTGTTTCCGCTTTGCTCTGGGTTCTGAGCAATCTGTCTTAATAAAGGTATTTTGTAATGCATTGAGTGCACTTCCAAGTGGGAAACTCTGAAATGCTTGGTGTCCTTCTAAGGTAGAAAACATGCGTAAAGCAGAACAAGCCCTCTTGCTACCAACAAATCCTGCAAGAGAATCAGCTGTGGCATGAGTGTTTCAATAAACAAATTACTACCAGGTAATTCCCAAAGTCTGCTAGCTCCATGTCTATTTAACAACCCTATTAATTGTGTAAACTATTTTCTTCTAGTGTATTTTTCATCAGTTTTATACACTTGGTAAAAACCAGTACTAATTGCAGAAGTATTACTACCTGCTAACATTTTCATCCCAGAAAGTTGCTGATACTACTTTGGGTGTAGGTAACTTGTATATGATATGGAAGAAACAATTTATGAGATCTAGAGAATGTGCTTGTACATGTGGAGGTTCTGAAGAAAATACTGATGCAGAAGCCCAGTTTTCTGAAATAAGTGGTTTACAAACTGTCTTGTTTGCAAGGCAGCATTTACGATGAAGGCTGCTATCTCCTGCAGCCTTTTCAGGACCAACCAATCACTTGTCCATAGCAGCTTGGTCTCACATCTTACCCTGGTAGCAGTTTCACTTGATCTGGTGTGAAGAGCAGGAAGGTATCAATGTGTATCAGGAATAGTGTGGCCAGCAGGACCAGGGCAGTGACTGACTGCCCCCCTTTACTCAGCGCTGGTGAGCCCACACCTCATGTACTGCGTTCAGTTCTGGGCCCCTTAATTAGGGAGGATGTTGAGGTGCTAGAGCATGTCCAGAGAAGAGAGTGAAGATGGTGAAGGGTCTAGAGGGTAAGTCCTGTGAGAAGCAGCTAAGGGAGCTGGGATTGTTTAGCCCGGAGGAAGGGAGATTCAGGAGTGACCTTATCACTCTCTACAGATACCTGAGAGGAGGTTGTAGCCAGATGGGGGTCGCTGATCTCCCAGACAACCAGCGGCAGGATGAGAGGAAATGCCCTCAAGCTGCTCCAGGGGAGGTTCAGGTTGAAGATCAGGAGGAATTTCTTCATAGAAAGGGTGATTAGACATTGGAATGGACTGCCCAGGAAAATCGTGGAGTCATCATCCCTGAAGGTGTGTGTTCAAGGAGAGACTGGACATGGCACTCAGTGCCCTGGTCTGATTGACACAGTGGTGTTTGGTCATAGGTTGGACTCAGTGATTTCAGAGGTCTTTTCCAACCCAGTTAATTCTGCGATTTTTGCGATTCTGTATGAAATGACTGAAGCCTCCTTCCTAGACACATTCTTCCTATCTTCCAGCCTTAAATGCTTCTGCAAAAGGTCAGATGACTGGGGTTTTTATTTTCTTTTTTTTTTCTTCTTTTTCTTTGAAGAACAGTCAGGTTATATGCAAATTTTTCTTTTCAGTCTTTGACTACATGCTATTTTCTTGCTGGTGACCCTCTCCCTTTTCTCAAGTTTTTGGCTTTGTCCACATTATTATTCATTAGTCCCTATCTGTTCTTAATTATAAAGTACAAAGCTCCTTGTCATTTATTAAAGTTATTTTTTAAATTAAATTATCCCACAACCCTCTTCCTTTTCTTGCAAATGTAAAAATTTCTGATGAGAAAATTATCCCCTTTTGATACTTCAAAGAGAAATCTTTAAAGCTCTGAGGTACTTCACACTCATAGCCACACTCTGTAGAATTAAAAGGTAACTAATTTGACTGGATCTTGCTTTATTACAAACCAAAGCCATCACATTGGCAAAGATGAAGAAAAGCTGTAAATTTTTGCATGGTACCATGAGGGCCTAATTTAGGTGATGGAAACTTCATGAAAATCTTTGTGCTGTAAAAATTAAGAGCAGACATGTGGATTAGTACAATTGCTCAGTATAACTTAATAGATGGAAACTTGGTAAGATGCTGTAATTTGGTTGCTCTGGAGTTCTGTGGCCATACCACAGATTTCTTCATGCCTCATACCATGGACTTCTTCATCCCCTGTGAACAGCATAGCCTGCTGCAGCCTGACTGAGAAATGGGACAAGTGTGCTAGCTAGGAGCTGGATCCACTATAATTATAATAAGATTATCCCAGAGCTATACAGACCTCAGCAAGCAGCTATTTTAAGCAGGGAATAAAAGAGAACAAGAGCAAACAGCCGCAAAACACGTCCAGCTGTCTCCGTGTCTAGAATTCCAGGGTGAACAATGTTGCTGTGGTGTGCTTACCGTGATCCTCAGGTAGGACACATCCCTTCCTTCTCCCTTCACCCTTTGCTTTCTTTTCTTTTTGACAATTTTAATAGTTTAATTAAGTCTTTAGAGTATAACTGTAAGTTTTAATCTTAAACTTGGCTTGCAGAGAATAAACCATAAGCCTACTGGCAAGAGGCAGGGAGTTATTTCCAACATAATTGTTTCCACAGGAAAACCATACCACCTGGTTTGTATTTGCTTCATTTTAATAGTCTCCAGTGGTTTAATGTGATATATTCAAATCAAACCATTAAGCAAAAGTTCAAACAGCATTTAACAAAATATATTTAGGGTAATGCACAGCACTTTTTCTATATTTCAACAACTCTTTGCTTTCTTACTCAAAGGCTACCAACTCACTGCTGGATATGTGCCAGCGCACTGCTCTTGGATTGGACTCCCCTGGCACTCTCGAGCATTTTATCAGCTTCATGTAGAGGAAATGAATCCTCTATCTCTTTCTTGTATCCCTGGGCATGACTTTCTACTTTCACTATAAATATTGTCAAAGATAGGGTGAGGGAATTTGAGAAGATAGTCTACAGTTTTCTATTTATCATGCTGATAGTCAAGTGTGTTTTTATTTTGTGAATGCAGTCTTATGCCTTATATAGAGGACCTTTATATTGGAGTGCCTTCAGCATCAACCCTCAACCCAGAATCAGAAGGAATAAACATGTCTACTTCCGGATGCAAAACGATCTACTTCAAAAACTCGCAAATGATCCTGCAAGGAAAAACATTACTGCCTCTTTCTTTATTGAATAAATGTGGTTAACATCTTAAAAGAGTTTTCCACTAAAGTGAAATTTTGTTACATGCCGAGAAAGAGGACATAATTTTTAATTCTGTCTGACTAACACTTTGAAATGGAGTACTTTCCTCTGCTACACTGGGGTACCATTATTTATTTTTCTGTGATGGGATATTATGATCATGTATATTATAAATCTTTCCTGAGGGAGATTTCAGTGACTCGTAAGTGCTTATCTGGTCAACATACTTATCTGTAGCCAACAATCAAAATACAAAGTGATTATTTTGAAAAACAATCACAAGTAAGTTAAGCACTTTATAGATGCATTGAGAAAGAAGATAAAAATGTCATGAATTATTTTAAGGATTTTAACTACAAATCAGTGAGGAGGCTTGGAATAAACTTCCTTTCTCAGCATCTCAGATGTAAAGAAATGAAAAGTCATAGGTATAAAATCTTAAATTCTTTAGACTTGGGTTTATGTACTGTTTATTGGTATGAGAGTTGGTTCCTACTGAATGTACTTGCAAAGAATTTTGAAATAAATGAAGTAAATTGTGACAAAACCTTGGTGAAGTAACATTATTGTGTAGTTCTTTCCACTTCTATTTCCTTTTCACCTTCCTTCTGGATCAGAATATATAAGAAAAAGATTATAGTAAAGAAAGAGGATTTAGTAAAATTAAAGTATATAGAATTTTATAACCTCCTGCAGTGATCTTGTCGAGGTTTGACCCTGGCCAAATGCCAGGGACCTACGACATCTGCTTTCTATGCTCTCTCCTGCTGCATTTATGCAGAGGAGAGGAATCCAAACTAACACAAACACACTGGACTCAGGAGTTGAGATGAGGCAGTGATGGGGAGGGGACGCACAAAAAACATGAGCAAACAGGTGAGAAACTTAAGTTGCAAAGTGATTTATTAACCTAACAGAGTCGGAGGATAAATGAGAGGTAAAAATAAGCTCTTAAGATACCATTTCTTCACTCACCCCCCTTCCCTCTTAAGACACCATTTCTCAGCTCACCCCCCTCCCTCTTTCACACAACCAACAGCTCCGGGGTGGGGGCAGGGTATGGGGGTTTCCCTTTGGTCAGGGTCAGTCCACCAGGGAGAAGAGTCCTCTACTCAGCCATCGGGTCCCTCCCACGAGAGACAGTCCTGTGTGAACTTCTTTGGCGTGGGTCCAATCTCACGAGCAGCAGCCCGGCCGAAATCTGCTGCAAACACGAGTGCTTGTCCATGGGGTGCAGGCTCCCGAGCCGAGGCCAGGTTTTTTCCATCTTGGGGACAAGGCCTTTCTCTCTCGTCCACAGCCTTTGCAACTCTCAGTCTCTGCTGGGACTCCCACTGGCTCACAGCTTCCTCCAGGCATCCCCCTGTTCCTCTGGCGTGGGCACCTCCCCACGGGCTGTGGGTGGATCTCTGCACCCCCCTGGACTCCATGGGCTGCAGGGGGACCACCTGCTCCCCCCATGGTCTTCACCACGGACAGCAGAGGGGTTTCAGCTCTGGTGCCTGGAGCACCTCCTCCCCCACCTTCTCCACTGGCCTTGGTGTCTCCATGTTGTTTTCCCTCACATATTTTTACCTCCCCCTCCTCCTCTGGCTACAAAGAAGTGCGTGCACCCATTGTTTTGATTTCTTCTTAAATATGTTTTCACAGAGGTGTAACTAACATCTCTACTTGGCCCAGGTTTGGCCAGCAGCATGTCCATCATCTTCAGAGCCATCAGAGAGTGGCTCTGCTGGACAGGGTGAAAAACTTCCAGAACCTTCACACAGGACACCCAGGAGCCATCTTTGTGCCCCTCCCTACTCACTAGCAAAAACTGGGCCAAGTAAAACCACCATAGATCTTCATACTGACTTGAAAGGAACAGAACAGACTCTTCACACCACCAGTGCACGAGTTTGGGACTTCAGTGATCATCGCAAGAGGTCACTTCTGTTAATAGCATCAATGTGGGCTACATTGATACCACAAACATCTGAAACTGAATTTACTGAAAATATTTTAAAATTATTTAGGTTATTTTGATGTAATGACAATTTGACCAAACACAGAAGTCAAGGTTGCACGCTTTATATTCATGGTCATAAAGGATGTTTTAGCTGTGATACATTAGCACTTACTGTTCATGTTTTCCCATTTAGCCAGCCAGATTCTTTCAATATTGAGCTTTCTTATGCTGGCTTTTTTAAGCATTGGAATAGTCTTGACTTGAACAATAGAAGTGCAATGAGGAAGGAACAGGAGGTTTCTGCATGTCTCTGTCTGTCTGAACCACCAGGGGGGACTCATTCCTCATCTATAACTTTACTGCAGGGGTTATGTGAAAAAAACACCTATGCTTGATCCAGGTCTAGAAAGTCAATTCAGTAGAGAACTTGTCTTCTTTTATATTAAGAGAGCTTTTATGTAAAATCTTGTCAATCTGCAGTGCTCTTTCCACACTTTCCATGAATGCATCAGCCACCCAACGCATTGGGCAGTGACACCAGACCAAGTCTGGCCACAGACGGACGTGCATTTAGCTGGGAAATGGTGTATATCAGTGGGGTATGGTCAGTGCCATCTCCTGCCCTGCTCAGACTGACCTGTGACTTGTGCTAAACCTGTTGGAATGAGAGAAGACTCAGCAGATGGCCTGGTTTGGCTTCTCACTGATTAAACTCCTTCACACCACTAGTCATGGCTTTGTGGCTGAAAGGAATGTTTTTTTTGGCTATACATGCAGAAGGTAGTTCTTTAGTAGCTGCTTCACTGCTCCTTTGTGATTGTGTCACTGCTCCATTTCTTTTTTCCAACTATTACAGCCTTCCTGATGTATTTCCATTTCACTGCATGTTTTACTATTTTTAAGCAAAATTTGTCCATCTTGAAACAGACCTGTGTTATTACTATGATCATAAAGGGTTTATATGTTTCATAGCATCCTGTTAAACAGCAGCAAAAATCTGTGTGTGATGCATGTACTGTGGAGATCTGTCAGGAAAGTTACATAATTTTGAATTCCCACTTAAAAGCCGAATGCTAGAAATTTCCTAAAATTTTGAACTCTGTCAGGCCCGTGGGACTCTTCTTGTGGTCTATAGAAAGATTTGGAAATACTGAAGAGAATTCTCTAGGCACATGAAATTTTCAAATTTTTATCTTATTTTGTGAATTATTACGTGTAATAGCTCATTATTTGGTGCTTTCAGGAACTTTTGATTGAATTTTCACCTTTCTGAACTAATCTAGGAACTTGCCCCATCTCTGGGCACAATTGGTCACGGTTTTGCGCATGTCATTATTCCCATGTTATTTTTTGTGTTACTTGTTCAGACTTCTGAAAAGCAATTTCTTAACCTTTTGCTACTTTACCTTTATAACATGTAACAAGTATGCACAGAATTAGTGAGAATAAAAACTTCCAGGCACTGTGATGAGGAATAGGGAGACTCGGAACAATTGGTTAAGTTATATTTATTGTAATTTTTATTGACTTTCCTAGCACAAACCCAAATACCTGTCTATTTTACATACTGCTTATTTAAAAAAAATTTTAAAAGAGTTTCTGATCTAAGAGGAGTCAGCAGACATATATACAAACCAAGAAGGTAACTTGTGAGAAAACAATTTGCTTAATTTCTGTAAGTCATTATTCCATTAAATTCAGTAGATTTCCATATTTTGTTATAGCGAGAAAAAAAATTTGATATGTGTTTCCTGTCAGGTGATGGTTGTACTCTCTTGAATGAGGTATTAGGCTTAATTTGATCTATTTCTGTACTGGGACTACCAATACTGCTGGGTTTGTGCAATAAGAGCTGGTCCAGTTTAGTCCACAGAACTGATACAGCAGATACAGGCAAATGTTTTTCTTTGTGTAAGGCACTAACAGACAGAAGCAGGGGTGTGTACCTGATATCAAAAGTGCTTTAAGAGGCTTCTGTTTTGGTGTTTCAAATCTGAGCATCAAAATCTGTGACCTGGAGTGTTTTCATCATCCCAAGATAAAATCAGGTTGTAACCGGCCTTCAGCTGTGACTTCTGTGTTGTTACAGAAACATGCCAGTCAAAACTGGACAGCCTTTGCCAGTAATTTTTGGTGTCTCTCATGCCACTCATGTTTGGTGCCCCCCTGTCCCAGGCCTGTGCATGGCACCGTGCTCTGGGCAAACCATGCAGGGCTCTTTCTCCAGCAGAGACTGTGTGGAAGAGTCTGGGAGAAGGTGGCAGAGAGACCCTGGGAGGCAGATGTGGGAATTATCAGCTGCAGTGTTATTGATTTTTGAGTTTGTTCCCACTAAGAAGTACCACTGTGATAAATATAGCTTTGAAGGTGGTATCTGACATCATGCAGGACATCAGGGGTTCTACTCAGTAATGTCAGATGGTTGCATTCAGCTCCATTTGAAATACATAATCCAGTTACATTTCTCCAGATTTCTGGTGTGTTTTTAAAGTACAGTGAGCTTTGTAAGGAATTTATTTTGAAAACGTGTATGTTACTGACTACCATAAAAATAAAAGAATGGTCTTGGTTTTCATCAGTTGTGGATTTTTCTGTTTAATATGTACAGGAAGCCCCATGTTTGAAATTGTGCCTTTAAAAATGTTACACGATGAGTCAACTAAACTTGCTCTTTACGTGCTTCTGGTAGTCATAATGTCATTTCACTTCCCCATTTCACACAGTTTTCTCTTTCATTTTTCACTCATGGTTTGAGTTGCATTGTCTGGGGAAAATGTAACAACAAAAACAGAAATTCTTTTTCTTCACAAAATTTAGTGTGATGATAACTGACAGTGCTGCAGTAGGATTAACTAAGATTGCA
Organism: Pardalotus punctatus; assembly: GCA_013400915.1. NCBI lineage: Eukaryota > Metazoa > Chordata > Aves > Passeriformes > Pardalotidae > Pardalotus > Pardalotus punctatus. The sequence continues at coordinate 153,184 of VZTX01022752.1, read as the reverse complement.
GAGAATTTGATAAAAAACAGAACTTTTCCTGAAGACATGTGACTGACGATGACTGTGCTGAATTTTGTTCCTCTTTCCCCAAAACGAAGTTTTATACAATCGAATACTGAGCAAAAAAAAGTAACTATGTTTGGACTCCTCTTTTTCATTTTATTCACCCCGGGAGTCAGTGAACTTATTTGTACATCATCAGATCTTGAAATGTCGTATACTTTATGTGGTAAGTAAAAAATAGGTAATCCTTTTGTTAAATTTGTGTGATAGTTACTGTAGTCTGAGAGATAGTGAATTTTCTTTCAAATTTATTTCTTCGATGAATACAAAAAAAATAAAAAGAAGTATATCTCTGTTATTAATTACCCTGTCATAAGAATTTTATTTCACAGACATAAATATTACCACAATGCTGGTTCCAGAAGCTGGGAGAGAAAGAATTTTGTTCTCAAGTGAAGTAGGCATGTTTTGGTCCAGGAAATATTAGAAGATAATGGATTTAACCTTGTTTCACAAGTACTCTGTTGTATAAATTATGCCTATTGAATTAATTAGTATGTTAGAATTAAAAGCTTGAAGTATGTGGAAAAAAAGAGGGAATGTGATATTCTGTCGGGCTGGAGTACCAGTCAGGCTTAGGGAAGCACAGTGTGTCCCCTCTTGCCGTGCCTGTGTCATGGGCTGATATTTTGTGTGTTTTTAAAATGCTAGGTTAGTCACTCACAGAGCAAATATACTCAAAGGTTCATTTACATTATCCTGGAAAATGTGCTCGTACATTAAAAATATTTTTAGCTGTTGTCAGCATGATTAGCATAAGTAGGAATATTTTCATCAGAAGACCATGCTGGCTTAATGTTAATAAAAAGTTTGTATATCTTCAAAAGGTTTGTATATTTTCAAAAATAAAAGTATTTTTGTCTCTGTTTTCTGCCTGCGAAGAATCATCAACCAAAAACGGACTTCTCATTTTACTTAAAGAAATATGATGCTGGTTTTTCCCCCTAAACATAAAGATTATTAACATTATAATTTAAAATACATATTTAATATTTACTACATATTTTAGAACATTTTGTAGTATATACCTTATATTAATAGAATAAAAATATATATGTGGTTTTTGTGCATATAACTGTATATTCTTATTATTTTTCTGGAGAAACCTATTCACACTATCAATGTGAAATACTTTTTTTCTGTAGATTCTACAGCTCATGTTTTCATATTTAATCTGACACCTTGCAGCACGATGCATAGCTCTGGCTGGAATGCTACTCTTACCTGGATTCCAAGTGAGTTTCTCTTAAGTAGACAGTTATATTCTGGAAATGCTGAAAAATCAAATACAACTGAAAAACTGACACTTCATCATAAATGCTAAATTATTTAGGAAATCAGTTTCCATGATTAAAAATGGAATGGATAAACTATAGCAGTGGACAGAAATGATGATTTGTGAAAATGTGTTTGAGTTTTTCTTGGAGCAGTCACCAGAGCCCTACACATGGACTGGCACTGTACATGCAAATCTGAGACAGTTTAGGTGTATGTGCATTTTGTTCTTCTGGCCTGGAGAAGATCCAAGTCTTTTAAAGGAGAGAGAGTATCATCAGGCCATCGAAGTATGGCAGGATTTTCACGAAAAATATGCATGTTCCAGAACTGGATTTTGTGGGCAAACCCAACAGCAATCTTTAAGCACAGCTTTAAGCTGGCAAGTTCAGCTAATGAAATGTTTATGAAGTGGCTGTCTCATAAACATCACCTTTTGGACTAGGTTTCCTTTCCTAGAAAGACATCTTTATGATGGCTACCAGCACTCAGGATAGTTTGTTTGCAACACCTGCTTAAAACTAAGGTCTTCATCTAACCATATATTTAAGTCAGCTGTGGAGCTCAGTGTACTCTGTTTTATTTACTGAAAAAATTTAAGCAGACTTTGAACTTGTTCTCCCAAATATTTTAAGATTATATTTTTAATTTGTTGTTGTTGAAAACCAGCTTTTTGATTTTTCTTTCTGGAAGTAGCAGTTTTCAAAATATATCTTTATTTTAGTTTTGAGGGGATTCTTTCAAAAATAGTGTATTTCAGCAAAACCTAATTTTTATCTAAATAGCATGCCTCCATATATCTTTTTTATCCCCACCAGCTACCATTTTCTTTCTTTCAATGTTTTAATTAGGAAGTGATATCCCCTTTTTGAAGATTGTCTTCGATGTCTGGTATGATGGTGCCAAAGCATTCTTCTGGAAAGAACTCCTCTGCAGCGGATCTGACGATGAATACTCTGTGTGTGGAACGCTGAAAGGAGGTTGGTGTGAAAATACATGGTGCAATCAACTCATGTAAACAAGCTTTTCTCTCCACAATCTAGACCTCGCTTGGCAGGCAGCAGACCTCAGAGCAGGCAGTTCTCCAGTGCCAGAACCCCATTAAAGTAGAAAATGTCCAAATTCTATGTTTTAACATTCTTGTATTACAGTTTCCATCTCCATAAATGAGGATTACTAGTATCCTTCATCTCACTAGGACAGTTATTATTAACATCTCTAAAATGACATAGAAAACCTGCATTTGACTGGACTGAACAGGAAACATAAGAGGTGCTATGGGCACTGCTAATATTCAGAACAAAGTTTATTTAGATAAGCATCTGGATGGGATTTTTAAGAGATTCTCTACACCGAGGTTGTTTGTTGTTTTGTTGTTTTTTTTTTTTGTTTGTTTGTTGTTTTTTTTTTTTTTTAATAAAGAAGAGGCAATGCTTTGGTAGGGGCTAACAAGCATTACCATGACAGGCTCAGATTCAGACAACTCAAGCAGGATGTTGGACTAAAGGCTAAAAAGACCTGTAAAGATGTAAAAATACAGTCTGTGTGTTCCTTTCTTTAAAAATCAATAACAGTTCTTTTTGGTTACTATTCAACTGAACTACTATTACAAGTTAAATTGCTGGAGTTATCACAGTAGGATGTGTCTGGAGGAGATGTTGCAGGAGCACTGTGGTTAATTTCTATTTTCTAACGTGGTTTCAACAAATAGTCCGAGCTCTGAGAGAAGAACCAGGTGAGGGCTTTATCAGTGAAAGACTAAATGACATTAGCAACTGCTGCTGAGAGATATGCCATATTGCTTTGAAGTTATTTAGGCAGTCTGATTGATGGTTTTTTGGTTAGTAATCCTTTGTATTATAATTATCTCTGTTTTACAGAAACACTTGTATCAGCATTTGACATTAAAGGTTCAAGAATAAAGTTTCCAAAGGTATATTTCAACATTTTATATAAAGAAATAATAATAGTAAAATCACATACTTTCAGGTACATTTTTTTCTGAAGAGAGATGTTCACCCAAACTGCAGAAAACAGAAGAGGAAATGTCAGAAAACTTTTGTGTAAAAGAAGTGATGACATTAAAATGGTAGCATCTCTGAAATGCTAGATGTTCTAAGTTTATTATTCCTCTGTCATTCTACCTTTGTTTTATGAAAGAAAAGAGCAAAGAAAACAGTTAATGTCACCTTAATAATTCTATTTTGTTTGGTAAATTATTCTCTTTCCTTTTACCGGTTTGAGTAAATCCATTCATATTCCTTCTGCCCATTTCATTCTTTATTTTACATTCTCTTCACATGCTGCTCTGTTAATCCCTTAAACCATTTTCAAAGATTTGAAGAGGGATAACAATATCCAAAAAGTAAAAGCATGCTTTGGTGTTAAGGAGGAGCAGCATCAGTCCTCAGGTTAACCCATTCTCATCCAATAACTGCCTCATCAGCTGTCTGAGCCTTTCTAAGACCCTTATCATCCCCATGAATCCCTAAAAATGTCACTAAGGAGCTCCTACTGGTCCCATATCTCAGCATCCCCTTAAGCTAATGGGCCTCTAAGTGTTGGACTTCATCCAGCCCAATCCTTTTTGTAGCCCAGGAGCTGGAAGTGGACAGGAACATCCTCTGCCATGAGCAGTCCTCCTATAGATGAGGAACTTATGGCAGAGCTGACACTTCCTGATGGGACTCTGCTAGCCCAGGAACTACTGCTCTTGAGTACCTTGGTCATGAGAAGGAAGCTGAGCACTATTTATTTTTATGTATTCTTATATCTGACTATACCCATGATAACAGTCCCTGATGGGAATCTGTCTTTTTCAGTTCTAACAGAAATCACCAGAACAATTCCACACACTTACTTAGACAAGAGCGGGCAGCATTATGCACTAATTGTCTTTTTTTTCTTCTTTCTTCCTTGTTTTAGGGCAATTATAGTATTATTGTGCAAGGATTCTCTGATGATTCTGAGAACAATATGGTCATGTGCTTGAATTTCACCATGATAGTAAAACAAGATCCTTTCTGAATGCAACAAACTTCTCAAATAATTCCAGAACACAGAGGTCACTTCTGTGAGCAACTGGAATCTGAGCTGTAAAGTAATAAGTGCACTAAATTTCCTGAGATAGAATACATCATGTGCTGTCTGGAAAGCTATATGATGTATAACTTTACTCATTTGTACCACAGCCATAATCGGTTGCTCAGCCAATGTGCACAGAATCTCTGGGAATCAGGCATCCTGATTAATCCACAGAATAACCCTGACTGGATGTCAGGCTGGTACTGGATTTTGGCGTTGTGCCTTGAATTACAATAAAGTTGAGTCCTTCAGCCTGAGCTAAAGTAATCAAGAAGTTTTGAAGTGTAAGAATCAGAAATTAATCAGAACTTGATTTAAAATAATGCAGCAATTGAATTTGGGAACCCTGCCGTGAGGTGGTAGGGGTTTTTGTTCAGTTGTTTGTTTTTTTTTCTTCTTTCCTTTAACAATAAAACTTGTTTGTACAATCAATTTAAGAAATGTTTTTATTCTCCTCTTGTTTTCTGATGTTTCTTCAGATGTTTCGTGTGATTCTGCTCTGTTTACACCAAGCTGAAATAGAGGAGTAACAGTTTGTTATGTGGTACTAGCTGATGTGAATAAAATCCAAAGTGGAACACGTTTCCAGTTACACTGATATGGTACAGCTGAATTTAGCCATCCAGAGCTGCAATCACAAGCCCTTAGAACATTTTTAGCTCTTGCTCAGGGTCTGAGGGGCAGAAGCTACACAAACCATGTCCTTCAGCAGGGGGATAGTTATCACCCAAGAGGCTGATCTATTCCTCTGTTATTCCTCCTTTATGTCTAAAGCTGTTCTGTAGCTTTTGCCCCTTGGGCAGCCCACACTGAGTACCCACCTGCCCTCTCTGCTGCTCCTCTGCACCCAAGACCTTCAGTGGGACTTTGGTGGAGTATGAAATTTGGTCTGTAGGAAAAGTTCTGTCCTGTTTTCATCCTCGGCCCCCAGAGAGTGGGGCTGGTGAACTTCGTGAGTTCAGGGATTTTCCCCCAACTAAGGGGACACTGTTGAAGCTGCACTTTGTGCTGGCTACTAGTTTGTGCTGTGTCCACCAGATTGCTTCCAAATGCCTGGAAAAAATTAAAAGCCAGATCAAACTAACCGTCTTTCAGACTGCTACATACCATGCATGAAAATGAGGAGAAGTGAAGCTTTTAATCTCACTTTACATGTAAAGAAAGATGATTTTTGAAAACTCAACAAAACCCCCACACCCAAGTTTGTAGATACTCAATTAAAACTTGGGTTTCATAGAGCTGGTTTGGCTAAATAAAGCAAAATCATTAAGAATCACTAAAAAGAGAAGTAGAATGGCATAATGACTGGAGACAAGAAGTCATAATTACATCAAGTGACGATGGTAAACAAGCAATTCCTTCTACTGTTCTTGCATTCAGTCCACAGACCATTCCAGGAGTAGTCCAAGATGGAGCCTTGCAGCATGGTCTGCTTACGTTTAAGCTGATTTACTCCAGCTGTGATCAATTTATTCCTAATCTGAAATATCAATCAAAAAGCAGCCAGAGAGCCTGATAAGCCATACCTACCTTTCTTCTGTTCTGCTTATTTGAAATAGTGTCTGTTTCAAATTATTTGCCTTAGAGCTGTCTTACCTTATGATCTCCCTGTGTATGTATTTCACAGCATCCAGCAACCACAAGTCTCAAAACCATCTTTAGTGACAAGGTGTCCTGAGTTTTTTGCTGGCCTGAATTATTTGGGGTGTTAGAAGAAATGTTTTGTTTATTAAGCAGCAAGTAACACAAGTAGCAGAGATTAAAAGCTCCTGGAGATCAAAGACATTCATGTGCTCTATTTTACATAAGCACATTTTAATGCTTTATGGATGATAAAGAAAATTTACAGTATGTGTAAATGTATAAATAGAATTTCTGTCTCTGAATAGAGACATTTACAGATAAACATATGTATTCAGTATCTTGCCTTGCAGACTTTTTTGCAATGTAGGTCTTCAGCTGAAGGATTATAACTGTATGTGCCAGCAGAGAGGATTGCAAGGCAGAGTGCAGGAACCACACTTCATAAAGCAAAGACTTTTCAAAGGCTTCAAGCATTCTCCTTCTATGACTGAAAATTTCCACTTATTCCAGTGCTGGTGACTGCCCCACCATGTTCTCCCTTGGACAAGAGGAGACAGATTTTGTAAAGTGTCAGATCATGCAAACAACTTACCCTGAAATTGCCATGATACTGTTGGGTGAGGGCTGAGCTGAAGGCAGAGCTTTGTCTGCATATCTGGTTCCTGGGACAGAACTCTTAAAAGGCTCTTCCTTCCTTCCTTCTGCTGTTGCCCAGAGCTGACAACAATTACCACTTGATTTTTTTCCTTTCCAAACTTCCCTGAGCCCATATTCAGGGCTCCACAGCAAAGAGGAATCTATCATAATTTTAGGATGAAGTGAGTTACTTGGGCTCCATAAAGACTCGATCCATTTTTTGCTTCTTCATTTTCTGCCTTTGTCTGGAGTTGGAATGGTGTGAATACTGTGAAGTAAAACATCAACTAAGTATTTCTTTCTTAAAATATTCTGTGAGAGCTACATGCACTGAGATCCTTGTATTTTGCCAGTAGTTCCAGTGAGCTGTGCAAAGCCTCCTCCCATGCAAACAAAAGTAAATCAAAGCAGGCTTTGTGTTTGGCATATTTATGAGAAATTAATATCTGAAGCCTTCACAAATACCTATTTTTCTCTCCCTCATTACTGTTGTTTTTAAGAGGCTGTCAGGATTTTCTGCAGATGGGAAAATAGTTTTTCTTCACCCCCTCACCCTCTGTCGCCAAATATGTAATTATAAGAAGAAGCTGTTCCTGTACAATGTGGTTTCCAATAAGAGTGCACACTTTTTGAGCTGTGTTATTACAGTTTCATTTGACAAAAGCAATAAAGCATACATAATTTCAAGTGAGAGATGTCCTGCTGACCACCATAACATATATATTTGCTGGCTGAAATTGTTACATCATTTGAGATAGATTCACAAAGACAATTCCATGTAATTCAGGTATTACAGTAGCATCTCTTGGGTCCAGGGATGTACTGAAAGGCATAAGTAATCCCTTGGTCATCACTTAGATTGGTTGGCAAAAAGCACACATACTCATACGGAACAAATAAACTTGGTGCTTGCAGCAAGGAAGAGCTGGAGTTATTAATACAGGAGATATGTCCTGATCTGTGTTACACGCATCAAAAGCAAACTATAGCACCATTAATCCCTCCTGTACAATTTTTTTTCTTGGTGGAAAATGCTAGCAGTTGCCTTGGAAGGGTCTGTGCAGCACATTATGCTGAATGACCTCAGCTCCTTCTTTCTGCCCATGAGTCCCTGTCAGCACGAGTGAGTTCAGGGGCAGCAGATGGGATAGTGACATTTCTAATGGGAAGACATGGGAGGGAAGGAGGGGGTTCCTGCCTGCAGAGCTTAGGGGAGAGAGGACAGGAGAAAGAAAATTTGTAAAGTCTTCTTGCTGGCAATAGAAATTACTGGACTTTGGAAATCCTGGATAATAGTCATTGTGCACATGTACTTGTCTTATGGATCCCAGGCATCCTTGTAGATCCCTTGGCTGCTGTAGATGGGTATGTCCATAACCTCTTTTCTTCAAGATACATTTTACTACTGGCAAAAAGAGAACTTAAATACATGTATATAAAATATACATATATTTATGCATATATATATATATGCATACATGTATTTGGCCAGGTATAACAGCTTCCCAGAGATTCTGCCTGGAAATAAAAAAAGCAAAATCACAACAGGTTTTTGCCTTGGGTTTTAGCTTAAACAGCTGCCATAGCTACAAGTGTCATGTTTTTAAATTCAAAGTTCTTGCTAAAATAATTTCTTACCGACATAACTAAGAAAGCAAAACTTTTAATAGTGAGCTTGACTGTTTGCTCACAGGAGGGAACAATCACTCCTTCTAAGTATTGAGATTCCTGTCTGCCCATTTCCCTGCACTGCACAAAACCTTTGAGAACTACAGAGTAGCTGATATTTTTTAACTTGTAACTTCTGCCAGCTGCACACATCCACTCTGTGTTTTGTTCTCTAAGAGGTTTGGCATCTCTACTGAAGAAGTATCTCCATACTGATTAAGAAGTTGGTTTAATTCTTAAATACATTCTGTTCAGCCACATTCCACTTAGACTTTTCACTACATTACCCATATTTTTTGTATCTTTAGCATAGCAGTGCAGTTTAAAAATTTCAGTAATGCAAATAAAAAAGAAACCCCCCCCAAAACCAAAAGGCATACAATAAATAAAGATAAACACAGAAAAGCAAAATTTTAGCATTAGTCCCTTGAAAACAATAGAATTATATGCCCTTCACTTACAAGATGCATAAAGGAGGAAATAATAAAACAAAACATAGTGCATATGAGAGTGAACTGTGTTCACTTTGACCCTGAATTAATTTGACCCTGTTTTAGAATGGCATGACTTTATTTCACGTCTGAATATTAACTGAACAGACTGGTAGTTATCTTTTCTAATCATATATCACACTGAAGTGGTGTGCTCCATGCCAGTGGATATTGCACATAATGGAATTTTCCTTACATCTTTAAGGCATTAAAGATGCTTTTATGACACAGACATAATGTAGACAGAACAATAAACATCATTAATGAAATTTTCACAGACAACTGTCAGAAAACAGAGTGTCAGCAGGAGTATTCCCCAAGCTACCTCCCAGTGATCCTGACTGCTAATTATAGAGTTTCTCTAACCTGTGAAAGTTTTGGTGATTTTAATATTCTAATTAAGGAGGAAAGGGGATCCTAAAAAAAGAAAAAATTCTAAAGTAATATCTTATCTAGAACAATCCAAAATATTAAAACAAAGAAAAGAGTTTTGTCAGATGAGTAATAGGGGAAAAAAGTGGTTGTGGGAAATAAATAATTTTGATAACTTCACAATGTTGTGTATTTATTTTGACCAAATGACTCCAAAAAAGGGAGGCTTCAATTCATTTAAATCTGAGATACTTCAGCAAATAAGAAATACTTTTCTGCTTTTGTTTTTGACAAATAGGTGTTATTCAAGCAAAGATCATTGTGCCACAAAATTACTGTGATTTTGCTGATAAACCAGGACTCAAGCTGTGATGGTTGTACTCATGTTAGTATCTACTTGACATCCTGAGTTGTTCTTTTGGGTACAGATGCACAGCCCAGTTCTAAACGGTTTTATATGCCTTTTTCTGGAATTGATGTGCAAAGGACATGCTGTTTTACTGCTGCTTCTTTGACAGGTACCACCAATCATCATGATAGTCCACTTCTTCACCTCAAAATCACAATGTTTTGGGAGAAAATACGGAATAAAATGGTAAATATAATTTCAGTTTTGATAACATGGAATAAGGAAGAAAGTATACATGGTGTAAGCAGTTATCTAAAATATACATTCAAATGCAAGGTATTTGAAATATTGATAGACAAACTGCAACATCCGCGAGTCAAGCATTAATATTAGGTCTATTTGAAAGAGGTGACTTTTTCCAAACATTCTGTTGATACAACAAGGATGACTAAGACACCATAATTCTGTGACAAGTGCTAAAATTCATCATAAGCTTGAGGTATGCAGCAATTACAATTATAAAAAGCTGGTTTTTTAGCACTTGGATTGCAGTGGTGCCTCCTGTGAGTAGCTTGTAATCAGGCCTGTTGCTTCCCTGCTGCATACCGTATAAATATTTATGAAATTAGTAAAATAATATTTAAAGAGTTCTTTGAAATATGGATCATAGCCAGATCTAGAGCACCTACTAAGCATCTAACACCAAAGGAGTCACCCAGAATCCCTAATTTCTGGAGTGAAGATTGCTTAACATCTCCAAAGAGCAATCCATAAATTCTACACAATGGGGGACTGGTTCTGTGCCATGCAAGATAACTTTCTGCAGAGCATGGCAGACTGAAATAATTTTTATATTCCAAAGCAATTTACACTTATATTTGTATTTTAAGGAACTAAGTCTCAAAAGCACATAGCATGACACAGTAGAGCATATACCATAATCTAAGGATTTTCCGGGGCTACTGAGATAGAAACAGAGCCAGATTCCTAACTCTGACAGGACTTGATCATAGGCCTTGTTTGGATGTCTAAATTGATCTTATGTGTGTTTGCCATAAAGTTCAGCCTTTCTTTGCAATGGTCTAGCATGTTTCCAAGGGATAGCGCCATGATCACTGTTCTGAGAAATATAACATGGTAGGCAAACTAAACAATCTCATTTTTCACCACAATAAAGAATGTGTGTATGTTATCAAAAAAGTCCTAAGACAAGAAGTACATTGGCACAATCTTTAGACCAAATCACTGAGTCTTTCAGTGATAGTCTCTCTCTTTAGGTTCTATCTGAAGGCTGAGAAACTAAGAAAAAAGCGATATATTTTGAGGTGCATTGCTGTTATGTGCACTGTAGTCAGATGGAAATCTGTCTGCTGTGTCTTGCCAGGACTGGATGGTTTTCCTTGATGCACATAAAAGCAAACTGTACAATGTTGCCTAAACGCTTTATATTAGTTTTGCTCTATTCCTTTCTGTTGGGAGAAAAAAAAAGAAGTAATATTTGTCTATTTAAACAGGTAAGATAAATGTCTGAATGTTCAGGAAAGAAATGGAATATGCTCTGTTTAGACTTTAAATTCTTAATAACATTTCCAAAGTTACATCAAGCCCAGAATAATAGGAGGAAGTTGGCTGCAAGTTAGTGCCTCTCTTAGTAAAATCAACAACTGCTCTCAGAATTACAGTGCTGGAGAGCTTATCCTTGCTGACAACTGACAGGCTATTTCCTTGCTGAATAAAAAATGAGCAATCAAACCTGAAAGGAAGCCCTGTGCATGGAATCAAATTCTACAGATCCTTAAGCATGTCACAAACTTGCTTAAGTCAATGAAGCCATTTTTAGGAGGATTTTTTTAGCTTGGCCCTGATAAGGTAAGTGCATACACATAATATGTCCTTGTCACTATAGTCCCAAATGACTCAAGTGGCTTGTAATGTGGCAGAAAGCTTTTCACCTGTAGACTGTCAGTTTGAATCTGTCAAGCAACCAAAAGTTCCTGCTGCAGGAAATTTTATGCAAAAACTCCAAGCAATGCTAGAAGAATATTAAGGCTGCATGTAGAGTTATAGATTCATTTCAGGCAGGACTGTCATTCATTTTTAATGTCCCCCTTTTGGCTACAGCCTGATGGTTCCATCTTTAATAACTCAATCACATAGCACCTTTCAAACAGTGTGCTGCAGGTATTTTCCCCAAATCTGCAGAAATCTTTGCTTTGATGAACAGAAATCTTTATTCAGCTTCTGAGCACCCTGTAAGCTTATCCCAGTTTGAGTGAAGGAACACAAAAATAAGCACATATTTGAGTGACACTGTACATCACAGTCACTGTCATGATCAAAGTTTAGTTGTACTGAAAACGTTTTTCCTGAAAATCGATTGAATTAAAACACCAGAGCAGAAAGGAGAAATACTTGTTTTAACTATGTGAAAATGGGTCCCTTATATAATCAGGAATATTAGGGATTGCTAGTTATAGATTAAATAGCTTTTGCCTCCTGGGGTGTTTGCTTTCATCAAATGAAATGCAAGAGATCTAAATGCTCATTTAGCCTTTCCACAGGAAAATATGGCTCCTTCCATCTTAAAAACTGAATGAGAATCTCTCCTAAAGGCAAGTCCTGCTACCTTGATTTCTCCAAGAAAGTACCCTTTTGAAAGTCTTCTGTTTCCTGCAGATCTCTCCACATATTAGCAAATTTCCCCACCTCCCCTTACTATAAGACCTGCTGCACAAAAATCTCCCGCAAAACAGAGGGGTTTTGGCTTGGCAAGTGACACAGGTTCACCACTCCCCATGTAGAGGTTAAGTTTTGAAGTTGGTTTTGTTGAAGGACTGATCACTGGCTGAATCAGCACCTTTCTACACTCTATATGAAAATAAAAAATAACTAAATGAAGATGGTATCTCATGTGGCACTCTCTTGTGTTGCTACTGGTGCAGCCAGCAGGGTTTTTCTGTTTGGTTGTGCAGGGAATCTTCTGCAATGCCCTGGGTATATTTGAGGAAAAAATGTGTTGAGATTCCTGAAAAATCCTGCAAAGCTTGGAATAGACAGAGCTGGAAAGTCTTTGTAACATTGTAATTTGTTTGGGTTAATGATCCCTGATCAGCACTATCAGGTCAAGGCTTTTGGGAGATGTTGGGCTGGAGGCAAATTCAGATTTAGTCATACAGTACTGAAATTAAGAGAACTATTTTCTGCTTTAAAAGAAGTGTTAATTATCCTACTAATTGAAACCAGACAAATTAACTTGGAGAGTGATTGACATCACTGTAGCACAGTTGTAAGAAATGCTGAGCCACTGAGGAAGCATGTAGCAGAGTGCAGTCAAGGATCCCTGGTCCACTGAGGGGTAGTTGGTTTGTATAGTAATTTTGGCCAAAATTCCCTGGCTGCTTGAGCATCTGGGGAGAGGATGAGGCCTTCATCCTCACAGCGGTGTGTCCTGCCCCGAGGTCAGAGCCCTCCTGTGCTGGTGTCCCCCTGGCATACCTGGGCTGCTCCTGCAGCCACCAGCTCTGGCCTGGGCTCCACCTTCCCCCTCCTCCTCTGTTCCTGTGTGCACTGAAGGAGAAAGAAGAGAAATGGAGAGTCATCTGGATCTAGCAAGCACCTCTGTAATCCAGCATCAGCCTGAAATTAAAGATGGGAAATATTATTATCCAGAGAAATGAGCAGTCCTGTTGCCTTCGAGCTATTATTTTTCTCTTTAGCAAGGCTGCTTGGAATATTAAAGGAACTAATGGTGATCAAAGTAAAAACTGTGATTAATGTTATGTACCAGCCTAGTGTGCTTATGCTGTGAGAAAGCAAGAGATAATAGAAAACAATCCAAAGCCTGTCTCACAAAAGTGAACACGTTCATCTAAGATGTATGGCGGCTGCTGCAACAAAGGTATTTTATAGTGCAAAGTGACTCCTGTGTTGGCATTTGGAAGAAAGCTTCTGTTCTGGAAAAAACAGGAAACATGTCTTCTGCACATTTTCTTTAATTTTTGTTTGTTTGTTTGTTTTTACTGTGTGGTGGGGTTTTTCTGCTGGCGGTGTTGTTAATGTCCAGAATACTCCTGTGACTATATCCTGCAATGACAGGTTCATGAATATTATTTTTTAGATGCAGCTTTTCCCTTCTTTTTCACAAGCATAGTATTAATTAAAAAAATTTTTCTTGCTTCTGTTGTTATCTTCAGTTACCACTCCCATATCAGCCCCATGCTCTTCTGCATTCTTTCAGTTTTTCTTTTCAAGACAAGTTCCAGCTATTCTATATAAATATATTTTAAAAAATTTATTTGACTGCTGAACTAAATTTATTCTTCATACAGCTTTTCTATATGATACATATGGCCACAAAACGATAGTTTTTTTTTTTTTTATCAGCAGATACTAAAAATGTTTATTCATAGTGAAACACAGAAATAAAGATAATATCTGTTTAAAGAAAAAATGCATGTGTGTGTGTGTGTTTATGAGTATATCCATCTGTATAAAAAAGCTTTAGCAGCAGACATAGCAAAGGGGCTGGAGCTTCTTTTAGCACTGGCTGATGCAGTCCAGGCTCCTGCTCAGCCTGATGTGGGTGTTGTCTTCACTCTCCCAGTTTGGGTCAGGGGTGCAAATACCCTCACAGCATGGATATGCTGAGTTTATTGGGGTGGAAGTAATTTCAGTGCTAAAGACCCTCATTAGGTCTTTCCATTTCCTTTCTGTACAGATACAGATCTCATCCATAAAGAGAAAAGGTCTGCCTGAATCTTTTCTGAAGTTCATAAAAAGCAGACAGAAAACCAGCCCACAAATTAGCAGAAAATAAAGAACCCACAAACCAACTGACCAACCAAACACTACTGACCTGTGGAAAATACATGCACGGTTGTTTCTCCTTGCAAGCTGTACCTGGTGTTAAGAGGTGTTAAGCAGCCACAGATTAGAGTATTACAGCATTCAGAGTGCTGAAAAACCCAATGATAATATGAGACAGTTCATTTAAACAGACATGCTAGAGGTTCTCAGAATTGCGTCCTGTTTCTGGCTTTATCAGTCATGGCCTGTTTAAAACTGAAGAAAGCACACTTTTTCTATTGTTTTACAACTACTGGACAAATTGCATATAGTGAAAGTTGATGCAAACACGTTAATTTTATTCAGAGCCAGAAAGTCTTTGCAATGGTTATGGTGAGACTATGTGACATGATGCAGTTTGGACGGATTTTTATAAGTATTGAAAATGAATTTAAACTTACATTTCTGCAGAAATAATTCCAATGGCAGTTTCATGGCATTAGGACCTGTAATTTCCTGGCTTTCACTCACCTGCTTACTAACAGGCTATGTAATTGCTAATGAACAGATATGAAACCTCAAGGATACTCCTAATAGCACTGTAGAGGGTCTGTTATGCTCCATGCAATGAGAAGACAACATTCCCATGGTTTCACTGAAGTTCCAAGAATAGCTAGATTTTCATTCGAAGAATCTGAAAAAAAAGAAGTTCCATAAAACTCAAATAGCAGTTTTCTAAAGGTGATGACTTTCTGCTGCTGCTGTCAGTCATGACTGTGAGTGGTCCTTCAGATTTGTGGGTAAAGGCCCCCTGCGCTGCTGGGGGAATGGGCTACCAAGTGCGAGCCTGCTTTAGGACATGGCAGGAGAACAGAGGGGTGATGTTCCTGCCGAAGTTGAAGTGTTCATTATTACAGAATTATGCTGCTGAGTCTCCAGCCAAGGTGTCCTGAAAGGGGTTTCAGTGGAAATCTGGCTACATTGTACAGAGAGATGCAGAGCCTGGGGATCCCAGTTTCATTGCCTAGGTGGATGAACTGGAGAGACACCAATCTCAAGCAGGTTTGGCAGACCAGAAAGCTGGGACAGCATCCTGACCACATTGAAACAGGCACAGAAACTAAATTCTGCCCCTGAATATTTAGATAAAAGGATGTGTGATTGAGTCTCCTCATAACAACAGACTGTGAGGTAACCCAACAGGACTGGATGTTTATTTAAATGTGGACACTTCAATAGTTTGTAGTCCTTCCAGACCTTTGTATGTGTGTCTTCTCTAAACAAATCCCTGAATTTTTACTTCTCCATGGGTCAGTGTTAAAACTAAATGCAATATTTAGTTTAACTTATGTGCCAAGAAGTAAAGAATTCTAGGGTTTTGAGTTGTATGTGTCTTCAAATTTGTAGACTGTTCAGCAAATAGGTAATCTGTAATCTACAAAATGAAAAGCAGCTTTTTCACTGGGTTCAAAAAACACTGTACACTAGTGTTAGTGACAAAAATTTAAGTGTGTAACGATGGAGGTGTTGATCCCAACAAAATATAATGAAGAGATTGTTTATTAGAATTACCAAGTTAGTACTTCATTTACAGAACATTGTCCTGTTTATTTAAGAGCAGAAAGTGATGAGACTCCTGAAGTTATATGTTACTGAAATGTTTTGCCTTCTTCTGGCTACTCCATGAAATGTGAATTTCAATCTAACCTGAAAAATGAGGTTCCACACAATAATATTCTGTCATCACTTATGG
This sequence comes from Pardalotus punctatus, assembly GCA_013400915.1. Classification (NCBI taxonomy): domain Eukaryota; kingdom Metazoa; phylum Chordata; class Aves; order Passeriformes; family Pardalotidae; genus Pardalotus; species Pardalotus punctatus. Next base: position 137,133 of record VZTX01022752.1, on the reverse strand, counting down.
ATAAAAAGATTTTTTTAGGTTTATACACAGATGAGAGAAAGGTTTTCACTTGAATAGGGTATTTGATGACTGAGGAAAGCTTAAAGAAAAAAGGAGAATGTAGTGAAATCTACAGCCTGAGGGTAAACTCAAATCCAGATTTCCCTGCCCAGCCATTACCTGCTAGAGTAGTTTTGCAGCTCACCCAGGAAACACTAAGCTACTTTTGTAGAAAATATCATTGGTACTCTAAGGGCTTTATTTGTCATGAAGTAGTACAGACAGTAGTCACCCACAGATTTTGTAATCAAATAAAGGATAGTACTGTCCATATTCAAGCAGCTCTTAGGGAAGGAAAAGTTCTTTGGGCTCCTCAGCACGTATACTCTATCAAACCCATGTGCCTCTGAAGGGTGGAAATTCCCTGTGACTGGGGTTGAAATAGTGAACAATTTGGGTAATGCTTACCCTACACACACCACATCCAGGGTTGGTTTAATCCTGTGGCAGAATTAAATTAAGTTCTTGCTCTGCAGCTGTGGTGGGTTGACCCTGGCTGGACACCAGGTGCCCTCTGAAGCTACTCTACCACTGCCCTTCTCAGATAGAGAAAATATAATGAAAAGCTCATGGGCTGACATAAGGACAGCAAGAGACCACCCAGCAATTAATGTCATGGGCAAAACAGACAACTTGGGCTAAATTAATTTACTGGCAATCGAATTGGAGTAGGGTAATGAGAAGTAAAATTTTAATCTTAGCACACCTAATGCTGTTAGAGACCTGTAGACAGCTTAACAGAAACCATAATACAAGCCTCATACCAGTACTGGTGTCATACTGGCCTCCAACATGGACCCAACAGGTCCTTCAGGGCCAGCACAGGACAGAGTGTGCTCTCAAACTGAGGAGATGAAAACTTTAATTACCAAATAAATTGTAATTTATTTCATTACAAATAGTAAATAATTACTATTTGCCAAAAACAGATGACCACTGCTACCAAACATGATACTGGCTGCATTGTCAGAATTGCAACAGAAATAGAACAAACTGCTGAACATCACTGGTATGGTGTTTTTATGAGACATGCACCATCTGCAAATGGCATATTGCATCTTATATTACATCCTGTGATCGTTGTACATTGTGCTGTATTTTATTAGTTTTGCTAATAATATATTTTTATATCTATGTTTATCACACATGTCCCTGTGTTGAAAAAATGCATCACCAGTTGTTACCTGATTTGGGCTTAAGTGAGTGCCCAAATCTTCCCCTGAGTGAGGCAAGAGGACTCACAGTTCCATCCCTCACCTAGGCACAGGTTATTCTCAGAGTTTGGTCTGCAGCAAGGGGCAAGTGCGGCTCTCTACTCAGCTCTGGTTTTGGCCCAGCATACAGTCGATGCCACACCCCAACATGTGCTGGAACAGCCACTGAGGCACAGTGAGAGCAACATGTGAGCCAGCGAGTTTGTGACCTGGAGAATTTGTGAATTAATGAAGTGATGAATTAGAGAATTCATGTTGTCTGAATAAAGAGAATTGAGCCCCATTTAATTTATTTTTTTTTTTAATTTAATGAGGCCCTGATGTAAAGTTTAATTTGTTGAGTATGTCATCCTGTAAATTGAGATATCCAAACAATACATTACATTTTTGTGTGTGGTGGAAGTAAAAAACTGGAAGAAGAAGAGGAAACTGTCCTTTTCTTTCCTTCAACTTATGACTCTGATTACTGAACAAGGATTATTCAGTTTAGATGTGAGGTCAATACACCATGCATAGCATAAGTCACCTGTAAATCACTGGTGATTTAGACAATTCTTAGTAAACAATTCTATTTATTTTTAAAGGAAGACAGCTCTGTTCTGGCCTTTGAGGATAAGAAAAATCTTTGCCAAGGCACCTGAGCAATGTAAGAGTTAAAGTTTCTCCCTTTTCTTTGTTTGTCACTATTTCTGTAGGTGTTAGCAGATCTGCTTTGAGACGTGCCTTGATCCAGAAAGACCGGGGTGAAGTAAGGTTGTTTGCATTTGTTCTTTGTGAGGTTTTACTTTAAACTAAATTATTCAAGTTCAGATGTTTAAACATTTGCTCTTTCTCTCGTTTAGGTTTATGAAAATTATTTCTATCCACAAAAGAGAAGATCTTAGCTTTTTCTGAGGACTTCTGCTGCTGTAAGATTTGTCAGTCTGTTCCTCCTTTGCTTCCCTACCGTTGTCCTTATCTAGGGAATTTTCCTCTGCAAAGGAGACTACAAAGCTTACAGCATGCCATGCATATCTTACATGCTGTCCTGGGAGTCAGCTGCAGAGTCACCATTTCTGTCTGTTGTCCAGTCAATGAAAATAGATTCTCAGTCCTACGATTACAAATCACAGCATAAGTCCTGGCTGCCTTGCCTGACTTTGCTTGCTTTATAGGAGCAAAAGGGAAGATGGAAGGGGCTGGGTTTTCAAAGGAAAAGGCTACACTGCTAGCTACTTACTGAGCCTAATATGCTGATTCTTAAGCCACTCAGTGGATTTCAGTGGAAAACTTCTTTCTTAAAAAGATGCTCTACAGTTATTTGGTATTTGATAAGAAAGCAGACTGTCTGAAAGTGCTCTGAAAAAGCTGTTTCCCAGCAATCTTGCAGCTAGTATTTGCTCATTAGTAGGAGTCACTGGTGAGCAGTGACTCCTCTGCAGTCAATCAGCGGCTTTGATTGCTGGGGATTTCTCAAAGAAGTGACAAATGTTTCCCTTCACCTGGTGCGGCTGAGAAAACCAGCTGAAAAATTACCCAAACATTACATCTTGCTGTGACAGCCTCTTGGCTGCTGTGTGTGAGGCCAAGTGCCACTCCCAGAGGAGAGCGTTTCACTTGGGTGTGTTGGGACATGCAGGCATCCATGCTTCCTCCCCTGTCACCACTGGGATTATGAGGGGAAGCGATTGTGGAATTCACCTGCATTTTCCTCCTATGTTTTATTGCCTGTTCCTTTAGAAATTCAGTAATTATTTGGCAGAGAGCCTGGTAGCAAAACCAGACAATATGCTGAAAGTTGGCCATTATGTTTGGTTTCTTTGTCCATGAGTAAACACAGTCCCGTGAGAAAATGGCAATTTTAAGAGTAAACAAGGAGATAATGAAGTAAAAGCAATCCTGCAGGGAGGTGGCAAAGGAATAGCAGCTAAATTTGCTGTGGGGATGTCTTAAAGGTCTGTCTGTTTGAGGCCTGACAGCCCTGCAGAAGCTGAGGCACATCTCTTTTGCTGACTCTGCCATGGGATGGTTATCTCTGACAGAGCAAGCTGCTGAGGACAGAAATCCTGGAGGATTTCTCAGGGAGACTTGTCAGGTTTCATTAGTCAATGTCCTTGCTTTTCTATTGCGTGAATCCACCATGCAGGTCCATGGGAAGTGGCTAATGAAGGTCTTTAGTTTCAATTAGCAGCCTGACATGGGAAAAGTGATATGTGCATTCAACAGCTCTCACCTGCTTGCAAAGAAGAAATGGGGAAGTACTCCTTGTGGTCCCAGCAAGGAATAACAAAAGGCATGGGGGAGATCTGTTCTGACATCTGGTTTGTGTTGCTGCAAGCCCTCCCTGCACAGCCTTCCCTGTGGGCTGTGGTGACCTGAGGCTGTTCAGAACTGTGGCTGTGGTTTGTCACAGCTTTAAGTGACAATATTTTTAGGTTTTGGGTTTTGTCCTGTTGCTACTGTCACAAATAGATTTCATAATGATCATCAGTGAGCAAGTGGGAAGTACAAAAGTGCAATTCATTATCCTCAGGAGAGACAGGCTAATTCTGAGGCACCTTCCCAGGGCTCAGGACGAGCAGATTTCCTTTGATGTGTCCAGAGCTCCTGCAGGAGTAACTACACCTGGGCTGTTTTACACACAGAAATCCTAGGCAGGTTATTGAGTATCACTTCCCATTTCATGTCTATAGCACCCCAGACATGTCTGGCTGTGTGCAGCCCTGAGGAAGAAGGTTCCCTTCATCCCACACAGGATGGACTTGCTGTGCCCGTGCATATGGTGCCGCTGGGGGTGGCACACCCTGGGCAGGAGCAGACCTCAGGACATGGAGGCTGACGTGATTGTTTTGGTAAGGAGAGACAGCGTCTGGGTCTGAGCTTTAGTGTCTCCTCCACAAAGCACTCACTGAGGCCAACTCACTGACCAAAGTCTGCACGGGACTCCCCAAACACGTATCAACCATATCTTAACTGAGTATACAGGCTTGATTTTTCATCAAGTAACTGCTTGAGGAGAACATTTAATGGGCATTAGAATTCTTCTGATGACTGTCAGATAGAGCAACCAAGCTGAATAAATAATTCATAGAGGTTGAGGTTTGCTGTGAATTTAGCTGCTTCTTCAGCTCATGAGCTTCTTAACATGCAGCTTTCTGTACATGATTTGTTATTCAATCTGTATCAAGTAAGACCTTAACTTAGGAACAAACTAGGGGCATGACAAAGAATTTTTATGGCAGAATCTGACCCTGCATTAATTTATATGTTATATTCTCTCCCCAAGAGATGGAATTATAAATAGTCTGAGAGAAGCATTGACTACTGAGTGTATGACTTCAAGTAGTCCATGTGTGTTGTGTTCTGGTACATGGTGTAGCTGACAGATGCTTTGGACTCTGGTAGTCAGAGAGACACTCAAATCTTCAGTCATGATTTTGCATTTTCTCAAGAGGCAGGGAGCATGTCAGGGCAAGATGACAGATGGTGAAAATTATGATGGTTCAGGAAAAGTTAAATATGCTTTTTTTGGGCTAAGGACATCTTGCCAATGAATTATTCTTGGGTAAAATTCTGATATGAGGTGTTAACTGGCCACAGTTTCTGTCAAGTCAATATAGTTTCAGCAGTGAAATATTTCACAATGCTGTGGTCTGATAAATTACTTTTCTTCTGTGCTGGGATGCTGCTGACACCTTTTGGGAGTTTTCTCTCTACACCTTGTGGAAAGAAATGAAAGCCTTAAGTTGCTAGGGAGCACAAGTTTCATTGACTTTCCAAAAGCATTAAGGCAAGGTATATGTCATGGGCTCAGGCAGAGTTCACTGGTTATCATGCCATACAATATATTTCTCTGGGGCTTTAAAATATTGTTTCTTACAAAAGCACCCAAAGCATTTCAAAGGGTTTATTTTTTTTTTTTACTAGCTTGTGTGTGGGTTTCCTTTCTGGTTTTTTTTTCCTCCAAATAAGCAAACTTGAATGGTGCTGGAGGGATATGACAGCCTGGGGATAGAAAAAATGCAAAAGTATTGATGCAGAACTCTGCTGAGTTGTTATGTCAAAAAGGTATCTGCTTGTGAACTTTAGCAGGGCAGATAGTATTTGCTTTGCTTCTCTACTGATTTTCCTTACTAGCCTTGAGGGGCCCCAGAGAAAGTGGAAAGGGTTTGTGTGCCTCTACCCTTTTAATACAGACATACTCAAAATAATTTGTCTAAAGTTTCCACGGCACTGCATAGAAGTGACCCCAAAGCACCCTGCTTGCACCCTCAACATATTCTGCCCAGGCAAGAAAAGACATCACTGGTTACGGTGAATTCAGTTTCAAGTCCTGCCTTGGTGCCCTGGGGTCAGATATGGGATACGTGTTCTGCTTGTGATAAGACAGCATCCAGTAGAAAGCTGAGATAGTTTTTTTTTCTTCAGCCTTCCCAGGTAGGAATGTGGGCTTGGATCTTGCACTGGATCCCTTCTTCTCCATCCAGGCAGCTTCACAGTGGTATTTGTCACGCTTCAGGGTAACAGAGTGACTTGTTTATCTGCTGCAATGAGGTCTGCTGAGTCTTCAGAGGAGTGGAATTACATTCTGGATGGTGACTTGGGCTGCAGCCATGTTACTAAACATTGGCTAAAATTTCCCCTGGTTGTTGCCCTCACTTTATCCCCCATCAGTGGGAACAATGTTAGGAGCAGTAACATAGAAAATTCTGCAGAAGATGTTGGCATTTTATCCACTCTGTCATCTTGCTGTCTTCAGCTGGATGACATGGTACTGCAAATATTGTAAATATTAGCTTGTGATTGTGTCGTTCTTCCTTTTGGTTATCCTGGCAAAGCTTGGGTTCATTTTTCTTGAAAGGGTGGGTAGGACAACAAACCCTTCTACTCCCATCCAGCAGCAGACAACTTCCATTTATTCAAAATTTATCTTAAAAAAGAGATCAAATACAGTGTCGGGGTTCCTTAGGATTTTCAGTGCTTGGTTTTGAGAGCCAGTGAGGAAGATTGTCCTGTTTCTGGTTTAAGAGAAGCTGCAGCTTTTGCTGGAGCAGCTCTGAGCAGAGTAGCTCAGCCTGGGTGCACATGGGGTGAGGAACAGCTGCAGAAATGGAGAGGAGCTGCCAAACCTGTGGGCAAAGATGTGGTGGATTTTAACTTTTGTTTCCATAGTGCATGTTTGAGATCTTTTGTTCAGGGACAGGGAGCTGGATGCAGGGTTTGTAGGTGTAGTAACAACCTACTCTGTGCTGCTCCCACAGTCTTCAAGACCGTGATCAGACAAAGTCTGATCTCCTGACATTCATGACATGTATAATTTGTGTCATCAGGGGAATTGTTTGGATAAAGGAAAAGAGTTTAATCAGGAGAATAGAATTCCATTGGGATCAAAATGGATATATATTGTCCCTTCTCAACACTGCAAAAGAAAGGATATCAATTAAATATTTAATGTGAAATAAGAGATTTTATTTACATAAATAAAAATAGGTGCATTTCTGTTGGTACATGGAAGTCAGTTCCTTTCCTAGAATCTGCAAACCCACACCTCTCTAACTCACACAAGCACAAAATCCCCCCCCTTGCCTTCAGCAAGTCCTCACAAGACCTGGGAATTGCAAGAATGGCTCCTGGAAGTGGTAAAGCTGGGTGAGAACAGTTCCTTTCAATCTCTAGACTACTGTATAACAACTGCTGTGGGCTCTAAACTTTGCCCATTGCACTGTGGCCCTGGATTTTTAAAGCAGGTGCTAAAAAAAAGGCACCAGGGTGGAATACGGAACATGATCCCATATGCCATCCATTCCCTTGGAGATGGCAAGAGGGACTTGGAGGGAACTAAAGCGTAAACAGAGCTGCTTTGCAGTGGTCACAGTTAACGTGTGTGCATGATAAAAGGAGGGTGAAAAGGAGGAAGGAGGTATGCAAAGCTGATTCTGATGGAAACCCTATTTCTTAGGCAATGCTATTCAAGAACAATTTATCTGTGAGAAAATATGACACTTGTAATGTAGCCAAGTCCTTTGCAAGCTGTAGAGGCAGCTGCACAGGCTTGCCTGAGGCATTGAGTATGCCATCTGAGCAAGTTATAAGGAGATCTCAATTTAAATTAAAAGAAAAAAAAAAAGCAGTTCATGAATATTAGGCACTCTGTGTCCTGCCAGAATGTTCTCTTTTCATATCAAGGGTCTGATTCTTCAGAAGTGCTTTCTTGTCCTCTTTCAGATTGCTGACCAATTCAGTGGAGAGAAAGTGTAAGGAAGCCAAAATCATACTCATCCATGAAGTATCTTTGAAACAGAGCTTTCTGGGTTGTCCTATATTTGAAAGACTCTCTCATGGGTACATGGTGTGTGATTCAGCCACAAGCAGAATGAGAATCCTCTTGTCAAACTGCAGACATCTGCCATGTTTTCATCTGAACTGTCAGCCCACTCTACAACAATCAATAAAGAGAAATAAACAACTACATGAGACTGCTACTTCTAAAGTGTTGTGGATATCCATGTAATTGAAGGCGATTTGTGCCTGAGGAGTGCCACCTTCTTTCTCTTCACAGTAGAGGTGTCTTTAGACATCTACTGCAAAGTTAGGGGAAATTAATCCCAGCATGAAAGTATGCATCATTTTAAAAAGGTTAGCTCAGGTTGTCTGGATAGCCACAAGGCATCCAAATCCTGCGTTCTCAGCTTTTCTTTTTACATTGTCTGTGACAGATTCTCAGTTTTCTACTCAAATTCCTCCCTTTCCCCAAAGCATCCTCATCTTTTCTCAAGCTTTTCTCTTATCCTGCTTGCAGGTGCAGACAGCAGAATACCCCTTGAATAGCACCCAGCAGTACAGCAGTCTCCTAAACGGCAGGTGTCCAACAAACAACAAGGTGAATTCTGCTGTTAAACCTCAGCATATTGGGTCTTGATGAATTGGATGACAGTGCAGTTGGTTGGGATTTTTGGATGAATGTTTGTTATTAGAACGTGACAGTTCACAGAAGTAAAAAGGACTAGTGGGAGCATAGTGGTTCCAGACAAATTTTCCCAGTGGACCTTTTTGTTTTGTGATACTGAGAGACAGAGTGAGCTTTGTCAGCTACTAGGAATAGCCCTGATTCATGTCCTGGGAGACTTCTAGTTGGACCTGAAAGCTGAACTTAGCTCTCCATGCAAGAAGAATCCACCATTAGCTACACTATCGAGAGTGGAAAAGAGAAACATATTGCATTTTGCAGAAAACTTTGGGAGGCGTCAGCACAATTTGTATCTGAAAGGAGAGGAGTACAAATGTTTCCTCTAAAAATAAGAAAGAGAAAACTGTTCCTGTGTAGGAGACTTCAGGAGAGAGACTAACAAATTTAAACACATTTCAGGCTTGTTAATGCAAGAGAGATAAATAGTAGGGTTTTGACTTTGACTTGTAAAAACCAATTGTTTTTAAAAAAGCCCAGGTACTTAATAAAAAACTATTATAGGGTCCAGATAGATTCAGTTTTAGGTGAAATACAGTTTCCACTGTTACTTTCCTTGCTGCAGAAAACCCATGTTGCTCAATTATTTCTCAGAAGGTCTTAATGAATGCAAGAGAAATGACCCTGGAAAAGTAAAGGACACCACTGTGAAATTATTTCAAAGCCTTTTTATTTTCCAAGGTGGGAATGTGTTCTGTATCTAACACACACAGAGTCTGCAGTCAGTTCCTGCCTAGCTGGAGATGCACACCCATGCTGGCAATGTTTTCTGTTGCTAGAGAGGACAGGGACAACAATTTATATTTCATAAAATTGTAAAATGGTTTGGGTTAGAAGAGATTTTAAAGATCATCTAGTTCCAGCACCCCTCCCATGGACAAGGACACTTTGCACTAGACCAGGTTGCTCAGAGCTCCAAACCAGCCTCGCCTTGAACACTTCCAGGGATGGGGCATCTCCAACTTCTCTGGATAGCCTGTTTCTGTGCCTCACTGCCTCATAGGAAAGAATTTCTTCCTATTATCTAATATAAACCTACTCTCTTTTAGTTTGGATCCATCCTCCCTTTTCCTGTCACTACACACTCTTGCCCAAAGCCCCTCTCTGGTTTTCTTGTAGGCCCCCATTGGGTACTGGAAGGCTTCTGTAAAGTCTCCCTGGCATCTTTTCCTCTCCAGGCTGAACAACCCCAAGTCTCTCGGTCTGTCCTCATAGGAGAGGTGCCCCAACCCTCTGATCACCTTGTGGTCTCCTCTGGACTTCCTCCAGCAGGTCCAGATCCTTCTCACATTGAGGACCCCAGAGCTGGATGCAGCACTCCAGGTGGGGTCTCATGAGGGCAGAGTAGAGAGGCAGAATCACCTCCCTTGGCCTGCTGGCCACTCTGCTTTTGGTTCACTTTCTGGGCTGCCAGCATACATTTTTGAATTATGTTGAGCTTGTCATCAACCAACACCCCCCCAAATCCACCTTCTCAGATCTGCTCTCAATCTATTCTCCACGTGCTTGTGCTTGTGCTTGGGATCCTCCCTACCCAGGTGCAGGACCTTTTACTTAAGCATTGTCTCTCCCCAAGCATCCAGGTGGTGTGAACTGTCTTTGGAATAAATGAGGTGGAATACTATAACAGTGCCAGATTTAAAGTTTTTTGGGAGTTTTTTTGTAAACACAGTAGTGACCTTATTTTGACTGGTAGGTAGCCAATAGCCACTTCAGTTAGCATTCAGTGCTATAATTAGCTATAAAGAGTTTTGACAGGATCAATAATTACCCATTGATCTTTTACATTCATTATTTTGTGTCTAAAGGGTGCCTAAGCATTAACCATAAAATTATTTAGTGAGATGATGTCTTGTGAAACCGCTGTCTGCCTCCTAAAAGGTGAGGAAAGGAAATGCTAGACAGATTTTAGGTGATTTACTGGTGACCCCTTGTCTGTGGCTGGCAGGACCCAGTGGCAGGGGGGTGTCTGCTACCCTTGCCTCCATTGATTGCAGCCAGTGCCGTGCTCTCTTTAGGCACCTGCTGATCTGTATAAATCTCCAGGGCTGACCCACACAGTTCTCTGCTTAAAGGCTTTTGGCAAGATCACACATGTCTTTGTGAGAGCTTTGTTTGTGGGACAGTGTGGGAGAGCAGGGGGTGCAGGGTAACAGCGTCTGCCACCTCAAGTGCATAAATAGTCCAGATGAAGGACAAAAGGCAGACGACAAATTAGGACATGAGCTTTTGTCTGTGGGACAGACAGCAGCCAGCAGCCAGTTCCCTGTGTGTCCAAATGACACAGCTAATCGCCGGGAATTTGTACCCTCCCCATCCTCACTCCTTGGCTAGCACCCACCCACAGTCTGCTGCAGTTCTGCAAGGCATTCACACTTTTTCTCCTGGTCCAATACCTCACAGAGTCAGTGCCATTGAGTATAAAAATGTCTGACTCTGCAGACAAGAGACCTGCAAAGAAGAGAGACAGGCAGCAAAGCAGCCATGGCTGCAGTAGGGGCTGTGACCTCCTGCCACTGGCAATATGCAGGCTGATCCTAGCCTGGAGACAGCAGCTGACACTGGCAACCCCAAAGCCAGCCTGCCTGAGGGCACCTACCCCAATTTAAATTTGATCTACCTCACTACATGCTTAATTAAGGAAAGCAGCTTCCATGCTAGTACCTCTGTGCCACTTCACACCATACAGTTATTTTCATTGTCTAGGGAAATGGTTGTGATCTCTGCACAAACCTTCAGCCACCAGGAAAACCTTTGTTTCCCCAGGTCCCTTCCTTCTCAAAGTTCAAACAGGTTGGAAGCTAGTTATTGAGAAAAAAGTGAATATGAAGATAGGAAATATGTTATGGAAAAGGACAAATAGCTGAACAGCAGCTCAACTCCAACTGTAGCCTGTCTGTCATTCTTCCAAAGACCTTTGGAAACATGCCTGCTTCATGCAAGCTGGATTTGTATTTCAGGGAATGCATGTGTGCTACAACTGTGCTATAAATAAATGTCTGCTGTACCAGGTCCGCTGGCTTAGTACATCCACCTTCTCTGAACCCTCCCACCTATGCTTCTCACCTTTGGATTTGCAGTGCCTGAGCCAAGCAAAGAGCCCACCCAGAGCTAAGCTTACCTGTCCTGTCCCTCAGAGATAGCAGGATTGAGGTATTGAAATATTTTTGCTGTTTAAATAATGCTGTAATCTTGGGTCAATTAAGATAGGAAGAGCTTTCTGTGGGTTTTGAGACTGACTTACATCACTTAGGGTTGAGCCAGTAATTAATTTGAAAAATGATTGCACACATACAAATTGCTGGCTGAAGTATCTCAGTTTCAGTAAAGCTGATGTGATGGCTGCGTGTAGACATGGCCTATAGCTCTAAGGAAATGAGAGAGAGAAGGGATTGCAGAAACAAGAGCTGACAATACCATGTCATGGCTCCTCTCTCCTCCTCCTCATCTTTCTAGTTTCACACTGCAGATTAACTGAGTAAACATCTGATGTGTGGCATCCTGCACCTATGCCTAGCAAAGCTGCTCTGATTATGCTTTCCCAGCTTTTCATAGGAGTCAAATGTCCATTCTCGGGTTGATTGTGAAAATTTATTCTCTTTTATTCTCTTTTTAGGGTAGATCACAGCCAGACTTGGAAAAAACCTCCTGGTTTTATTGCAAGGATGATGTTGGTTTTATTACTGCAACAATTTTACTGTCATTTTTTAAATTGAAATTTAGATGAAGTTTAAAGGGAGTAACACAAATAATCTTCATGGAGATTTGTTGTAATTTTTAAAATTGTAATTGTAATTTTTTCTATTATCCAATTTGGATTCCCTTTTGTGATCCCTCATCTTGAATATTGCTGTATACACACTCTGTATTTGAAAATAGAAATATTTACTTGAGCAGGTGTTTTTGAATTTTCAGAAAAAAAGTTCAAACTACAGTACAAACAGACTACCCTACAGTATAGAGACTGAATTTTGTAATCAGAGGCTCTTGGATCAGAAACTTAATTCTTGAGCCATACAAAGCATTATGCTTCATATATCTTCTCTCTGAAGCTGCAGCTTTGGGAAGACATTGTACTGAAACTTGGCTGAAGGTGAGGACAGATTCAGAGATAAATATGCTTTGTTGCCATTTGTACAGTCTGATTATATAGCACAGCAAAAAAGAAGACTTGCATTAAATTTAAGCTACATATATTTTGATCTGACACTCTTGCATTTTTTAACTTGCTTGGCAACATTAGGAAGCAATTATATCTGTAATTCTACAGAGATGGGGAAGTTCAAATTCATTAATTTAAATTTCTTCAAATTGTGAGAGACTTAAATTTTGAATCTGAATCATATGTTTTGGACCCATTTCTTCTCTATGTAATTAATACCATGATGAATTCCCAGGGAACACAATGCCAGCATAACAGGTTTTTGTATTGCCATTTCCACAGTCTCAGTCACAAAGGTCACCAAGAGGCAGCTGTGCTGAGTGCCCTTCCCTGGCAGTCAGGTTTTTGGGAATGTTACCTGTTGAGCTATCCTGAATCAGCTCTCCTGCAGCTGTAGACATTTCCTGAGGAAAGACTCCAGGAGCACTGACTTCTTTCTTGTCTTTACATCTTCCATCTTTATTTAAGGGAAATAACACAGGATATTTAGCTGAGGCAAAAGCTCTCATACAGTTCTTCTATTGCACTAGAAGAGATAGTCTGAGTGGGTTTTTTGGGGACCAGAATATTTCCCCCTTTTCCAAAACTATCTACCAGCTCTGCTTTTGAAAAGGACAAGGAATAGAATGTGTGTTAGCATTCTCCTTTCCTTTTTGTCCTTTTGAGAGCAGAAATTCTGGATTATTACACCTAAAATTCTAAGTCCTGAGCTATTCCAAGAAGTCATTAGTTCAAAGGTCCAGAGATATTTAATCTCCATGTTATGTTTTGGATCATTAATAAGATGACTTGCAATTTGATGAGAATGCTTGTTCTCTTCAAAGGTGTTTTCGGGGGTGTTAATGCTGGGAGTGGCAGAAAATGCAAATTTTTGAAGTCGTGATTACACTGAAATTTGGAAAACAACAGGGCTTATTTCCTGGCTGTTGTTTTTATTGTAGAGCTGCAGCACAGCAAAAAAATGTGGGGGTTAACCACTTGTGCTACTCTCTGTGCGTTGTCTTCCAGTTTTGAGAAGAAAATCAAAGCTAGCTGCTGTCCAGACAAATAATTTCTTTTGTGAAATCATTTCACAATTTTTATGTTTATAATTGGCAGTTATGTGTAGGGTGGAATATGAATAAAAATTAAGAGTTAATTTAGTCACATGCTTGTATTTTATGCAAAGGCAGAAAGGCGTCCAAGCATTATAGATCTGTTAAATATCCAAGGGAAGTTACATTGTGTCAGTTTTTGAGGCAAAGTTTAGCTATTCAGCCTGTAAAATCCTCAAGATAAGGGGTTTGCAAGATTTTCTTTCAATTTTTGTTTAGTTTGTTTCAAACTGTTCCCTCTAAGTATTTACAACACAAGAACTGCAGCATAGGTTTACTGCCTGACAACAGAACTGATTGAAGTACAAATGGAACTGTCACTGTTCAAGTTGAGAGAAACATAAAAAGGAAACAAATGACATTAACTATGAAAGCCAGCTTAGCTTTTAAAGCAGTCCTATTATTGTTAATGTAAGATGCTGTTAATGCTGGCAGTTTACAGCACCTTGCATTCTCCATCTTTCTTTATATATTTGATATTTCTTATCTTTAAAAACCTCAAGTCTGCATTTATGTTGCTCTCTGAGCACAACTGCTCTTAAACTTACTTTGGGTTTCTGCTGTTGGGAGTAGTGATGGTGCAATAGCAGCAGCACCAATGTTTTAATTTATGATATACCAGAGGAGGCATTCAGCTCTTCAGGCAGTGCTTGCAGCTTGATGGACTGTGGCAATCATCACACATACATGAACCACAATTTGATAAGACTTGGTGTTTTAACTTTGGGAATACCACACCAATCTAAATGACAGAAGATGAAGGGCAACAGAAGGGATGTGAGAAGTAGTTGTTATAGTCCTGGGAACAGTTGAGGGACACAGAAAAAGTCTGGGTAACTACAGAGCTGCCACTCTGACCTTAGTGTATATGAGGAGCTGTGTAATGTAATAACAGATACAGATTTTTGGAAATTATGATTAAAAGCTTTAACTTCTGGTCTATGGACCAGAGTACACATTACTAGCAATGGCATGGCTTAGTTTTTATGGAATGCCAGTGTTATTCACCAATATTACTTTGATCTAACAAAAAGGAATGCCATTTTTGCATGGGTTTTCAGTGAGCAACGAGGACATGACAGAGAAATTCTTTTTGCTGAACTGACAAGCCTTGATGTCAGCTGGGGAAAGGAACTCAGAGACTTCAGCATGGGGGAGACTTGGAATTTCATTACAGCAACAGCAGACCCAAGAAAAATCTTCAGGAGGACCATGTTAGCCCTTCTGAAGGGTAGGGAGAAAGGGCACAAGGAATCCCACCGAACTCCCTGCCCTAGGGCAGGAAGAAAAAGGCGACTTTTCTAGTCACCATATGCTTCAGATGGTAGTTGCAGCCATGAGGTAGGTTTGATAAATCTGTCTAGGAAATTTTCCCACTGGAAAACAGCTGAAGCCCTTATTCTTGGTAAAAGGTCTCTTGGAAACAGGGCTGCAAAGGGGCTGCAGCCCCAGTCCAGCAGAAACCCCACAATTTTTCTTTCATAAATCTCTCCTAGTTTACTCTGGGTATGCTACTCTGACTTCAGCTTATGCAAGGATTTAAAAGACATTTTGAAGGAAGTCTATAAGTAAAGGGAGGAAAGCAAAGTCTGAAGGTTTGAAATTCCATGTGAGAGGCATGGACAAATGTAGCCAGCTGTCTACCTTAGATAACCTTGGCTAAATAGGGGGCTTCCTAACCCCTATTGTCTGCACTGACGTCTTTGGTACAGGACCACAGGAGAAAAGGGCTGAAGGACCAGCTACAGGGAGACAACTGTGGATTGTATTGGAAGGGTCCCTGTCAGACTGGGACGAGGTCATGATTGCGGCTCTGGCACTGGTCCTGTTTTATGTGTTCGTTAATGACCTTGTCACAGAGAGTACTTGTTTGCTAATGGAATTTGCTGATGACATGGTTTTAGGACAGAGAGGATTCCTACAAGAAAAAAAAGGGATGACTGTGATAAATAAATAATAGAAGTAGGATTTGATTTAACACTACAAAGTGCTAGCTCATGTGTTAAGGGAGGAATAACAGCGCTTTCTTGCAATATGACAGGAGTTCATCTGTTGAAAATTACAGATTAAAAAAAGTCAGAAAGATCTATAGTACTAATGGAGAAAAAATATCACTTAGGACACCAAAATACACAAAATATTTCACTTCCAGCAGAGATTTACATAAGGATTAATTCCACAGGGGTACATTCCATTATATGCACCCCTCTGCAAGGCACTGGTGAGACCTCTCCTGTAGACTGGGTTGTCATGGTCACACATAATAAAGTATTATGAACTCATAATCCTTGCAGAAAACAAAATTACCATGACATCAATGATGTTTTAGAACACATTAAAAATATGTTACTTTGCCCAGCAAAATGAATTGCTTTCTAGCAATGTCTCAAGGATACAAAGGCCAGGGAGGGAAGGAAATTCTTAAACTAAAGAGCAATACTGTCATTGCTCTAAATGCATATATAAAACAGAAAGATGTTCCTAACAGAGAAATGAGGATTTGGATCTTCTAGTCAGAGTAGTAGGGCCCAAATTCCTACCTCTTCCTCCTCAATACCAGTGTTTGATAAAGATGGGCAAAGAGCTGCAATGGTTAAGAACCTGAAGAATGAAGAGTTAGTCATGAAATACCAAACATTGTTTCACTACAGTTCTATTGCAACAGCTGCCCTGACAGTTCATGACTGGTTTTGTCAGTGAAATACCACCCAGATGGGAAGACTTAGACAGGTCTAAGAAGGGTGCCTTTCCCAATACTGCAATCTGCTGGAATTCCATGGTGAGAATGGGGACAGGGTGACATTAATATGCCAATAACTTGATTGCAGTGCTCAGTTACATCCACAAATGATGTAAATAGACACATTTTCAAGGAGTTGATGAAGCCACACTTAAATGAGCCGGTAGCGCCTGTTAGCTGTTAACAGTGTAAAGCCCAGGAGATGGAGCATGCTGGGTGTGATTCTGCCCAGTAAAGGGCCCTGGTGGAAATAGCACACCTTGCTCCACAGAAGTGCTGTCAGTAGCACGTCACTGGAAACTGAAGCATGAGCTATGAGCCCTCTTCAAGCTTACAGCAGGACATAGTTTTTTAATCGAGTCAATTTGTCTCCTCTTCACTAAGAAAAGAAGCAGAAAGGATTTCTTTGTCATGTCCAAGTCCTGACCCCTCTAAACATCCTGTCTTTCTTAAAATAACTCTTGTTGCACCCTGATTAAGGAAGTTTATCTTCTTCAGATCCTGTTACATGTGGTGCTGGTGTAACCCAAAGCACATAAATGTATTATCCTTTATTTTTGTGTATGCACCTGAATGTGAGTGTGTGTGTGCATACTGGCCTTTTTAACAATTTTGTTTGATTTACAAAGTATTTTCTGGTAATTAATTATATGACTGATATATCAGTAGCTGAATTCAGCCAAATAAGAGGGCTTAAAAAAACAATGGGAATGTAAAAAGGCCCTACACTTCAATGTCTTTGGCTCAATGGATTCACTGAAAGCCCCATTTCTGGCCAGCAAGCATATTAATCTACCTGCTAAAGACAACTTCCATTCCAATCAGGAGCTATCAGGGAGCAGCAGAAACATACCTGCTCCAATATTGCTCAGTTTTCCTAAGGTCGGATATAGCATTATCAGTGTGACTGAAGGACTGCTTGCTATGTGGGTGTGTGTTGGAAGGAAAAGGGAAGTTATTATGGTGTAGAAATTGCACTGTTTTGGGTTGTTTTGAGGTTTGACTGGCATGACTTCAAGTAGTTCTTACAAGTACTCTCCTCAATATATTCTTCTTACTTTTTAATTTTGATAGAAAAAGTTTAAGCCACTTCACCTTCCTGAAGAATGTCACTTGCAAGAAGTAATGAAAATACCTTTAAATTCGGATATTATAGTGAGCTAACAGGTACATAGCTGATTGAACAAGCTAGGATGAATAATTATTAATCAGATTACTACAGATAACATGTACAAGATGAGGCTGGGTTGGAAGGGTCTCTGAACAACCTGGCCTTGTAGAAGGTGTCCCTGCCCATGGCAGAGGGATTGGAACTACATGACATTTAAGGTCCCTTCCAAACCAAACTATTCTAGGATTCTAAGAGAGATGGCATCAAGGTCAAGGACTTTGGGAAAGATTAATTCATGTAGCCCATTGGCACAGATTTACTGGATGATTCTTGAAGTATTAAGAACTCTGTGTTAGTGTTGCAGCTTATAAAACTGTTATATGTAGGGAGATGTCTTATGGAAATACTGCAAGACAGTTTACAAGACACTGGGTACTTGTTTTTTAACAGAGAAGTTGTTCTGGAAGTGAAAAACAAAATACAATTATAAGCTCTTTGAAATGACAGGATTTATTTTAATGCTTTTTCACTGCTTTTTGGGGTTTTTATTTTCCTTGTTTCTTCTTTTATATTTTATAGTTGATAAAAAAAGAAGTTAAAAAATTTGAATAGAGTGAAAAAGACGATATATAGCAATTTCATTTCAATTATTATATTTTTTTGTAGGACCAAAGGGTAAAATTTTGTACTGGGAAATGCTATATTTAATAAAATTATTCACTCTAGAGTATCTATTTTTCTCAATTTTTAATGGTGATTACTGGTGGGGTGACAGTGTAAATACAGTTTACTCCCTCTACCATTATGTAATAACACTGAATCTGTTTCACAGTTCCTAGCTAAGAAGTCATTTAATAAAAACTGGCAGCTGCCCCAAATTTCACTCTTTCCAAACAGCAAATTTAGCCCTCAGAGTTTTCCCAAGCAAACAAAAGGCATATTTATTCCAATGGAGTCATCAGCCTAATACTGATGCGTTTGAAAATGCTTTACATGTGGATGGCTGTGCTTGCCGTGTGTGGTGACTCCAGGGGAATCCAGCCTCTCTCCCAGAGTAGTGATGCTGCTGCGTGCTGGTAACTCACTCTCTGCTACCACTCACTGCTGTGCTGCCGGAGAACAGGAGAAGAATTCTCCTCGGTTTATACCCTATACTTCACTTGCTTATTTAGCCTAAAGCACCCTTCTTCCCATCTGTGAGGCTGCATATGTCTAAGGTCAGCTAAGGGAATTCTGTTCCTTATTAATGAAAGCTGTTTTAAAATAAACCCACCATGTGTGAAAAAAAGGAGAGATGAGAAATGCTATAAAATCTCAAAATGGATATTCATCCTATTTTTCACCCTAAATCAAAAAAACATTTTGGAAAAAGAATATTTCCCTCCTGGGACTTCGTTGCTCCCATCATGAAGCCCAAATTAAGATTGCACTTTGCTGTATAGGTGAAAAGCTGTATCTTCAAATGACGCAGATTATGGAGCAACTCAGCACTCTTCAGATTTAATTCTGACAGGCAGGAGCAGGTGGGTGCCATGCAGTGTAACCTTGGAAAGATGACCCCACATGACTATTAATTTACATTTGATGGTTGTAAGATAAAGTAAGGGTTAATTAAGGAACTTCTAGAAGGGGCAAAGGATGTTCAGATGAAAGGTGGAGCAAGGAATATGTGCTGACCCAGAAACAGGCCAGCTGTTTTATGTTATAATTTTATTTTTTCCTAAGACCTTCAAGTGATTGTAAAGCTCTACAGGGGAATGTGCTCTGTGATGACCTGAGTATTATTTCAAATGCCTGAGTGGCTGAGGCACTGGTTTACCATATCCTGCTGTGAGAGCATTGGAGGCTAGGATGGCGCCACGTAGACAGAGCGCAAAGCAGGCACACTTTGGAGTTGCTTGTGCTATGAAGCTTTGAAAAACATGCTTTTCACCACAGGAAAGCTTGAAAAAATAGACAGGACCCAAAAAAGCCTTTATTAAAACTTTTCTTTCATTCCTTTCCTACCATTTTTTTTCTGCTAGCGATAATTTCATCCTGTTTCTCAGTACCAAGGTAAAGTAGAATGAACATTACTGCTTTTGCTGGTTTAACTTGTCTCTTGTACATCACATCTACTCATTAATTCTGCTGTTAGCACTAATAACATGTGCAGATGAGCTACTACATCATCAGACAGAGATCCTCTTTTGGGAAAGGAAGAGTTTGCCTTGATTTGATTCCATCTTCCCTCCCCACCCCCNCGGAATTATTAAATTAGTAGGAATGTAAAAAATCAGTAAATCCTGAAGCAGAAGAGGCATTTCTGTTTCCAATATTTTGTGGCTGTGTGGTTTTATTTTGCTCTGTTAAGGGTCCAAAGTAACTGCACCTTCCCAGGAAGTGGAAAAGACTGTTCTCATTAGCCAGGGAGTTGGATGGCTCTCTTACTAAGAACAAGTCTTGGATCTGCTAGGCTGTGGTTTCCTCCTTCCTGATAAATACCTCCTTCCCTTTCTCATTTGGTCTCAGGAATTGCAGCCCTCCACATTGCACCATCTGGGCTGCACATGCTGATTCATGTTGTTGGAAGTAAGAGAGACTCTTGCTCTTATGGGGAGAACTATATTTTATAGCCCTTTTGGTTGTTTCTCAGGTGACATCTCTGCTCCTCTGTTCCACCTCTGATGGAAATTCATAATCTGTCCAGTAAGAGTCACCCTTTGGTTGGTTCTGTAGTGATTTTCTAGCTGTGGTATTGAACAGGCACAACACAGCTCCACACTTAGAGATTTCTGAAGGTGCTGAAAGTGGCTCAGACTTACCTGAGTCACCGTCAAAGGGAAGCTTATTTTTACGCTTTGTCTCATTTAAATCTACATTTTTTGACACAAGCTTTATTAAGAAAGGCAGACCCCTTACCCCAGCTTCTGGGTCAGAAGGAACACGCTGTTCTTGTTGCTTTTCTTCCTTCCTTCCTTCCCCTTTCTCCTCCTGCGGGATCACTGGTTGCTACAGTATTTATTCCCAGTCTGGCCACAGGTTCACCTGGCTTGGTCACTCAAGTGTGCTATTAAAGATATTAATGAAAGACAGTGATGCTTACGAGGTAGGGAATATATTTTATCTTTTCCCGTCCCCTTGCCCTCCCTTTGTCAGACTGTTGATTTTACATTGCCAAAGTTTTGTGCCAAAACTAAATTCAAGTATTTATGTGGATATTTTCAGTATCTCCATGTCGCTCAGATTCAGGTAGTGAGGCAGGCTGATGGGTACCCCGAGTATCCAGGCACTCAGATGATACACTCCAAGGAATTTGAGGGGGCTGAAACATTAGCACATCTTCAGTTCCCACATTATCTAGATTTTCTTTCCCTCTGGGACTCATTGGCCAATGGCACACACCTCTCTTAGCTGAATAGTAAAGGAAAAACTTTGCAGGGGCATTAGACTGACCAACTTTTCCCTGTGTCAATGTCCTCCACAGCAAACAGTGCTTAGTACTGAAACATTGTGAATCTCCAACAACTCATGTACGAAACATTTGATTCATATTGGACTTTTTCACTCCTTTGGTACCTCCACATCTGCTGTTATAGAGGAACTAACTGGGAAAATTCACAGCCATGAAAATTTGTCATGTGACTGACTTTGCTATCAGCTTTATAGAGGACCGAAATTTTCCAGCATTCTTTTGTTGTCCTCAATTCATGAATGAAAAACACCTTTGTTATAATGACACAGTTCGGTAAAGTTCCTTAATGGCAGGTCTGTCTTCCTATGTATAAACAGTTCCCATAATACCAGACTTGAATATTCAGGCTTGTTTGTTAATTCAGGGCTGGGTCTAATGGATGCCTTTGTGTCAGCTACTGGTACAAGGGTTACACTCTTGTGTTTGGTTGTTTTGGCGTTATTCAAAGATTTAAAGATAGCTCTCTAAGCTTTTTTAAAAACATGATAAATTTTAAAAAGTCAGTGTGCCAAGACTAGGCTTCAAATGAGATGGCTACTTGTCATGTTAGGAGTAAGGCAAATTTTTCTGTTGTATTAAGAGAAAGATTTGGCAGAAAATAAACGGCCTTGCATTCCAGCTGATCCTCAGATATCAGAGTGGCTGGGGGTGGTTGGGCTTAGCTTCTGAGCACTAAGCAAGAGAAATGCAGAGCCAACTGGTTCTGTAAGTCCAGCCACATTCTCTGAGAACTACCATGATTATGGATTCACAAATAGCACCATATGTGATAGTGGCAATAATGCCACTGCAGATCTGATCATGCGAAATGAACTCTCTCAGCTGGATTAGAACTCTGGTTGTGTTCAATAACTCTCATGGGCAGGTGCAAAAAAGTTTATTGAGGAACAGAAATGCAGGTTTTTATTGGATTGTCAGGGATAAAGACACTGTCTACAGAAATGTGTGTGAATATACAAAATAATACAGCCAGCAAAAAATGCATTAAATTGAGAGATGACTCTGTCGAGCTAAAGGCATGATCACAAACACAAGTTTGCTTTCTGAATTTCCCAAGGAAGCATACAGTATGGGTGACAGTTTGAGTCTTACCCAATGGGTGTCCTTATGAGGGAGGAGATGGGTGCAGTCATAGTTATCCGTCCCAGGATGCCAAGGTGGAATCTCCTCCAACCTCTCTTTCTACTAAAACTACAATTATATTGTTGGGTTTTTTAAGGGAGGGCAAAATGTAAAATTACAGTTGATGTGATTTCATGTTTAGGTTGAGTTTGAATGACTTTAGTCATACATGTAAATCATGTACAGGTTTTATTTAATTAGCATATGCCAGAATACAAAAAGTAATATGCATTTTCAAGTGAATGGAGCAAAGTTCAGCTTTCAGTTACCATTTGGGTTATTTCTTTGGCTCAGTTCCTGTTAGCTGCATTGTTTCAAGCAGAGCATGACCACAAGAACCACCTCTGTGCCGTTCTGTCCTTTGTTCCATGTCTCTCTCAGGGCAGTACATCAAGTTCCCTCAGTGTTCCTGCTCCTACGGCATGCAGTTTGTTTCTGGTGAACTCTAATGAATGCTTGCACTCCTTTATGATGAACTTTATTTTTCAGTATTTTCTCCACACTCCTATATATTGGAGAAATCAGGTTCTGTAATAGTCTGCCGAAGAGTTTAGGGATTGAAATATGAACTCTAGCATGGAGTTCCCTCAACTGATTAAAGGGGTTACGTGATGTGGTTGTCTGTGATATCCTGGGACCAAACAGAACCCTTCTACTATTATGTTTAGTGAACAGGAAAAGGAACAATCCTTTAGTTGTGATTAACTCTCATACATAGACACCTTCAACAGGAGTCTATTTTATGCAGGAATATGCAGTGATTAGTTTTGAAACATCAGTCCAAAATACTGAAGTTTCATGTAACACAATCAAAGCCTGAGAGCTCAGTCATGTCCTAGGGAATCATTCCTGTAGAAGTGAAGGAAACATGAGAGGCCTTTGCTGGCTTGAGAAACCTCTTGACATCCAGGTGTGCAGTGCTCAGAGGGTGGTTGTGGCCAGGTTTGAGAGGAAAAAATATGCAATTCTGCAGTTGCAGACCTTCCCCCTGTGGCCCAGCTGTGGACCCTTCCTGGGGGCAGCTGCAGAGGTTCTGTGGGTGGGCAGCAAGTGCTGGGTGTGCGGATGTCAGATGCTCAGGTGTCAGCGCTCACCCTGCCCGGTGAGAGCCACGAGAGGTCTCTGTGCTCCCTGCCAGCCTTGGGAGGGATGTTCCTGATCCAGGTGCTCTGGAGCAGAACTCTCTTCCTCATCTGCATACCCTGCCTTACCGTTTGGCATGAAATCCAAGCAAGCCTCAGGAGTGAAATCTAAGCCTTTCCTAGGCCCTGTGGAGGGAAGGGTAGCACTGGGTCTGCAATTTCCATCTGTCCTTGCATGAGTATTGTACAAATGAGCATTTGCATGGTATATTTTTAGCCAGTATTGAAGTCTCAGGAATTTTGATAGCATATGGAGTCAGCAATTGCCTCCAACTCTAGAGAAATAAATCAGCTTTTCTGGTCTTTTAAATAATTTTATTTTTCTTATTTCTAAGGAATTTTTTCATTTGTTTGTTTTTTGAACACACCTAATGTCTTTAATCCTTAGATCCTTAGTCCTTTATTAATAGGATTATTAAACCTGACAAAAAGCTCAATCAGAGAAGTAAATCCAATGATAAAGCAGAATTTGAACTAAGTCTCTGAGAAAGTAAGCCCACAAAGTAATCGGCCTGCAGATAACTCAAAATACAACTGTCTGGGTATATGTTCATGTTGCAGTGTATGAACTGCAATAAAGCCCACAGAAAAGACATAGGCAATGTTAAAATTCTTCCAGCAATATGTTTATAGGTGAATTCTAGCTGTATAAAGAAATCGATGTATTTTCAGAACAAGTAAATATACTGCTTTAACTTTAGAATGAGTTTTTTAATTTACAGGTATTAAATTTGGTTCTTTGTACTGGAAGCAATTTAAAGCGGCAGTTAAATTACCAGTGTTTTTGCTAATTCAGAGTTAGTCTTATAATTCCCAAAATTCCATTAATAGTCAAGAATCTTCTAAAACACACAAAAAATTATAATCAGGTAACAAAATATTTGAAATCTCTCAAAATTCCTGCAAAGATGTGGAAAAAATATAATAATTTAGGAACAGATTTTTCTTAGTCTTCAAAACCCAGAAAAAGCATAGAAAGCTCCTAATTTTTGACCTCAAGTTAACAACCAACTTAAGCATATATGAAAATAATCAAGCTGAGTATAAAATGAGCACATCAATAATAACATCAATAAATTTGTATAAATACAAAATGATAAATACATTAATAAAATGTTATGCATTGGAAAAAATCTGAACGTGAAAATGTTATTTCAATAAGGATAAAAACCATAGTGATCTGAACAGGCAGGGAAATATCCAAATTTAAAAATTAACTTAAAAAATCTAAAAATAGTCTCATAAATTATTGTCTTGATCCTGGGGAAAAAGTAAGCATATTTAAGGTTTGTATTTATCAGACTTCTGCATCACAGAATCAAGGTACTTAGTGCTAGGTTTTTGCTTGAAAAATATATCCAAACTGTATAGAAGGATAAGGACTTAAATTCAGTTCAAAGAGAATTAGAAAAACCTTGGCATCCTATTTGTTGGAGGAATACCAGTAGTACAAGCTACAACTGGGCAATCAGTGCAATAGCAAAAAGTGACTCAAAGGAGATGGGATGTTTTTCTCTGATGGGAAAAGAAAAAGGAAAAAGAGATTTTGATGCACAACAGAGAAAGCAGAGCTTTTAAAAACCTTCCTGGAAAGAAAACTCATACTATAACTTTCTCTGTGACCTTGTCAGATGGATGAGAGCCTGATAACCTTGAGAGGGTGCATGTCCTGCTTCCTCTGGTTCTCCCAAGCCCAGGGAACTTGGTGGCCTCTTATGCATCCCTAATATCATATCACAGATGAAGGTAATTAAGGAAATGCAGATTTGTGTGGTGGAAGAAAGTAAGGAAGGCAGCAATATGTGCTACTGCATCAGGATGGATTCCTGCAAAGCAGCTTTGGAGAAGCCAGAGCAAGCTGGTGCCAGTGGTTATTGATTTGGGCATAGGATATCTCAAGGGCAGGGCTTGTTGTGTGGGAACTGCAATGGGACGGAAAATGCACTGTCCAGCCCTGACAAAATGGGCTTAGCTAGAGAGGTCAGCATACTTAAACAAGTTTTTTGCTTCTTGATATTACTCTCTGTGGAGCTACCTCCTGCAGTCCTTTAATTGTGTGTAATACTGACTTCCCTTTCTAAAATAAATGATGGTCTTACTGAGATGCTGTCTCTAGCTGAGCAGGCCCTCTGTTACCCCAGGACTGACATCTCAGCCTGTCCACACCTTCCACACTTGCACATCCACAGACTCATCTGGACCACAGGGAGTCAGTCAAACAAGATTTATGTGAGAACTTACACAGAAGTGATCATTGTGTAGGAGACCTCGATTACATGGGTCTCCTTCTCCTTAAGGTTAAATTTAATCTGGCCAGTTGAAGACAGGATCAGAGTAAAACAGCCTTCACAATCTCTCAGTATTTTGCACATACATGTTTTTGAAAGCCAATTATTACCAAAGACTAGGAGAAGCCACACTGTAGTGAGTGGTGCTTTGTGAATGAAAGAGGAGCAGTGCAGGCCGCCAGAGCCCCTTTCCGAGGGTCCATGGAGAAGCTGGAATAGAGGATCCCCTGTACCCCGGGTGTTCCATGGGCTCTGATGTGGAGAGATGGGTGCTGGGTGCATGGGCTCTGTCACAAGGGGTCTCAGAACCAGGCACTGCACAGAAGGGAAAGTTGATGAAAGTGCTCAAGAGACTCAGACACCAAAGTCCTCTTTGTTTCAGCTTGTCCTGCTGAGCTGAGCAAAAATTTTCACTTCTAGAAAATAAGTTGTTTAGGTACCTGGTGTCTTAATGCAAATCCATTTGTCTAAGGTCCAGAACTTTCAGGTGGCTAACAGGAGTTAAAAATGGATGTGATAAGCATGTGAAAGGCCTGGATCTTAGTTAGAGAAAAGGCTCTGCAAGGAAGACAGGCAATTGCTTTTATAGTAACTTGTAAGACCAACAGCAGATCTTTTCCAGCATTGTTACAGAGCTACAGATAGAGAAAATTTCATGTGAAGAACTGAGCAATATGATGTAGTGAGGTCTTAGACTTCCACAATCGTAGAGATGAGCAAGGCATGTGAAAAACCCCCAGTTTTGGCCAGTTTGCCCAGTTTTCTTGGAACAGAAAGAATGTAAAGGTAATGGAACAGAAAAGAATGGCTGGTAATAACTTTGCAGCTGGACGAGATGGTGGAAGAAAGTGTTCATGAGGAGTGCAGCAAATTCATCCCCCTTGGCTTTACAGAGGGGATAAAGAGTCAGTAAGATGAGCTCCCAAAGTGCAAGCTCACAGTTTTTCCCACTGTCAGTATTGTGATCCTACAGCTCCCAGGGCATATGGATGTTTGGATGAGGGATTTCAAAAGCAAGGCTGGATATTGCTGTGCCCCCAGAGCACAGGAGTCACAAAGCTCCTGCTGCAAGGGCTGGATGAGTGTGTCAAGGCCTTCTGGCTATCCCTCTGCAGGCAGCTGCTTTGCTTGCTTACAGATATTCAAAAGAAGGTATTTTTTATACAGAGTAAATGGGACTGTATTTCTTGATGGGCTGTGAGGGCAAGAGTGTTGTTTCTGTTACTGACCAGGAGCTGTAGCTCTGGGGCAGGACTGGGCTGTGCTGGGCTCTACACCCGTTGCGAGGAGAGTTTCCACCCAGCCTGGACCATGAGAACATGACTGGCTTCCGGTGCAGGAGGACAAGGAAGTGGCAGACAATTTCACACTCTGTGCTCTGACCATCTCAGTGATTTTCCCTACATCATATTCTTACACCCCCTATACAGTGAATAAAAAATGGAGGGTTTGGATGACATTTAAGCCAGCAGTTAAACCATCCACTTACATAAAACCAGCCTGGATTTCCTCGGGAGTTGTCACTGTAGTGCCTTGATTAATTTAATTTATCACCCTCAAAGTGTAAATAAAGGTAATATAGCAAGCATAACGTAACATGACAGAAGTGGGAAATAGGGCAAAATAGATCATATTAATCCCAGCTCATGTGATCCTGCACCATGAGTCATACGGACAGTGATGGTTCATTAACTGTGGGGAGAGAGATGGCCAACAGACACATCCTTGTCCTGGCAGTCCCTTTGTCTGGACAGGGAGTTTTGAGAATAGGTATGATTACTGGGCAAAATCACAGTTAGCTAGAAATGCTAGTGCTATAGGAATTGACTCCTTCTTCCACTAAAATCAATGCAGGAAATATGCCTGTTTACATGGTAGTAATGAGCAATTCAGCAACATTATGTGTGAATTAATGTGGTTTTGCTCCTCCTTAACAGATGCCCATCCTACCCTTCTCCATGTCTGGAGACTTACCCACGCCTCATCCTGCAGTCCATGGCTGCTCTCTCTCCAGGAGGTCAACCAAAGGCAGCTGGCAGAAGGGAGACTGGTGTGGGAAGGTTAACTCTGTGGGACTGGAAACCATAACTGAACCACTAGGCACACAGAAGCACCTTGCAAATCAAAACAGCTTGATCACTGCTGCTGCAAATCTAAATAACTGCTCAGGTAGGCATGGGATCAAGTGCTGTTGGTAGTGATTTGATGCTGCCAAGGCTCTGTTGCTCAGATTTTGTTCTCCTGTGCTATCTGTACATTGGCTTCACTTGCTTGAATCTGCAAATATTGTGAAATGGAGCCTAGACTGGGTTATAATATGCTTCCTCCTCGTTTTCCTCAGTGCCTTTTCCTGACTTGGCTAGCTATCCAAAGGTAATTACTTTACAAAATAGTTATTTTACAAAGTATGTTATAAAGTAAATACTTTATAAATTACATATAAATATAAATGTAAATATAAATATACACTTTATAAATATATATTCCAGGGGAGTCCAGTGGCAACCTTCCATTTTTCCTACAGGAAAAATGTGGAGGTACTTTTTATTAGGCAGTGTAATGACAGGACAAAGGAGAATGGCTTTAAGCTGAAAGAGGGCAGGTTTAGCTTAGGTAGTAGGAGGAAATTCTTTACTGTGAGCGTGGCGAAGCACTGGAACAGATTGCTCAGAGAAGATATGGATTCCCCATCCCTAGGAGTGTTCAAGGCCACATTGGATGGGGCTCTGTGCAACCTGGTCTAGTGGAAGGTGACCCTGCCCATGGCAGGAGGGTTAGAACTGGATGATCTTCAAGGTCCATTCCAACCCAAACCATTCTGTGATTCTACTCAACAGAAATTACTATGAACTTGGCATATTTTACCACTTTTTCCCCAACCCGTCCTCCTTGCCCAGTGCTGTTTGTGGGCTCTCTGTTGTGTTTTTTCTTGCTGTTTGTGTTTTCCTGGCTATCATTAACTTCATTGTCCAGGTTTCTTCTATCCATGGCAAGATGTAAACCTGTCAAAACATAAGTGCTTTAAATTAATATGAGAATACAGTATATATGGATTTTAAGGTATTTCCTTTGACACATATACACAAATACATACTTCGGAGTTGATAAGGTAATCGTCTCACAGAATGGACTGAAACACCACTACTGTCTTGGAGAAGGAGATATCATCTTCCTAGAGATCATTTTTTGGTTAAAAACCAAAAAAAATCACACCACAAACCAACCTCATATTTTGTCTTCCTTGTCATTCTGTACTTTTTCTGAAACCACTGCTAGGAATATGTTTTGTTTTTACTGGTAAGGATAAGTGATATAATAAATCCTGATTTATAACATAGCACAGTTTTCCTTACCTCAAATTAAATATATTAATTAAATTTATTAAATATATTAAATAAATTTATTTATTTATTAAATTATAAATACAGTTAATAACAAATGTTAGTGTCTGGTCAAAGTTAGTATTTACAGGAATGCGTGTTAACTAATGTGTGCTGACATATGACTAGCCTTTTCAGTGTGACTGCATCCACCTCAGCAAAAGAATTTTGCTCTTGGAAATAACAGGCTCTGAAATAAACTAAATAGGAAGCACAGGCCTGAGAAGGTGATGTGCAAAGGTTTTGTGCTCAGGAACCAGCTCTAGAAGCTCTGTGCTCTGGGAAAATCTCAAAATGGTCTAAAAGAGAGCTTTTAAACATATAAGCAGCAAAATTTACTTTTGGAAGAGACACCTCTTAGAAAATACGTATGGATTTTTTCCTTACTACTCTTTCCCCTTGTCTTTTTTTATGCCAAAAAACCCGAAAACCCAAAACACAGTTTTTTAAAATGTCAATTTTAAAGTATCAGATGTGAAGTTTTAAGCTGTACTCCCTGCAGACTCTTAAGAAATAGCTTTCAAGGTCAGGAAATTAGAAAACAACTCCACTTCTCATAATCAAGATTTTATGCCTGCCTTTCAGATTTAGAAATTGCCCTCTGTGTGTCTGGGATTTGTGGGCTAAAGCTTGATGGCTGCTGTTCCAGAGGACAAACAGTCTCTTACAAAAAGCCCCCAAACCCTGTGGAGTGTGGTACTGCCTGTCAGTCACCTGTAATTTCCTTTGTTGGCAACCTAAAAAGATAAGAGCAGAGCAGCCTCTGCCCAGCAACTGTTCCCAAGTAAAGGAGCCTGAGAAAGCTGGGTGATGGGAGGAGGTTTGTTGTGACTAATGCAAACTGATAGTCCTTGCAAGGGGATGGCAGTGCCCTGGGGCCCATCGCCTCCTGTTGTTTCACGGGAGCCTGTGGAAAGCAGCCTGGGTCAGGAGGAGCCCTTAGTGTTCCCTCTCTGATAGAGAAAATGTGTGTTGGCATTAATGAGCGTGGAAAAATTCTGTGACAGTGTCCCTGCATATTTCAAAGGCATAAATAAGGGTTGAAAATAATGTTTGGGTTTCCTTTTTTCCCCCCCCTCTTTTTGAATTTAAGGCAGTTAAATAACAAATGTGCAGACAGAAGAGATTTGTGTTAGGATTTACAGGGAGTTTTAAGTGACACTGCTTGCTAGAAGAGGCTGAAATAGGGGAAACTTCCCTCTTGTTGCATGTGTTGTATTTTTTAAGGTGGTTATTTATTTATCACCAGCTTCCGTATTTCCCTAGCTTTTCCTCTGACTGGCCTTCAATGCCCCTTCTGACATATTTTTTCTCTCTCTTTATATTGTTTCTCAAAAAGAATCTATAATGCCATAAGCAGACCATTACCAATTGTATTACCTTCTTCTGAATTAACAACCTCTTCATCAGATGCTGCCCACAATGTTCAGGCTCTTTGTCCTGCTTTGTTTTGAATGCCTGAGTCTGCCAGCTGGGAAGAGAAGAGACAGCTTTCCTTTTGCTTTCTCCCCTGCCCACTCCTTCTTCTCCGGTTGTCAAATGTCAGACGTGATTATGCTGTCCCAAGGAGGGGGATCTTTGCTCTGGCACCACGAGAAACCCTATAACTGGTGGTGGTGTGGAAGTGGTGGGAAGCAGGATTGGCTGGACTCGAGGACGAGTGATAAAGTAGCCAGGTTTTACACACCCAGAGCCCTGGCCAGGCTCACAGTTTAATCTGCAAATGATGGTGGTAAGAGGATGATAATAACAATAATGTGTCACTGTGGGTGATGCCATTCCTGCTGAGAGTGGTCAGGAGGCTGGTGGCGCTTCTTGAAGGCGGGAGTGACCTCAGGTGCCCTTCTGCAGCCGGATGATTTGATGGCAGTGCAAAGCTGACCTTTCATGAGCCTGCCAGCATAACTTAGAGAAAAAAAGGATGTGTGAGGTTAAGGAAGAAGAGGAGGACGTGGCAGAGAATGTTTTATCCTCCTTTTAATAAAGCTTTTCAGGAATAATTATGAATAAGAACAGTTAATAAAAACATGGTACACAGTGTCGGTTTTCTCATTGGAGTGGGAAAACTACAGGGTACTGAAAAGTCTCTGTTGTGTTTCTGTAACAAATTGGTAATAAACTTGCAGGTACCTAGAGAAAACTTTTATCAAGCCTTTATAGGAAACCCACCACCAATTAAAGTCCCAGCAAGATGGACATCAAATCCTTGTGCAGAAAAGGGGAATTTTGGTTCAAACACTTTCCCATTGTGCAGAATCAGCTGGATGGGGAAAGGTAAGTGTATACAGCAGGTTATTGCCAGGTCAAATTTAGTGGCTGGATGGAAAATGTGATGTACTGGCTGTAGCTGGTGTGTTTGACACTGCCTGGGGCTTGGCAGGATTGGAAGCAGCCTGTGAAAAGGAGCATTGAAGAAGAGTGAGATATGAAACCTCGTGTCCTTGTGCTGCTGTTCTGCCAGGAAACTTGGGTTGCTGCTGCTTTTGCATTTGCTATTATTTCTGCTCAAGAGCACACCTGTGAATGAAGGGGTCTGGGAGTTCAGACCATGCTGGAATGGCTGAAATGGCTCTTAAATCTAGGAGTTTGAATTTAATAATCTAAATGTATTTATTTGAATGCAAATAAATAGACAATATAAATTAAATCTGCAGCAAAAATGGTGGCTGTTTGGAAAGTGTTATATAAAACCAATATCAACTCTCCAATAAACCAAACCAGCATCTCTTCATATCCACAATCCCTTAAAAAATAGTCTAGTTTTAAAAAAGTTTTTTTACGACTGTTGGTAAAATTGGTGAAAGAGGGATATAACAAAATATAATTTCAGTGCATAATGCTGATTTACATCCTTTGTCATCTTCTGACTACCTTTGCTTTTCAGAAATCTCTGTTGTTTTGCATGAAGTGAGCAACACCAAACCCCACGGGCCTTCATCTCTGCAAGAGAAGCTGAGTTGATGATTTGGAAAGCCTGAAGTGACAGAATAATGAATAATAACTTGTGATTAGGGTATGGTTAGTCTAGGAGACAAATGCACAGATGGAATAGCCTAAGTTAGAATGATTTGTGTTTGTAAAATTATGACTTCTTTAGACATCTTAGAAAAGTCATTCATCAATTACAATTACTGAACAGGTCTAGCTAATGCTTGGCTTTGTTTTAAATTAGCTTACTAAATTAATGACCACATTGAAAGCAGGACTTTATAAATAATGGAAAAAAACCCAAAAGATTGCAGGGTAAAAAAAATTGAAGGGTTTGGGCTAGAGAAGGGTATATAACTGATCAGTTCGATGTTTAAAACACAAGAATAACAATACCTATTTTATATAAGTGTTTTTAAAATCTTTCTTTGGTAAATGACTGCAGAGACAAGCAGTGCTATTCGTAACTTTTTTCCTGAAATTGTCAGTGTCTTAGGATAAAAAAAATTGGTGTCTTAGGATAAAAAAAAGAGAGATCCCAAAATTTAGAGCTTCAGATAAAGAGAAGATCTGGCAACACTGCCATGATACTGCTGTTATGGCAGACTCATCATCTCTGTGATGAATCACTGGCTTCCTATATTTTCTTTCTAGAAAAGTTTCACCATGTGTTTTTGAATCAGATATACTGTTTTTTTTGGTGCTTTTAAAAAATATACGTAATTTGGTATTTGTTAAAGAAGTATTTAGCAGGTATGTATCAAAACTGTTTTGGTAAGATTGTATACATTACAAATGTTAGAAATAAAAGTAATTCAAGTTGATGAAAGTATAGAATTATTGTTACCATACTGTAAATGTCACTGTGACAGTGCAACAAATTTCAAAATACTGAGCCATGGACATCTGTTAGTTTCTGAACTGTTACCATTATTTTACTGCAGTGAATATGATTCTCATTCTTCTGTACCATTTTTAGGTTGTTTTTGTGCCATATGGGCATCTTCTGATATTTGGAAAAAACTTAAAATAGAGTTACTTTGATGCACAAAACTTGATATTGAATGTATTCTTTGTTCTTCCTTTATTTCTAATTTGCATGGAGTGTGATCCATGCATGCAGAAGGACAGAAAATGGGCAGTGCTTTGTTTATTCTATATAAGGCACTGGTTTCTGTCGTACCTTGTAGCCTTATGAAATTATTTAGGCTCTCCCTCCAATTGTTGGCAAAAAAAGCAATTCCAAAAAACAGTTAAGAATCTCTGCCAGTCTGGCAGTAGGGTGAGCAGGACTTTATCCAAGCTGCACTGCCCTGAGGAGTGTTCCTCCTGCTCTTGGCATCTCCAGTGCCCAGCAGCACACCAGCACTGGTTTAAATAATATTGCTGCTCCTCATGCTGGGAATTGATGAATACAAAAATCTCCTCTTTCTTGACTGATAGAAAATATTAGGACAAGATGCTCCAAGCCAGATCCTGGGCTTTTATTAGTAGGCATATATACATCAGCTGAACTCTTCCTTCTTGTCCTCATCAATTCGCACTTCTTGTGGAAATATCCTCCCATACAGACAAATGGCTGCTGGACTCTCAGATGACAGAATGGGCTGAAGGAGAGAAGGGTCTTGACCCCGAGGTGTTCTCTGTGCACCTTCTCAGTGTGGTGTCAGCCCATGTGAATGAGGGGCATCAAATTTTGGGGACCCACTGGTCACCCAGCTCTTCTGAGGAGATCAAGCCAGCAGCCTGGTGGACACAGATGCCGGACACTGGCCCTGCCAGGGCCAGAGGGGAGGAGCAGGACTCTCACAAACAGCGGTGCCTGGAACCTGCTCCAGCCTTGCATTCCCAGGCTGCAGCTTTTCTGCCTGTTCTGTGCCTGCCCCGTGTCACACAGGTCAGGGTCATGGCTGGGTTGTTGTGATCAGTGGGGCATGAGCCAAACCTTCTAATAGCTGTTAAATTACAGTGTTCACTTTGTAAAATAGTGGCAACATTCAGAAGTGACTGGAAGGTCAATTTATCTGGTCTTCCAAAGACTTAGGACAAGTCTTTCATTAAATCTAGTTGTTTTTTTTTTCCAGGTCTACAATGTTAAATTCTCAGAAAGACATTTTCTCCTATATTCTATGACTAACTAGAGAGCATTGGCTTCCTTATTTTTTCTCACACAGAAACATGCTTATTAGAATTCTAATTTAATACACTCAGTTCATCAATGATTTCCAGTTCTCTGATTCATATGATGGAATCAAATTCCACTGGAGTAAGTGAACTGCAAAGCATAGCCTTCTTCCTACAACATGTATCTCTAGGCATTAGAAATGTCCTGACACTGAAACAAAAATATGTGTAAGCCCCTACTGTGAACAGGGGAGAAGCCAAGCATGTTTTTGCTCAACTGACAAGCTTGGGAAGTCAAGAGACAACTTAATTGAACAACCGATTCATCGACTGGGTGAAGTCTTAACTTACATGAATGACAAAACTATAAATTATTTTTTAAAAAAAATGTGGTGTTTCTTGTGGCAGAGGCAGCATGTAGTAATTAGGGATTGTGTTTTCTTGCTTTCACAGCTCAAGAGAAGGACTAGACTAAAATTCCAACTGACACAGCATAAATGAATTGTACTTTCTCATAATGTAACTTTAGAAATTGTTTGCATCTTACATGTCACTTTATATTTTTCATGGGTTGTAAAGAACAGTTGGCAAAGAATAGCTGTCTTACTCCAGACAAAAAAAAATAATAAAAAAAATCTTAGTCCTCCTCCATCTCCCCTTTCTTCCTTAGAATTATTTTTCTTTGCTTAGTTTTCTCTGTGGCTGACAGGCAGGATGCTAGTGAACAGAGCAGGTAAGATCCCGGCAGAGGTATCAGGCAGCAGCTGAAGCTCAGCAATGGGTTATTCCAAGAGTGATGTCTCCTGGGTTCCTGTGTGCTGGGTTCCTACATGATGCCTTGAAAAACAAAACTCCCAGCCAGGGCTGACCATGGCTGGACAGCATGCACCCACCACAACCATGTTTTTACTCCCCTCCTCAGCTGGGCAGGAGAGAAAATAAAATGAAAATGTCAAGATAAGGACAGGCAGAGATCACCTACCAGCTACTGAAATGGGTAAAACACTCATCATGGGGAAATTAATTTAATTTATTACCAACAAAATCAGAGTAGGATACTGAGAAATAAAACCAAATCTTAAACCACTTTGACCCTTTCTTCACATGCTTAACTTTCCTTACAAAACCTCTACAGTCTCTCCTCCAGTGTTACAGGGGGATGGGGAAAGGAGGTTACAGACACAATTCATCCCACATTGTCTCTGCTGCTCCTCAGGGAGGACTCCTCATACTCTTCCTCTGCTACAATGTGGGGTCCCTCCCACAGGAGACAGTCCTCCACCAATTTCTGCAGCACAAGTCCTTCCCATGGGGTGACAAATGCCACCAGCAAAACTGTTTCAGAGTGGACTTCCCCTTTCATGGGACCACAGGTTCTGTCAGGAGCCTGCTCTAGAGTGGGCTTCCCACAGGGTCACAGCCTCCTCTCAAGCATCCACCTGCTCCAGTGTGGGATCTTTCATGAGCTGCAGGTGGATCTCTGCTCCGCTCTGTTCCTCCATGGGCTGCAGGGGCACAGCTGCTTCACCGTGATCTGCACCATGGGCTGCAGGGAATCTCAGTTCTGGTGCCTGGAGCACCTCCTGCCCCTCCTTCTGCGCTGACCTCGGTGTCTGCAGAGTTGCTGCTCCTCTCCTCTCCTCTCNCCCCTTCCCCTTCCCCGGCTGCAACTGCTTCTGTGCAATAGCTTTTCCCCCACCTTCAATCTGCTACCCGAGTGTTGCTAACACAGTTTTTGGTGGGCTCAAGCTTGGCTGGCAGCAGATCTGTGCTGGAGCCTGCAGGCCTTGGCTCTGTTAGACATCGGCAAAGCTTCTGACAGCTTCTCACAGAAGCCATCTCTGTGGGTCCCCCGCTACCAAAACCTTGCCATGGAAACCCAATATACCAGTTACCATGGATTTGGGAAACTGACAGGCAGACCGAAGAGAGCACCACAGCCTCAGCAGTTTATTTATAGGGAACTTGTGAGAGTTGGCATGCAGGGATTATGTACACAACCAGTGAAACACTGAAGGCTACTAACCAGTGGAACATAGCTAGGATCTCAGTATACTCTTCTATTTACAAGAAAATGGAGAGAATAACAATGATGATGTTTTCAAAAGATTCAAAACTATCCAGAATATTCTAAAAGAATTGATTGTGAAGAGCCACAGTGAGAATTCCAGACCTCATCGTAACATGACAAGAAAGCCAGATGATATTCAGTGCTGGCAAAGGCAAACCATGCACATGGGGAAAAGGAAGTTCAGTTATATCCATGCATCAAACTTGTATACTCTGATAGAAAGAGATTTTTGGGAAGCTGCTGTGATCTTGAGGGTCTCAGCTCAGGATTTAGTGGTGATGCAGAAGATACACAGATTATCAAGGATCTTGGAAGCACTATTGAGACATAGGATTGTTTACATTTTTGTTATTACTAAACTGCAGAACTCTGTTTTATAGTGCTGGGAATGCAAATAAAGTGCAGGACATTTGTGCATTCTGAAGCTCATGAGCTCTGAAAAGAGAAAACCAGAGGAAAGTCATTTGAAATATTATTAGAAATCTGATTTTATCAGCACATTGACTCTGAAATCTCCAGATTAAATACTAATTTATTTCATGCTTGGGGAAATTGCATTACAGAAAAAGTCTCTTTTTGGGATAAAGAGGTGGGGGCTTTTAGTGTCTGAAGTGGATCATGATCTTTCTCAAGACAGATTTCAACCCTCTTTAAAAGAAAAAAAAAGGAAGAGGGGGAATTTAAACACTTGAGCCCAGTTGTAAAACTATTTTGTTTTTTTCTGGTCTTTCTGACATCTGTGGGAGTTCTACTTCAGCCTCAAAGTCAATGAAACAGTGGGATTAAGAAATAAATACTGTATTTGGCATTTTAATTATTGGTAAGAAGCTACAAGACAGGAGCATAATGCATAAAGAAGTGAAAGCTGGATTCAGGGTATCCTCCTTGTTGTTTATGTCAGAGTTGGTCTGACAGCAAAATATGAACTGAGATACTGTTTCCACATTTTTTAAAGAAACATATTAAATGTTCCTTAAGCTGATTAAACTGGTTTCCTTTTAGAAGTGCAGCTTGTGAGATAAAAGTCTGTATTTACATTATAGATTTGCCAGCCCCAGACATTCAAAATGCATGAATCAGAACATTTAAATGATGGTATTTTGAAATAGACTACAGTCCTGGATTTCTTTTTTCTTTCTGGATTTTGTGCTTGAAAATACCATACTTTCTGTCTTTTCCTTGTAACCACAAAAGACCAACACTTTTTTTTTTTTTTTTTTTTTTTTATTTTATAAAATGCAACTGAGTGGCTTCAGGAGTGAAGTCTCACAGTCTGGTCCTAGCAGATATGAATGAAGTAGCTGTGAATATGAAATACCCCAGACTTGCAGCAGGAAAATGAGAGCTGACAGCTGGATGGTTGACATATATGTAGTGTAAAAAGAAGGCAGGAGTCCAAAGCCTGAGAGGCTGATGTGGGGTTTGATAGCTGGACTTCTCCAGCGACCTCCAGGCAAGGCTCAGGTAGCTCCCAATGAGGAGGTGCTGATTGCTCCAACTTCTCCAAAAAGTTCATACTTAACTCCAGAGAAATGTGCCTACAACAGTAATCAAAGATGAGGATTTGTATCCTCAAGTACCTATCTCTTCCCTCTTGTGACCAGCGACTGAGCTTGAGGAAAGGGCATGAAGCTGAGCTAGTTGAGGATATGTTAGATATCAGGAAAAGGATCTTCCCCCAGAGGGTGGTTGGGCACTGGAACAGCTCCCAAGGGAAGTGGTCTCAGCACCACACACACCACAGCCTGACAGAGTTCAAGAAGTGTTTGGACAATGCTCTCAGGCACAGGGTGTGACTCCTGAGATCTCCTGTGCAGGACCAAGCTTTGGACTTTATCCTGATGGGTCCTTTCCAACTCAGCATATTTTGTGATTCTGTGATTCTGTGATTTGAAATGCTGTGTATTTTTCAACCTCTGCAGTGAGGAGAAAGCCATGGTTCATATTTCACTCTGGATGGACATTTCTGGATGGAGAGATTAAGCGCATTTAAGTACAAAGTAATGGTAGACATGCATCCAGATAATGTTTTACTGCACCCAGAAAAAGGTGTTTTGAATTATTAGAATGAGATGCCTGATGGAGAATCCTCTCTCTTTGCCTTTGTGTCTGTGGAAGGATGACTGATACCTCACTTGGCCTCAACTGCTTGGGCTGTGGCATTGCAGGCAGCTGACCAGACCTTGAAAAGTTAGGTACTGCTTTTCCCCCTAATTCCTCATACTTTCCCCCAAGCTTAAAATAAAGGTGGTCCCATTCTTCTCAAGCTTTTGGGATTCAAAGATAAGCATGTTGTGCTATCTTTGGGAGACTGTGCCTTTGGAATTAGTTTGATAAAAAACTCCCACTGCTGTTGAATTGCTCCTGTTAGCTTCCAGAAAGCCAGTAATGTAGACTTCTGTAGGAAGCTGGCAGTGTGCACTGGGAAATCAATCTGACATTGATTTACTTTCCCGAACAACATTCATTGTCTATTCCTTTTTGTTTGGTGGGTATTACCTTTGGGTTATTTCAAGAGAGCTATGCAAATCCCACTGTATGATCCTGCCAACCCCCACACATGAGCCAACATCCCTGAGCACTGAAGTGACCTGGAGGTCTGATCACAGCGCTCTGAAGCAGGAGAATGTTTGTGAGCTGCCCAACTCAGACTGTTAATTTGGCTCAGCAACACAGCTTTCAAAGCCTGGCAATACCAGAATTTTGATTCCTTGTGGATGTTTGGTGATTAACTGCTTGTGTCCGCAAGTGTGCTGTTGAACAAGGACTGCACACTTTATTCCAGGACAGTTATAAAGAGACTCAGCTGGATTTGGCTGAGCTAGAGTTAAATTTCTTCACAGTATGGGGCTGTGTTTCAGAGTTGTGCTGGAAACAGTGCTGATAACACAGGGATGTTTTTGTTATTGCTGAGCAGGGATTACACAGAGCCAAGGCCTTTTCTGCTCCTCACCCCACCCCACCAGGGAGGAGACTGAGGGTGTACAAGGAGCTGGGAGGGGGCACAGCCAGAACAGCCAACCCCAACTGACTAAAGGGGTATTCCAGACTGTATGGCATCATGCTCAGCACACAGAGATGGGGGAATAAGGAAGGGAAGGAACATACTGGCATTGATTGTATTTGTCTTCCCAAGTCACCATTATGTGTGATGGAGCTTTGCCTTCCTGGAGGGAGTTGAACACCTGCCTGCCTGTGGGAGAGGTAAATTAATTCCGCGTTTTGCTTTGCTTGTGTGCGAGGCTTTTGCTTTACCTATTAGACTGTCTTTATCTCAACCCACAAGATTTTTTCTACATTTACTCTTCTGATCCTCTCCCTGATCCCACCGGTGGGGGTGTGAACAAGCAGCAGTGTGAGGCTTAGTTGCTGGCTGGGGTTAAACCACAATGGTACCAATGTGCCACATTTTGTGGGAAGAGCATGATTTGGGGTACAAAAAGACTTCCCACTGGGCATGCAGCACTGCCCAATTATGAGATGGATTTATTCAGATTTCTGCCTCTGTTTGTCTATCCCTTACACTTACCACTTAAATACACCCACTTGCAGAAAGTAATGCATCAACAGATTGAAAGCTCACAGCATCCTACATAAGAATCATTGTCAGAAAGTACCAAATATCACATTAAATCAAAACTGCTGTGAGAATAACACTACTGTTGCGCACACAAAAATTTTGGCTAATGTGTGTTCTCCACTTTTGGGAGCAGCGTCATGAGATCTATATTGATGACGACTGCCAGACTTAGCATGGAGTGATTGAGATTTTTTATCTTCAGCATCTGTTCCCCTTTCTTCCCAAGCAGTACTTTCATTCAAAGTAAGACATGCAGATCTGAAATATTTTATTAAGTAGCTTGATTTTTGTATTATATAGGAGGAATATAGAAAGAAAATGTTCAGAAGTTGAACACCTTAGAGGAAAGTAAAATTCTCAGATCACAAGCTCTGAATAAACCTTGATCAATTGTTTGCAAGATTTCTTTATCAGGGACTCTGAGGTACAGAAGAGATAGTACTAGTGACCTTTCAACAAAAACCTTGGGCTCACTGGACCTGCTGAAAAGCATCATCATAAGACAAGGATTTTTTAACCCATCTTTAGCACAGGCCTGCGTAAGAGGATGTATTTAAACCATCCTTCATCTTGGATTGGTCATGAATGTTCTGAAACATTCTGCTTGTGTGCTCATTCCAGTGAATTTAAAGCAAGGTCATCTGAAATGCGTGAACATTAATGAGTTTAGACGCTATAAACACTTTTTTTTTTTCCATGTAGACTTTCGATACAGCCTGACTAATGAAGTAAGGGAATTTGTGCCCCTGGGGACATTTGGGACCAGGCTGAGCAGACACCCTGGGAGCATTGTAGGTGCTGCTGTGTAGTTGTAGCTGTGAGAAACAGGCATGAACCTCCTGAGCTTACCCTAAGAGATCCTTTGCAAACTGGTTTTCTGTGAGTCACCCTGATGGCATCACTTTGATGACCTTGGAAACAGTAGCTTTCAGCTGAACCTGTCCTGGGTTCCTGGCATTAATCTCCATGTTTGTAAGTGGAGATGAGGGTAAAGGCACCTGTGCTGGCTGGAAGTCTAATTATGTACCATCCTAGAGTGATTGAAGGAGAGTTCAAACTACAAAACTCATAATTCTTTGTGACAATGCCATCTGCCATGGGTGAACCATATAATCAGGGAGAGTTCACTTAGGACCCAGTCATTTCTACAGCCAGAATTAAAATTTTCTATTTTATTCATATAGCTGTTCTTTTATTTACTTCAGACCAATATATAAGTCTTCTAAAAATAATTAAATATGTAGAGAGATTGTAATTTTTGAGATGATACTGAAGAACTTTCTAGATTCTGTTCAAATTGATTAGCTGACACTCTTTCAGGAGGACATCAAATAGATAGTAACTTAAATGTAAATATACGTTTGATGAAATGGTCAAAATTATAAGGGTTTTTACATTCCTCTGGTCTTAGGACATTAATTACTGTCAATACAATCAAGAGGAATTATTTTTTAAGTCTTAAAGAGACTGAAAATTTATGTAGCTGTTGCAAAGTTATGTTTTTCACAATTTTTGCTTTCATGGCAAGCAATTTGCTAAATATTATATTTAAAATGGGTTGATATCCTTTTTCTCTTCTGCTAGCAGCATGAGCTGAGTTACATGCTTCCTTCCTGCTGAATACATGTGACATGGTTTATGCATATCTCATTTTAAATTGTGTGAGAACCATGTAACTCAGAGACACCAGAAAAGAACCTGTACTTTAGCACTTATGTAGTTGTTGGCAGGACTACTCAAACCTATTCAGGTATATTTAAAAATCCAGAATGTAGAATATATAATTTGGTCTTAGAATGAAAAACTTGTCCCCCCCCCCTTTTTTTTTGCACGATAAACATAGTCCAAGTACTTACAGTGTTGTTACAGACTCTAAAGATTTTATTGTTAATTTGCAGATCTCTTAGGATTCGCTTTTCACAGCTAAATGCAGAGTTGCTTTGAGAAGAAGAGACGGTGTCCAATCACATCATCCAGATCAGCTGATGATCCAATTTCTCATCTCAGTAATGGGGATGCCACCTCTCTGAAGTCCTTAATAGCCTTGAGATGAAAAAATTGCTTAACAGAGCTGCCTGTGGTTTGTTCATTTTCCTGAAAGTGCTACACTGTGCCTGACCCTCAGGATGCCTTGAAGTTAACAAGGGGTATCAATGAAGTAATGATAATTAAAATAGTGATTTAAATTCACTGATTATTCCCAGTACTAGATAGCTATTTTTCTGAATGTATGGATGCAATCAGACAGTGCCAATTATTTTTTTCCTTCCTACTATAGCTGTCTGGATGCTGATGTAACTCAACACGATGACGACTCCGAATAAGCAGAACCAACAGTCAGAACTTACAAGAAGTGAACTTACAGCTCTGGTATGGATATTCTGCCATCCTGTAGGGCCTCAGCTGCAAGATACTCCTCATGTTCCTTCTGTGTCTGCAGAAGAATTGAATTCAAATCCAACAAGTCCTTGAATGGGACCAGAGTCTGTTTCTGAGCTGGATGTTCGCTGTGCAGCACCCTCATGGGGAACCCGGGAAGCTGCAGGCAGGGGATCTGCCAGGGACAAACCGCTGGTCCTAGCTGGGAGCTCCTATAGGGAACTAAATATATGCTAAGGATGTATTTTTTTTCAGACAGATAAATCTAATGGCAAAAATATCCTCCTGACTCCATTATTTCTAAGAAGGGAAGTTGTGCTTCCAGATTACCCTCAATGGGACCCCTGAGTGCAGTGATTTCAGGACACCAAAGAGCTTGGATGCTAATTTCAATCTGTAATCTTTCCGGCAGAAGAGTTCCTTGGGTTTGGGAACAATGGTGCCCGGTTGCTCAGCTTGTCAGATTTACACCCTCCCCACTCACTGTCTCATGGCTCCATCTGTTTCCCTGATTTCCTGCTTGCATGCTCTTCTGGGCTGGGCCTTAGGTCTGCCCCAACCATCCCCACTGGGGACAGCTCCTACAGATGTTTTCTGCAGCTCAGCCTTGCCTTGCAGTAGAAGAGGGTTTGAGCTGTTTCCTGACAGCTTCCCATCCTTCTTGATCTTGAGGCGTTTACACAAGTAGGGCAGACTGGCAGTCTGGTAACAAAAATATGAATCCTTCTCAACTGGAAAGGGATAAAGTAAAATTACACTGCAAAGAAACAATCTGCATCTCCAAATAAATACTAAGTGATGGCAACAAAGAAAAACACATTATTTACTTGTGAGCTCTACAAGTGAAATATACACTGTACAAAATAAAAGTATGAAGTCAGTCCCATCTTGTCCCATCCCAGAGAACTTGCCTCTACTACTGCTCTGCATGTATGGCTGCTTAGCAGAGCCCCAAAGAGTGACAAAATTATCAGTGGAGTCTCCCTGTTGTCTAATATAAAACCCCAGCACTCTGTACCTGAAAATCCATTGTGTGTGCGCCAGTTTAGCAAGCACCCAGGTTTTGTTGCTAGTTTTTAATACTATTTTTAAATTGTGGTGCTGGCTGTGAGCATGTGGCCTGTCATATTTCAAGGGAACTGCACCCTTTTATAAGTTATGTGTTTTCTAGCATCATTAGTTTGTGGATGCATTTGTCCTGTTCAAATAAATAAAAGTAACTATACTCCAAAAACATCAAAGGGAGTTAGTACAAACCAATGTTGGTTTCCATCTTTCAGTATTCATCCTTGTCTTTTAAAAATTTATTTTAGGGCACAAGGGGAAAAAATTACTGTTGTTTAGCTGTTTGGTAACAGCTGGTGATACTTTATTTCGGTCCTAGCATTATTAACACAGAAGATAGTCACCATAATAACATTCATCAATAAATTCATTAAATGTTCCCATCTTATATGCTTCAACTGGAATTTCAGTGTAATTTAGCACAACTGAAATGTTCATTTGAGA
This sequence comes from Pardalotus punctatus, assembly GCA_013400915.1. NCBI lineage: Eukaryota > Metazoa > Chordata > Aves > Passeriformes > Pardalotidae > Pardalotus > Pardalotus punctatus. The sequence continues at coordinate 93,853 of VZTX01022752.1, read as the reverse complement.
CAAAGTACTGTTAATACCTGAGTTAAACAAAATAATTCTCTTTATGCCTGAGCTCTGGGATATTATTTGCACTGTTGCCTTAAAGTTGCATGTCCTGAACTAAATATTCAAAAATGCTGAAGAACTTCAAAGGGTTCATAATGCTCAAGTAATCCAACAAGTATTAACAGTCTCTCCTCCCTAAAAAGAGAATAATTACATAACTAATTAATTTGCCATAGTAAGTAATCCGCTGACATTTACAATAAGCACCCCTATTGGAGGTTGAAGTAAATATTAAGTTGCACATAAAACTATAAATAGTAAGAATTCTAATGCCAGGCAGTTTCAAAATACTATGGAAAATAGATGAGCACTGGCTACATGAAATAAACTTGAAGGTCTCAGCAACAAGACCATGGAAGAGCACATCTGTAAATGTAACCATGGAGCAGACCTGCCCAGTGCCCTCTGGCCATGCTGGCAGGGAGCACTGGTCAGGATCTCCTGTGAGGGACTAAAGGGAAGGGCCTGAAGTTTGGTTTTGATAGCTTTAGCTTATCTCAGCTGGAGGGAGTCTCAGCATGAAGTCTCCCATTTAAAGGCTGAAGCGCAGCTGTGTGTTACAGAGTCTCTCCCTCGACTGCCATGGATGGCACTGACAACCCCTTGTAGGATGGAGGCAGAGTAGCTGTGGTGTGAGACCTTCTGGGCAGGGTTTATGCAGTCTTGGTTGCTGTCACAGCTGCTGATCTTCGCTGGTCCCTGATGCTGCTGGCCAGAGCCCCCTGTGCCCCCTTCCCTCCATGGAGGTTATGAAACCCTTTGGTTCCATAGCTTGGCTGGGCTTGCTCTGTCACTGTGCTCTGAGTGCTGGGAGCAGGAGCCTCTTGGCCCAGCTTCAAAGCAGGTTGCAGGGCTCATAAAGTAATTTTCTGTGCCAAAGATGGAAGCTGCAAGTAGAGACTGCTCTGAGTGTGGGATATGCGGCACAAACTCCAGCACTTTGAGGCGCTGGGGCAGCATCGATCCTTGACTCCCAGCTACCACAGGTCTGGCACTGGTCACATAGCAGCTCACATCTCTCTCCTTTCAGTTAAGTGCAGGTCCCTTTGCAAACGCTGTGTCATATTTGTCAGCAGAAAGGCTTCAGTTTCCATGTCAAGGATGAACATCCCAACGTTCACCACAGCATATGGGCTGTTTAGTATAAGAAAGACAAGGAGCTACTGGAGAGGGTCTAACAGAGGCCAAAAAGATGATGGGGGGGGTCTGGAGCATCTCTCTTACGAGGAGAGACTGCAGGAGCTGGGCCTGTTTTGTCTGGAGAAGAGAAGACATAGAGGGGATCTCATCAATACATATCAATACCTCAAAGGCAGGTGCTGACAGGATGGTGACAGAGTGTTTTCAGTGCTACCCAGTGACAGGATGAGAAGCAATGGCTGTAAACTAAAACCCAAGAAGTTCCATCTCAACAGGAGGAAGCTCAACATTATATTGAGGGTGGCAGAGCACTGGAACAGGCTGCCCAGGGAGGCTGTGGAGTCTCTGTCTCTGGAGACATTCAAAACACACCCGGACACATCTGTGTCATCTGTTCTAGCTGACCCTGCCTTGGCAGGGGGGTTGGAGAAGATGACCTCGAGAGATCACTTCCAACCCAAAAAATTCTGTGTTATGGCCAGAGTCTTGGATTCTGCAAGGCTTTACTTGAATTTCACTGAATGTTTAGAAGCAAATCTATTAAGGATTTATTTTACAAAGGGGGTAACAAAAAATTAAATAAAAGATAGATGAACTTTATTTCATTGTTTCATCTTGATTGAGGAGCTGAAAATTGTCCTGCATATGTCCCTTCCTCCTGAAAAGACAGTGTTCCTGCATTTGGATGAATGTTTATTTACTCATGCATAGCAATAACTTTATAATTAAGACGTTAATTACATCCTTTATGCAATTAAATTAATGTAATAAATGAGCACCTATCTTTTTATTAGATTCCAAGTAATTATTTATGTCCTTGTAATACTCTGGTTTTGTTTACATGGTATAAAAGCTGAAATTTCCCATTCTTCCTTGTGAAAACAGTAAAGATATCAGTGGGAGAAGGTAAATTACCTAATGTGTTGGTCTGCCTGAACTTTTCAAGTGGGTGGTATTCATTTTGAAGTTATAAAATCCTGACAAGAATTGTGCCTGTGAAGTCAAGGAGAAACAACCTGCAGCATCTCTCCGTCCTTAAACAAACTGTACATTTCAGTAAATACCAGAGATTTAATGGTGAGTCAGAGGGAGAAGAAGGAAAGGCCGAAGTTAAGACTACCATATATAAATTTTAAATCACTAATTTGAAAGCAGGATGACAATTTGGACCTTTGAAGTCTCCTGGGCTGAATGATGTGAATGTTCTGTATTGAACCCTTCTGCTGCCTCTCTTTGGAGCTATGACAGTGTGGCACATTTTGCACCCATGTCCTGACTGAAATTTGCTTATCAGTATTAAAATGAAAAATTAGTGTAGAGTGGAAACTCTTACACATTCATTAATAAAATGTTACAACTTGCATTGCTGATTCACCTTTGTTTTAATGACCAAAGGGCCAAATTGTGTGAATCTCCGAAGAACATGGAAAAACTCAGGTGAGACAGGCAGACCTTAACATGTCAGGAGGACACAGGTAGCTCATGTTTCTGGCCTGTCTTTTCTACTTCCATCATTCATCCAAAGTCACCAGACAAGGTTCTTTCAAGATGAAGTATTTTTATTTTTAAGAAAGCAAATCATCTTGTAAGAGCTCCTCTCCAGGTATTCAGTAACTTTCTTTATTGCCATTGAATTTTCTACAGTTTATAAAAGATACGGGTTAATCACCATTACTATCAAATTAGTATATTAACTTTCTACCTTATGTGACTTGATTAATGCAACAAAGGTAGGTTAAAATGGTCTCTCTGCTGTAGATGTGCCACGAGCAGCACCTGTGGCTCCCAGGAACACAGTGTCTTCTTTAAGACAAACAGATCGCTGTGGTTTTAAAGGTTGTTCTGCAGCAATGTATGACAGACTGCTCTCTCAGATCTTCTTCTATGCTTGACTTTGATTACCTCTGCTATGGTGATTATTAAAGTTAGTTGGAGTGGCATTTAAAAAAACAAACCCAAAATACAAAAAGGAAAAATTAAGGGTGGCAGAGAAGAGTTTCCCCTGCTCCTAGTTAAAGCAGGGCTATAAACAAAGTGGTAGCTTAGGTCTGCAAAGTTTGTTCATATTTTTCATAAATTCTGGAAATAAGAGAATTATTTTCACATTTTCTTACCTTGACTTTTCTCAGATTTTCCTGGTGTCTCCATGGCATGCATTCCAGATCCATTTCAGGTCTCCATGGCTGTTATTACTTGGCATAATATTCCATATGCAATCCTACTCTAGTTAAATACGTTAATAAAATTAATATCCTGCAAATATATCTGTAACTACCCCTTTGGAATATTTGATACACTCTGAAACAGGTTCCTGTTTAGTCCCCTTATACAATGGGAAGGTCTAGCAGAATAGGAAATAAAACACTGCCTGCAAACTCATGTCATGCCAGCTATTTCAGGCCAAATGTTGTTCTCAAGCACCTGGCAAGCACGGTTCATTCATTTTCCAAATGTCAGTGGCCAGCCAGCTCCTCAGGACATTCCCTCCCAACACAGGGACACTCGATAGGCACAATCGGGCAGTTTTGGCCACCAGTCTTATTCCCAAGTCACGTGCACCCACTGTAAGGACGGAAGGACCTCTTGTTTCTGTTTTTGTCTTGCAAGTGGCAACTTTTTCTGCTGTCCTTCCAATTTATTTCACTCTGCCACCAGTATTTTCGCAGTATTTCAACAGGGCTTTGACAGAGGCATTTTGGAATACTGCAAATACCGCGTAGGTGCCTCGATGCAACAACTGGTTCCTGCTGTGACATTCAAAGCATTAATGGCATGCAGCAAGCACCGAGCTTTGGGGGCTCGGGGAGCCAGGCATGTGTGCAGCTCTCCTGTAGGCACCACCAGTCTCCGCTGCCCTCTCCAGGATACAGGGAATGCTCCAAACCCAGCGCTGGTGGGGCAAGTGGAGGTTGTCAGGAAGGCTCTGACTGAGCCCAGCGTGCTCCAGCCCCTCCAGCTTCCCAGCCCTAGGTCACATCGCCAGTCCTCTGTCCTAATGCTCGTACCTGCAGCTGGCTGGCAGCTGGAATGCTGTCCAAAGAGGGAACTGAAAGGAGCCTTGTGCCCACACAGAGGGCGTCCTCAGTAGGATGTTTGTGTGCAGCCCGTCTCGTCGGCCTTTGAGATGCAGGCTTGGCCCCTGCGTACATCATACCCCTGTGCACAAATGGGCTTTGAGCTTCTCTGACTCATAAATATAACCAAAAAGCACTTTTCATTTCCATCCAGAATAAACTCAAATGATGCTTCTTCCTATGCCTGAAAATACATTTTCTTCAGTGTTTTAAATCTCTCTCATTTAGTGTGAAGAATGTGAGATGTGTGAACGCAGGGTTTTGAAATGTCAACCAATTAGCTACTAGTCATGAGGTGAATTGAAAATATTTTTTCTTCTGCTTTTTTTCTTCATGAGATGACATCTCACCTATCTGAACACTTAGCAGTCCCTATTTCTGGCAGCCAAAGCCAGTGACTGATGTTTTTTATGCCAATCACTACAAACTTGCAATTTAAACATCTAAAAAACCCACCCTGACGCTTAAAATAATTAAAAAGGAAGTTTGTAAAATTAGCCAGAAGCATTAATGACAGACTTTACAGCTGGCTATATGCTCTGTGCATCCAGTATTTTTACCTATCTGGCTGCAATGGACTATAGAAGTGCTCAGTCTCCTGGGTGAAGGATGAATAAGTTCACATGTCCACATTGAGTCTCTGAAATGTCTCTGCTGCCTTCAGGCTGCTTGACTGGGAGAAATAAATGACCAATTACTGGCAGAAAACAGTAAAACTGCTGTTTCTTGTTGCCTGAGAAAGACAGACACTGGACAACAAATGCATGCATATATGTGTGTGCAAAAAACCCAACAAACTCCCACCCTCTGCCACCTGACCCCACTTTCCATGAAAGAAATGAAAGAAATGATGAAGCTCTAAATCCTCAAAGGTGTGCAGATGCCCACATAGCCTTTTGAGGATGTGGCATAACCTAATTACACTCAGGTAAATCAGAGGAGATCGAGTGAAGCTTGGCTTACTGGAAGGGGTCTGTAGCTAAAAGCTGTCCTTGATCCTGCATTTGTTCACCTTGAGGGAAAAGCCCATCTTTCCTCTCAGCTGGTCAGGCAGGAGACAGGCCAAGAGGTGTGTGCTCAGGAGGGAACACTGATGCTTTGGAGAACTGTTATTTGTTTGGAAGGAGGGCTGCATTGCTGATCGTGCCTGGTTATGTTCCCTCCCTGTTCCTGGTGACATTTGCACTAGTATATAGTGTGGACTAGCACTCTGGATGCAATTAAACCCCAATGCAACAGCTTTGTCAAGGAGGAGGGGAAGGCAGCACCTGATTACCAGCACATACGGCCATTGGTGTCAATGGAGCATTATAGTTTACTCTCTGGCTGAGTCATCTCCCCTTGAGGAAGTTGCATGAAAATAACATTTAACAAGGGTGATAAAGACTGTAGAGATAAAAGACAGTGAAGAATCTGTTAGCAATATTTCTGTAGCAAGCAGATGACTGAACGTATTTCCAAATGTTACATAATTTCTTTCATGACTCACAACACCACAGTCTATAGAGCAGCAGAGAATCAGTGTAAATACCAACAACATTTCTGTAGTCTGAGGAGATGCTCAGAGACATAAACCTGAAAATTTGCATTAAGGTTCTTTTTAAATGGGGAGCTTCTGTGATTATGCAGTGGTTAAATTTGTTGTTTGGTTGGTTTATCACATCTTTATGAACAGCAGGAAACTCCTCTTGTATAAAGTATTTTTCTTGGAGAAATTTTACACGAGGAGTTAATGAAATGTACTGCTACCATGTTTGTATAACTGACTCTTTTCAGTGGAACTCAAGCCAGCCTGCTCTAACAGCAAGCTGTTGCTTTTGCAGGTTTTGGATACAGTTGTTTCCCTGAACATTTAATAAAAGGAAGCCTCCTGATAACTTTAATTATCCCACAATTAAAAAATTGTATCAAAGTCCACTGAGTATCTTCAGCTGAGAAAATGACAGAGATGGACACCTGTGGTGCTGCTGAACACCTGATGCCTCCTTGGTGCTGCCTTTTCTGTCTTTCAACTCCTGAGCCCTTTTTGCTGTGCTTCAGTGTGGTGTTCTTGCAGGACTGCCCAAAGCTTCCCAGCCAACTTCCTGCCTGCACTCCTTCCTGCATTGCAACCCTGCATTTGTGGGTTTCGCCCATTTATTCCCTTTGCTCTTGTGTGCCTTCTGTCAACTCCCTGACTCCCTTCTTTACTCTCTGTGGTTCAAGTTTTCTTGTTCCCATCATCTGTTTTGTCTAAACATCCTTCTACTTTATTCCTGCAGTACACCCTAATTTAAGTTTCTTTTATAAGTAAATAACTCATTCCCTTGTCCCCCAGTTTCTTCCCATCACACCTCTGTCTAATGATCACATTCCATAATAATTATTATAGAATCACAGAAAATAGGCCATTAAGGGACATTCAGCAATCTTTCAATCTGTAATCTTGTTCAGAGTAAACATATTAGATCCTCTCATTTCTGTGGTGATCTAATTCAAAGATATTATTCTTACAATTAGAGAATTTTTCTTTATGTCTAACTTGGATCTCAATTTTCATGCAATTTAAGTCCATCTGTTTTTTTCTTAATCCCCATGGGCTTGGAAAGCAGCTTTCTAGAGCAGCTGTTTGAGTACTGAGGATGATTACTTCTCAGTCTTCTATCCCATTCATATTCCTATCTAATAAATGCCACTTTCTTCTGTGTCCAATATTGTCCATTTCCTTAATATTTTTTCCTTATAAACAATCTCTTCCTCTCTCTTTTAACAGGTTCCTCATGGCTTCTGCTTTCTCCTTTCTTCCTTTTCCCCATGCTTCCTCTTTCTTCTGTTTTAGATTTCAGCATGTCTGTACCTCCTTGCTCCTGAAGATTCATTTCCAGTCTTTCTGACAATGCCTGTTCTGCTGTGTATCACTGGTGCATGTGGAGGCTTGTTGCAGCCTATGCCAGGAATGTGCTGTCTTGGTATGGCAGGAATGCATGGAAGCCATCCTCTGTGATGTAAATGTCTTTCAATTACTTTCTCTTTGCAGAATGTCTTTTTTAGTCCTAGCCCCTGTGAAATGCTGCTGGTGCTCTTCTGTCTTCACTGTTTCCATGGTAGCTGATCCCATCCTTTCTCATCAGTGGCCTAAACAAAATCTAGAACTGAGCTGACGTAACTAAATGGAAGGCAGTTTGCAATATTTCTGAAGATTTGGTGGTATTACATGATAAAAGTACTTTGCAGCTAAAATTGGGTAAGTAATTAAGCACCATTACCTTGAATGATGATACCTTCTGAATTATTTTACGGAACATGTCCTGAATATAGTAAAATTGCAATGTTAAGTAAAGTTAATGACACTGTTCCAGAAGTACAGAATGTAACAGTTTAATTAACCCAGAGTTACAGCAGCCTGATTTTAAGTAAATCCCTCTCCCCGCAGCCCCATCCTTAACAGCATTCCTGGTTCAAGTATTTCTCTTGTGTACCTTTGGAATCAGACCCAGATTTGGATTCTGACTGAAATCCCCAAATCAGAGCCTTTAGCTCCAATGGCTGATTAAAAACCCAGATCTAAATGCTTTCAGCCTTTGGCGTATTTGTAGGCCAGATTTAACAATTTCATAGATTGCAGTTTTCAGTGTAATATCAGACTTCCCCCCTTCCCCTCCCCCAAAATGTCTCTGAATAGTAACCATGGGGTGTTCAGAAGTTGGAAAATGTTTGAATTTAGATCATTAAGCATAGATGAAGAAATGTAAGTAAAAGCAGCCATTCTCAAGACTCTAGGTCAACATCTGTCTTTCACGGTCTAATACAGTGTCTCTGTCAAGCTCCTATTTGGTGAACTAGTCTGTAAAGTTGAGAAAGACACATCTCTCTCTCTCAAATTCATGTACTGATCTCAAAGAAATTCAGGTACTGCCGTGGATTATCAAACCTATTGTGAAAGACAACACTTAAAATTCTACTCTTTGACTATATTCAGTATTTTCTTCCAGTTTGGAGAAAACATAAAAAAAGAGCAGAGTTCAAACTCCATGGCTGAAAGTTTATGATTCACCTCTATCATTTATTGCTCTTTACTTAATTAGTATTGAAGGCACTTATGAAATCTAGTCCTTGTCTAAATGTGCCCCAACTTCCTCAGAGCTGCCTGATTAACAAGTATAAGACATGGAGGAAGACGTATGAAAGCTGAGGCAACGCCAGATTTCCAACACAGGATGCATTTTATCCTGTCCAACAATCCACATGTACCTGTATGAGGTCCAGAAATCATCATACTGCATTGCCCCAGTAAATCACAACCCTCAACAAGACTCCTTGCTGTTCTGATTTGAGGACCAGCTTCAGCTGTGTGGCCAATCTTTTTCACAATCTTAATGTGGACATTTGGAGTGGAGTTCCTAACCCAGATGATACCAGATTTTTCTCTCAATAATGTCACCATTACCTTGGTTTCTATGAATTCCAAAGACCCATTAGAAATCTGTGAGTATGGCATCACTTTCAGTATTTTCCTTTTCTTTTCAGCTCCCACACACTGTATTTAAATCACTGTCCTGACACTGGAGACAATGAGAGCAGATTTGAAATTATAATACAGTTGCATAAACCAGCATCAATAGCATGCAGAGAATGGACCCAATGAAAACTGATATAACACATGCTGTTTGCTGTGGGGCAAACTGCAGGAGAGATGGGCTCCACAGCCACTGAGAGATAAAAACACTGAACAAGTGTCCCATAGAAAACACAGGCTCCTGCAGTGAGTGGCTGAAGTCTCAGGGCAATATCCACATGCAGAGCAAAACTGATTAAGTTGAATTTGCCAGAACTGGGAGGTGGATGGCCAGTGAAGGACAGAAAATTATTAGAAAAACAGTGATGGCACAGAAAAAGTACAACCAAAACCATCTCACTGGTGGTGAGGGAAATCCTGTTATTTTTTTCTTTTTCATTACTGAGAAAAATTAAAAACCTTTTTGGTGAAATGACATTCAATATACTGCCAGTTTGCACCTAAAATTTTCTATATAACCAGTCCCAATGGATTGTGAAAAGCATTAGCTAAAGCAAGCACATACTGACATGATGAAATTTAGATTAACAGGTTAAAAAAAGTTGTCTGTTCCCTGCTCTGCCCCCCCATCTCCTCTTAGTAGCAAAAAAAGGAAGAAACATGAGAGATTGTTATCAAATTCTGCTACCAGCTTTATTTTTGCTATTGGTTTTAGGGGGATGATAGATTTGGCCTACTGTTACAGTCATGGTCATGACATAAACTGTTCAAATAGATGAAGTGGCTTTTTTCCTTCTGGTTTATAGCCGCTGACATTATAGACGGTTTTTCTTAAAGATGTTGTGTATGGAAATTATATTTACCTCCTACAATGGTAGGAACTGTCTCTTAGTTTGCAGTTTCTGTGTCCAGTAGAAAAAAACCGGAGACAGATACTGTAAATGGCTCAGCTCCAGCATGTTGGCATACACAGCTTCTTGCTTAGATTTAACATAATTTCTATTTTTTGCTGTTTCTGTGAATATTAAATGAAAGAATGAGAAGACTACTTCATTTGAAAGGCTTATTTAATCTCCATTCTCTTAATTTGCATTGTTTACTGAATTACATTTCCATAGGAGAACGGCCTGTAGAACCGTCTCCCCTGGCTAAATGGTTCAAATGAACTATGAGTAAAACCATTTAGATGCAATTCACAACCATGTTTTATTAATAACAACTAAGAATGTTACTGAGGCTCAGTATGTGCTGAATTTCTCCAGGCTTTCATTCTTGCATTTACATTATTGTCGGGTTCTTTTCATATTGTGTATTTTAACAGAGCATTTAATAAATATGCAATCACAGAACGTCATGAAAAGTTATGTAAATAACTATATCAAGGTTTTTAATTTAACTCTCATAAAGAGGTGTTTACTTCTTTTAAAGTCACCACTAGGTTGTATTAATGATTTTTTTAACGTATGCCTGTATCCGAAAGGTAAGTTGTAGCCATATGTCACAAAATTTCTACTTTCAAAGTGAACCGCTCCTTTTGGAAAGCAAATGCCAACAATCTCTCACTTTTTATGTTCCTTACAGCTTTTCTGATGGAAAGGCAAACTAATATATATACTTTTATATACATTTATATGCATATATGTATATATAAAAACATATATATCCACTAAGTAAAGAAAGGCCTGAAAAGCTATGGTAGATGATTCTTTTTTCCTTCAGCCTATGGAACCTCACCATCGCTCACTTGTTGTCTGTGTACACCATACACACGGTTTAACCGGCTAAATGGACCTGTCCAAGAAATCAGGCCTCAAATTCAAGGGTGAGAGAGCTCACTGCTTACTGGCCCTGTGGGCAAACACTCAGCTGTGCCAGGAGAAACTACCTTGCTTTGAGAAAAGCTTTTCTTGCTTGCAGTGGGGTAAAATGTTTCGTGCTGGAGCAAATCTTCAAGCATTACATTGCACTGTGTGTCCGTGTTTTTCTTTTTTTCCTTTAGGCACAGCAGATACACTGCCATGTAACACCCCTTGTAAGATAAACTACTGGTAAAAACATCTTGGATGGGGAATGACTTGAAAATTACGAGAACTTTTTTCTTATATTTCCATGCAAATCTTTTGCTTGCTGCTGTTTAGATTTTTATATGCCTGAGTATATTATCACACTCATATGCCTTAAGAAATATTTAATGGACACTTTACTTTCATTTCTGAACATATACAATGTGGATCACAAATGCCAGAGAAGAGTTATTTCACTGAAGTTGACTTTAAAATTTTCTGGCATTAAAGTTATTTCTGTTTATTTTTCTTGAGAATGCATTTTTCTCTCCTTGAAGAGCCAAGGATTTTCTTTGTGCAGAAAATAAAAATTCTTAAAGTTAAGCTTCATGCTGGTAGAATCATTTTAAAGACCAAGACAGTAATGACTACTTCCTAAAAATATATTTCCATTAAAGAGGAGCTGCTAATAAAAATTGCTCTCCTCTTCAACTAAACATTAGGATTTCAGTACAGTTGGTTACTAGTATGAACTAGAATCATGGAAAATAAAATTTTCAGCTGATTGAGCAGTTCAGCAAATGTGGTGGCTTTAAGAGAGTTGTAATGGCACATTTTCTCTGTGTAAATACTGGCTCACAAACTTCATGTTAATTTTGAACCTATGAAGACCCTGAGGAGTAGTGAAGCCTAAAAAAATGAATCCATTACAGCTGTTAATGGACCAGTCACTCACCAATTAAAACAGAACTGATCAAACCATCTTGTAATGAGAGTATAATTTAAGATACTGAATTTATAAAGATCCAAAATCCTGTATTGGAAGATAAAAGAAGACACAAAAGGAGGTTTCACTTTTTTTTATTATTTATTTTTAATTGTTTCCCAGAATCACTATTGTTGAAAACAGTAACTCACAATTATTTCAAAGGGACCAGAATTTCACCCATTTTCCTGCTTCACTCCTGTTTATTTGATTAGTTAGAAAAATTGCTTCCAGAGAGTGAACAAAATAATTAATAAACAGGAAAAAGTAGTCTGAAACTCTATTAATAACCAACTTATTTTTATTAGAGCAAATACAGTTGTGAAAACTGTACATTGTACATTTTGGGTCAAGAATTATAAATAGAGAAACTCATAGATAAAGAGTTCATTCTTTGACAGCAAGAAACTTTAAATAGACAAAATGACATTTTTAAATACATTGGCAGGCTTCATTGTGCTGTCCAAAATGTAGTGTACAGTATAACAACCAATTATAAATAGCCTTTCATGTAAAATACAACTGTGCACGTTTTAGAAAAATACCAACAATTTGTTTGAGCTTTGTTTTAAAAAAGCTTATAAATCATACATATTTATAAATGGTACTAACATGCTTACTTAAATTTATAAACATTTTTCATAAGCTTTGTTACCCATTATTTCCAGAGCATAAAGTATTTTAAATAAACATTTAATAGGAATTAAATATGTCAGTTACAAAATTACCTCTCCATGTAAGGAGACAGGGGGTGATTTAACTGTGGGATGGAACATTTCATCCATTAATTCAAGGCTTACACAGTAACTTTTAAAATTTTGTTCTTATTTAAAAATTACTTTCCTAAATTTAAGGCACAATTTAAACTTTGTTTTCTTTTTGTTTTTTTTTTTTTAAAAATAAATATACAAGTTTTATTTTCATTTGCTCTCTTTCTGCTTTCTTCTTTATCCACACTGGTCAAAACACAGGATTCTCAACATACTTCTGTAAAAAACACCACGGTGTTACTGCCCTGCTCGGAGCTGCTTTGCTGCACAATATTCAGTCCATACCTACAGTAGTTTACTATGGTGCATCAAAAAAATAGCTAATGTATTTTGTAAGAATGTTGCCCATTAAACCATGCAAAAACTTAGAAAGTTTACAAACAGGTTCAAAAACTATACTGTATGAAAGATTTTCTAATAGAGATAAAATAAACCGTAATACAAGCCCTTTGCTTTTTGCAGCTTTAAATTAAAATGTTTGCTTGCCAAATGATCACACCACATATCTTCAATAAATAAGCATGCATTTGATTAATATAGGGTACAATAATTACAGTAAAATGGCACATAAAAAAACATGATCACATTGTTTGAACAAAGGGCTATGAAACTACTTAAGACAAACTTTCCAAATGAAAAATTTTGAGGCTTTTTTAATGCTGAGGTAAAATTATAAATAGACTTTAAAGACACTGAAGGCATCAAATTGATAAACGATCACTTAACATTTTAAAATGCTCTACCTGAATGTATTCAACACAAATCTAGCATTTTAAAATTATGGTTTATTATGAGCATTAGCTAGCTTAACTGTCATTGGCATAAATGTGCACCCAGACAAGTCTTTATTCTAACTGCTGTCAAAATACCTCAGTGTTGAAACATAATAATTCAAATCACCAATTACCACAGCACCAGAATGAAGAAAAAAAGAAGAAAAAGTCAACATGCAAATCCTGTATCTCACCTTCTTGGCTTATTTTGATATTCTATCTGTTTAGAATGTGCTTATACCAATGTAGGATTCTCATTTTTTAATTATGAAAAATGTTGCAATGGTATTGGTGTAAGTATTTGAGCATTTTAAGGAAGATATCAGTATCTTTAAGTTTTGTAGTACTGGTATGTTATTTACTGAATCTTAATGCAAAATAACTCTTCAGGTTTAAGAAAATGAATTCAAGAATTTTATCTTTGGACTAGGAAAATGTTTGTGATTTTCTGCTTCTGCTGCTAGGCAGAACTGGTAGCTTTCTCCAGGTTGGACTAAACACTACTTACAGCTATACATCAAATTTCATAAACAACAAATGAACAGAATCATGCACAGGCAAATGAAATTTGATCTCCCAGAACACTGCAGGAGATGTTAAAAGCAGCAGGTAATGGAATAAGACTGGTGACTGATGTTGCTAACTATTTCTTCTAATGAGATAGGAGTGAACGCTGGAATCACTTCCACAGCAACAGAATCCTCTGACCACATTCCTCTGGCAGTCGTTTTCCCATCTCCCCACTAAAAACATCAGACGGTAAAATAGTAAGGCAGCTGTTAACTTCCATCAACAAAAAGTGCAGCTCCGTACATTTCCAGTTTAGTCACACTCTGCTGGAACAGATGGAGAAGCCAACGCACTTCACTGGCGGGGCTGCTTCAGCAGATTATTTTGTTTGTTTTCCAACATGGCTGCTTGCTTCAGCTTTCAGAGGACCCCAAAGCCACGAGCCACCAGCAGAGAAACTGATCTGGGCCCCTGGCTGAATTTTCCAAGTTTCATCTCTCTTGCGTCCCATCCTAATTCCAAGCCTCCTTCCCTGTGTCTGAGTATGACAGGTGCCATTTAAAAGGCTGATGACACAACTGCAGAGAACTGTGGGCTAACACCACTAGTTGTCATGACTTCACTGAAGGGTCAAAACAGTTACAATATTAAATAACTACGTTGAATCACATTCAGGCATAGCTAAAATTAAAGTGGGGAACATTAAAAGTATGTGAAGAAATTAAATCTTTATCATTTAAGGTGGGGTGGATGTGGTGATTTTATATGAAAACAAGACCTTTCTTACCTTTCCTAATTCCAATCAAGTTAGAAAATGGACAAAAAGAATGGCTAAACCAATATTCAACAGCATTACCAGGGCGATCATGACTGAGTTAGGGCCCTGAAAATAAAATAAAAATATCAGAATTAATGCAACCTCCCACACATGCACAGCAATGAACATGACCTGACTTTACAGTTTCTATAGGTTTTGACCTTGCTCTGAAGGAAACAGACCCTGCTCCTGAAACACAGCCATTGCCTTTGATATTCAGGTGAGATAAATATCATCTGTGTGAAAATGAGCCAGATGAATTCAGGTGGGAGTATATTATTCCACTGTTCTTAATCATTCTGAGATTAAGCCACCTGACAAATACAACTGCATCAACAAATGAAAACAAACCCATCAACACAGTAACAATGCCATCTTAAAATAAAGCCAAACAAAGAATGTGAGCTACTTTAGGGAAGCTAGGGTGCTGCTCTTCATCCTTACAGCGGGTTCCTTCTCCAATTCCAACCCATTTCAAAACAGACATAGGAAATATGTTTTAGGAAAAGAATACACTTTTTTGATAACCAAAGTGGAAAAAAAAATTACTCACCATTGTACTGACATACCTGTTTCCATTACAGATTAAAACCAACTTTACAGCTGCAAAATTAAACTTGTTTTGATTTACACTTATCCTACAGACCTATGTACTGAAGAAATGAAAAGTCAAATAACTCCTTCCATTCCTATCTAGAGCTAAAATTGGTTAGACAATTTAAATCACTACACAATTTTAATCTTTCTGTACAGCCAGAGAAGAAAGTTTTTCATTCTTTTTAGCAATTTTGGGTATTTTTTTTAAATGGATGCTTTCTAACGATCAACTTGAAAAAACATCCCAACAGATGAAAATTCTCACTTCTGTTCTGCTCTGACTATATTTGCTTTATTACAAAATAATTTTACAAATATTTGTATACTCTTATTTTAGGGTTGCACTGTAAGCAGAAACAGAGAAACTCTTCATTCAGACAATACTTTCCTAAATCACCAATCATGAAGCCCACCAGAAAATCCCTGCAGAAAACTATCTTCTGAGCTACACAAGAATCACTGGCTTGCATAAGAAGGTTATTAAATACACATTTAATCAGAAATGATACAGTGGTTTCACTTTTCACATCAGGCATGCCTTGCAGAAGTTCATTATGCTTCATGACATCATAATGTTAACATCAGCTATATAATTTCTGGAATGCTAAGGTGGAAGAACTTGCTATTAGTAATTTGCTGCAACAGTGTAACTGGGAAGCTATAGAATAGCACTTGTGTCACTATTATATCACACGCTCTCCTGAAACAGTCTCATTAAATATTTTTTAACAGAACACACCTTTAGACAGTAGGTCAGATGGCAAGCCAGATTGCGGGCTGCTAAGTTTTGAGTAAGTCACAAAATACCTTATGTCAGGTATTGCTTAAATCTCTGGTGAGTTTAAACGGCATCAGCACCTCTATCCATAACAGCCATCAAGTTCCCCTTGCACCAACTCAGAGCTGTCTGTTCACATGCTGAGAACTAGGTATTCAAGTTCAAACAATGATTGAGATTATCAGAATGCCACTTAAATGCTACCAGAGGGGTAATGGTATTAGCAGTAGCACTTGCATTTTACTTAATGGCAGAATGCCTAAAATATTCACAGGAAATTGAAGACCAGGTTTAATAACACCTTAGTCAAAGTGATTTTGAATAACAAGCTCCCACTTACCAGTGGTATGTTTCAACCATCAGGTGACAGAACAGAAGTGGAACCATGTTTGTTCCTTCCTCCTAAGTGGAAGTGACTCACCGTGTGCCAGGCATACAAGACACTCAGGGGCAGAGAACAGGCATAAAGGGAAAGCACAGCTCCAGATATGGTTACATTCCTGACCACAGCATTGTAAGCAGCCTTGCTGTAGTACTGTGTAACTCAAATATCTTATTTCTCTTTCTGGCATGGTCATAGTTATGCTAGGTTGGGTAATTCTGTGCTTTTCTACTGCGAAGGAAATCTAGGTTCCTATCAGAATCCCCACCCAATGCATTTGGGAATTGTGAGATTTATGAATGACAGACATATTGGAAGACTGAGCAGTAAGACATGTTTTACTTGAAACAAAAGGTACTCTGAGGATCTCTCAGTTTTTGGGTCTTAGAATGTCAGTGTCCCTTAGGAGGGAACCTCCCATTTAATGACTACTTTTGCAAAAAAAATTCCCAGAATCTCATGACAGACATGCTAATATTACAGATGATACATAGTACGATTATTATAGTATTACTCTCTACAGGAAGTATGATTTGATTACACTCTTAACTTCCACTAAAATGTGGGTTCAACATCTTTCTTTCTGGTGCTGAGGCACTGGAACAGGTTGCCCAGAGAAGCTGTGGATGCCCCATCACTGGAAGTGTTGGATGGTGTTTTGAGCAACCTGGTCTAATGGAAGGTATCTCTGTCCATGGCACAGGGGTTGGAAGTAGATGGTCTTTACATGTCCCTTCCAACCCCAAATGTTCTATGGTTCCATAATGCCATGATTCTAATAAGGACTGCCCATGTGATTCAAATCAGGTCAATGGTTCCTTTATAGGCTGGAATCCCACCTGAAGATTTTACAGTTATACTGCACTAGGAATTGCAAGGAACTATGAAGATCATTGCCACGTACCATCAAAATTCTTTGGAATTTGGCCATCTAGTATTTTGCATATTTGAAAATGACATCCATGAAAATCACATTGATTTATTGTGATTGAAAAAAAAAATTGAACCTCTGGTGTCTTCACAGGAGCCAAGAACTCTTTCATTACCTGGAATATATAATGGAACAGCAACCTGGTAGCTGCAGGACAGATTTTTGGGGACTGAAAAATCGGGACAGCAGCTTCAACAGCAGCTCGGGATTATTAGTGCACAGTCTCATTGAATTAAGCTTGTTGGAGGGGGAGGGGACTTCTCTTTTGATGCATCTGTCAGTCAGGTTAAGTATAAAAATCTCACCAAAATAACATTAGATAAATTAGTCTAAAAAACCCAAGGGCTACGGTCTGAATCAAGAAGTTTCATCCAAAGACAGAAGCAAGTGACACCTTAACAACTGGGCTGTTGATTTTACATGAAGATCATAGAAAAATGTCTTATCTCTTTATGATAATGGATGTGTGCTCATTACACAAAGAAGTAAATCTCATATTCTTTGGCCTGCTATCTGCATTGTGTTTCACCTTTTGATAACCATACCCAAAGCAGGATTTCCTGATACACTAAAAAATGATCAAACAATATTTATGGAGCACACAGTTATTATGCAATGAACTACCACCTGCTTTGTAGATACCTATGAAATAAGCATTTAATGCTTTAAGACAAATACCACAAGTAAGACTTTAATGTCCTGCAAGGGCTTAAAATAGCTAAAGCCAAAATTAGTTTGAACAGTCCAAGAGTGACTGGAACAGGTGCACTAAAGAAGCTGTAGTTGAAAACCTTCAGTCCTGCTTAAATTCACCCTTTTGGCTTCTCGTAAGTTAGACATTTATGCAGTTCAAAATATAACCATATGTTTAGTTTCCATTTGGGGAAGAAAGAAAGTTATTTTCTTAAACTGTAGTGCCAGGAAGCAAAAAGACCGATATTGTAATTCCATTGCATTAGAAATGTTCATTAAATTTAGCATAAAGTTCTTGCTCAGAGGTTTTATTTAGGACCAGGAAAATACTGAGCTATTTTTCCAACATCATGGTATCTACAGCCCCTACTACATGGACGTTAAGTGAACAAAGAGATGAGAATTGAACAAAAAGATGGGAGTAGAAGCACTGGGTAGCAATCAGCAAAGCAGTGATTTTAGAAATAGGTAAAAATCAGCCTAAACAATGTGTGTTTCAAAATCTTTACCTGCCAAATGAAAAAAATTACATTATAGTAAAACATTTGGGCTGGGGCTTGCACCTGTCCTAGGGCAGTACGTGGACACATATCAGGAAAAAGAAAAAAGTGTATTCACAAATGTACACTACAATACTGTTTTTGTGGAATTCAATCCTATTTTTCACTCAAATCCAAGGCAATCTTCAACCAGCTCATATTCAAGGTGGGACAGCAGCATGCAAGCTGAAACTGTGGCTAGAGGCTGATAATGACCACTTAGAAACAACAGTACTGGTTTGTGGTCAAGTGTCTCTGTGAACACTTCACACTGTGGTAAATATAAGGTAATGTGAAAGGGCCTAATTCTCGGTGACAGAGGGGTGATTTATCTTTCAGAAATGACAGGTAATGCCTGCAAACAGCTATTTCTGAGCAGCTGATGAACGGTGACTTTGTCATTTTGCTTAATGCATGATTTCACCTCAATAAAACTGTGAGTCGTTCTTATGAGTTCTGGAATGATTTCAATCTGATTTTTGAACATCACAGAGTAAGGACACAGAGAAACACACTTGTATGTGTGGCATAAGAAGTATGTGTGGATATTTTTCAAATAAAATTTCAGAAATGGGGATATTTAGAGAATCAAGATTGTTCCTATAAATAACTTATTTCACAGATGATACTCAAAGA
Organism: Pardalotus punctatus; assembly: GCA_013400915.1. Lineage (NCBI taxonomy): Eukaryota > Metazoa > Chordata > Aves > Passeriformes > Pardalotidae > Pardalotus > Pardalotus punctatus. The sequence goes on along the minus strand of VZTX01022752.1, from coordinate 74,904 downwards.
CAGTCTTAAGGACATAACATTCACCAAAAATATGAAACATGAATTTGATTACTAAAACAGCTGCTACAAGCTTTGCTGCAAATAAGGTTGTTTAAAGGTCTTAATCCAATGAAAGTTGATGTTTCATTCAGGTATGAGAAATGGCTTTGACTTAGATCAAAGACATGGAAGGAAAAATTGAAAATCTTCCCTTCTGTATCTATGTTCTTAATGTGTTATCATTGGAAACCTGGAAAAAGTACAGCACAATTTTTTACAGCACTTTCAGATAATCTAATGAAAGTGCTCAATAAATGTTAATAGACTTATTTTTTGCATTCCAAAACCATGTTTTATAATTTTCTTTTCATAAGAGTGAGAATTCTTTTCTCTTTATATTAAATATATTTTAGAACTTTTATGGAGGATCTAAGGCAGACTGACTTTCTAAGCATAACAAAATCATTTGTCAGAATGATTAAAAAGCAGTTTCTTACTAAAATAAGGTAATTCCCCAATGCCACTCTAGAATTCTAAAGTCTCTCAACATTCAGAAGCATCTGGGATAAGTACATTAATTAGGACAAGTGAGACTAGATTTAAACTAGAAAAGAGTAGGTTTAGATTAGGTATTAGGAAGAAATTCTTTACTGTAAGGGTGGTGAGGCACTGAACAGGTTGCCCAGAGAAATTGTGGATGCCCCATCCCTGAAAATGCTCAAGGCCAGGCTGGATGGGGCTCTGAGCAACCTGGTCTAGTGGAATGTGTCCCTGCCCACGGCAGGAGGGTTGAAACTAGATGATCTTCTAAGATGTCTTCCAACCCAAACTATTCTATGATTCTATGAATCTGGCTCCTCCTCAGTAACTGTGCACACTTAGCTTAGTCACTGCTTAATTCCAACACATTGCTGCGATCAGTCCAGGAGCACTGCAGAACAGGCTACTGTTTTTCTCAAGCTGAAAGGTAATATTAAAAACTAGAACTCTCCAGGCAATGTTAACAGACATTCTGTACTGTTTCTCCCTCATACTTCTAGGCCAGTAGGCTACTCTTTTTTGCTTTAATTATTCTAGGATTTTTACTCACTTCAGCATTTGAAAGAAAGAAGCATGTAAGAAATTTAGTCTCTAAGGGCAAATTTATAGACACATAGAAGATATCTACATACATCTTAAAATACTGTTATATTAAGAATGAATTCCTAAAAATCTACCTTCCTTCCATATTGAAATGCTAGTAATAAGAATAATGCAATTAGGGTGCTCCAAATGAAATATAGGGACAGTTAGTTCCCAGACAAACTGCAATATCAGTGAACAAACAGCAGCTAATGCACAATATGGGACAGTTTTTACACCTTTTGTGACAACAGGCTGTAGGTTCATGGTCCTTATCCTGATTATTCTGTAATGTCAATAAACTGCTGTTCAGGTACCCTACGTGTTAAGATGAAGCCTCCCTCAGCTCTAAAATATTACTTGAAATAAAGGAAAAATAAGGACTATTTCTACTCACTTATTTTCACCAAAGCTGAACAAACAATCCCAATTCAGCCTAATATTTGTCCATGCTCATTCAACATTTACAAGCCTGTCAGCTTTGTGTTACCCTACACAGGAGTCATATCTGTGAGATTTGAAAGGTCAAAGGGCTGATATCAGCTGTAATACAGATTTGCAGATTACAAAACCTCTGTGAACATCTACTTTGATCCACACAAAACAGAATAAAAGCTTCCTGCAGAACAAGAGAATATCATTTTGGCAAAATGCTCATTATTGAACTATTCAGTGATAGCCCCAAAACCCCAGCATCTGCAAACTGATGGCACATTCAATTAAGATCATTAAAAGCAACTTAAAAGAAGACTTTTATCTGAGTTCTTCTAGCTGCTGGATCTTCTTACACATTTGGCTTGTTAGCCTTGGAACTGTTTTATAAAGCATACTTACAGAAAGTGATTTAGTGTGTTGGGGTTTTTTGTACCTTGAATCTTTCATGGTAAGGTATGTTTTAATCATTCTTGCAGCTCTTTGTGGGACTTCCCCTCAATGGTTTTTTTCAGTTTAAATCCCCGATTTACAGACACTGTATTTTATCCCAGAAGTGGCTGCACCCGTGCCAAAAGCAGACAGAACAGACTCCCATGTACTCTTGCTTAATCTTTTCTGTTGATAAATCTAAGGATTACATTAACATCTCTGAACAACAGCAGCAGACTGGGAGCTCATGGTCAGTTGTCTCTCTTCCTCCTGATCCACCAACCTTTTCCAGTTCTGATCCTGCATGGCCAGGCTCTATTAATTGTCTTTCATATACAATATTATATTTTGCTGTGCTGCCCATGGATAATTATACTGCAGACTTCTTAGTAGTTGAATTGCATCTGCTTGCATTTTTCTTCATTACTGACCAGTTTCCTGCATATTCCATAAATTTCATGGGCAATATTCTTATGTCATCTTGTATGTCATTAATACAAATGTGAATAGGAGTAAGAGAATTAATGTAAGAATGACCTCACCAGAATAATATAAAAATAACTGAGAGTTTTCTAATAACTTTTTGAGAACCATCAGTCAGTTTTAAAAAGTTCTTTTACTCTGATATTTAGCCTTTGCATTACTCTGGTTTCCTTGACAGAATACATGACCATGTAAAAACAAATCAAGTGACCTTCTTGACTGAGGATTTGATTCTTCTGTCACACCAGAAGATGTCAAAATTTTTGACAAGACCATTGACAATTCATGTTGGTTGGAAATTCCTCCCCCTCTTTATTTCTAAATTCTTTATTAATGAAGTCTGGTGTCAATTATTCAAGTGTTTTGCCTGCAATCAGTACTAGGATATCTGGATCTCTTTAAATAGGTAATTTTATCCCATCAATAATGATATGCTGTTTGTTTTGTAGAGTACCACCAAAAATGACTCACAGAAACAATGCTGATAAAAGAAAAATATTGTGACAATTATCTAGACCTCTTAATTCGCTAAAGGTTAACTTTAGGATCTAAAACTAATACTTCCCTGAGTTTCTCTTGGCCCAAAAAACATGAAATCATCATCAGAGATTCTGAATTCCATACCCTGGCTTTTTCTTCTAATATGGAATAGAAATGCTACTAGTCATCACTCCTTTTCTGCACAGCTATTGATAATTTCATTATTTTAAAATAATAATGAAATTAAGATTCACACTGATTTGAATGAGTAGTTTTAAAACTCCATTTCCTGATGAAAAGTAAAATTTTTCACATACTGTAAAATGTTGGCATTGTTAGATGTGTGCATTTTAATACAGTATGAAATTTAGTTCAAATTGCCTGTTTGTAAAGGCCACAATCAACATGGAGAAGAAGTTTAAAATGGGAGGTTGTCTGGACTTGGTCAGACAGGCCAGCATCCTTCTCCAACAGCAGTCAAAAGTAAACCTTTGGGGAAGTGTGTGTGCCTAACTTACAGTGCTGCCCAATTATCTACAGAAGTACAACACTGAGGGACTTTTTTTGGGTGGGGATAGGTATATATGTATATGTATAACTGCAAGTATGCATGTACATACACGGAAACCACACCTATTTGTAAATACATACACACCCTAATATACACAGTACCACACTTTTGTGTTTATGGATGCAATAGGGTCTCATGGTTCACAAGTCTGTCAGTATCTGGCTATCAGCTGTCCCTCCCAGTTTTCAAAGAAGGCAAAATAAAAGACTGGAATATTTTTCCCTCACTCCAGTCTGGTGTAGTGGGTTTTAGCTGGCAGACTGTATCCAGATGAAGATTTAACAGGACTGAGCTTTGCCTGTGCTTAGGTGGCAAAGCTCAGCACTCAGAGGCAAAAGAGCAGTGAAAGTGAAAAGGTTTCTTGCAGTACTTACCGAGCTGTTTCCTACTTCCTTTTCCATTGCTGAATGTGACTCATTATTAGCTGGATTCTTTGGTGCAGCAAATTCTGGTTTCTTAATTTTTGTGTCAGGTTTGTTTTCTTTGGCATCTGCCTTACCCCCAGATCTAGCAGGACTTGGCTTCTGAGAGGGTAGTATCCGTGCAAGTGTTGATGGTGAAGGGTTGGCATATTCATCTTCTTCCCTGAGCTCCTGTGGAAGCACTGTTGGATTCATTTTTACATAATAGCCGTGGTAGTGACCATGAAGCTCCCCATTCTCTGTGCTGATGGGATTGTGCTGGGCTGAAAACTTTGGCTGGTGTTTCCCAGCTACTTCTTCCTTCACTGGTGCTTTTGAATATAAAGGCTTGTTAGTTGTGGGTGTTATATTCTCAGTGGCTAAAAGCTTTTTTTCTTGACTGAGTCTAGCTCCAGAAGTGGAGCTTTGACTTTTCAGTTGTTTTGAAGGAGAAGTCTCAGAAGAAAGAGTAGGACTATGCCTTGGACTTGCTTCTGGGGTTCGAGGGGGTGTAGTACCTTTTCGATAAAAGTGAGGTGACTCTTTTGGTGTGGGTGGTTTCTCCTGAACTTTTTCTTCAGATTTTTCTTTTCCATCCATTCCTTCTTGAAATTTTTGTTTGATATAATCAGGGCCTGAAAAACAGTGTAACACAAATATGAAGATGAAAACAGAATTCAGATCCAATCACTCCCATACGAAGACCCAAGTGAACCACTCTACTAAGTAATACAATTCCTGCTTAGAAGGCAGGAATCCAAATTCTCTTACATTCACTAGGACAATACTTAAAGAGCAGCAAGTATGAAGAACATGCTCTCTGCCAATTGTAGCGAAACACATACGCACACATTCACTGCTAGGACTCACTTATCAAAGTGCATTTCTATACAGCTGTTAACATCAACACAAGCTGGCTGACATGCTCTGCTCCAAGTTTTGGTTGTCAGATTTAACTGTTTAATGGTAAGACAAAGGTAAGCAAACACTGCCGAAGAAACAAAACTGCTGTAAACCTGTATGTATTTTAGGCAGTGTTTTCTGTTTTACTTCCTAGAGGTCACATCCCAGATTCCAGGATCAGTTTCCCTAAGAAGTCAGAAGCTGGGGAGCTCTGTGAACAAAGAACTGCCAACAATCTTTCTGTGTTTTCAAAAATGGCTTCTGAAAAATACATTGCAACTGTTCCTCCACTTCCATCCTTGCTAGCACCACAACCTCCCTTTGATTTTTTTTACTCTTCTCCAAGTGAGGCTTATCTGTGCTTTATGTCACAGAGAAATTCTGGGCCCAGGAAGAATGTCTGCACACATTTTTCTGCTTTTGAGTTTAAAGGAGGCTCTAACCACGCTAGGCAGATACAGTGTTTTTACAGATGCCAGAAGCATATGCATCAATACGCAGTGCGAAGATGAGAGGAAGGAAGAGCAGCATGAAGCTTTTGGAAGTTACTGAGTCATATGGTAAGTAAGCATTGCTGAGAAGAAGAATTACTTGGCATACAAGGTCTTTTAAGCAGAAAAATAACAACATTTTTGGCATCTCTGAAAACCAGGGGTGGAAATACGGAGCTGTTAAGGAAGAAGGCTAGACGTAGACAAGCCAGGATTTGTTCTCAAATGACATTTGAGGAGGAAGTTTTGAGGAGTTAAGCCTGCACAGAGGGAGAGAGCTAGAGGCTTGATTCACAGCTTTTTATAATCTTCCTGGTAAGAGGGAAAGGCAAATTAAGAGTTTCCATATATAAAGTTACAGGTATGATCACCATTCAAAAAATTCTCTGTCATGTTGGGGATTTCCTTCCATCTTTGCTGAGATCCATAAGGTAATGCTGAGGGGTTTAACATGCATAAATGTTCTTTTTCATATCTTTTCACATTAGATATAATTAGGGGTGTAAAGAGAAAAGGATAGCTAAAAGAGCTCTGACTAATCTTTAAGCCCAAGCCACGGAGCTGTCAAATTGCAATGATTATGTATTGTGGACAGATCCACATTCACATTAGCTTGCTCTTTATGACTGCTGTGGTTAAAGCACCCAATTGGAATACTACCTCTTCAGTTTTACAATGCTCCTTAAATGGTACCTGCTCTATTCCTGAAAATTCACATACTGTGACAACTCTGCACTGCCTCACATATGTAAAGATTTGACTTTTATTAATATCTGACAGCGCTTGACAAATGGAAGACACTTCCATAAGGAAAATATCAGAAAATTACATCAGAAATGACCTCAGAAATGTCAGCCCTCTCCACCCTTTCCTATGATCAACTAAAAGCCTCCCAAAGCTGGCAAGAGAAAATCCCTCTCATCAAGAGACCTCTAAACTGTGTTTGAATTTCTGAAAGAAGAAGGAAGCCCACACTTCCCCAAGGGACTGACAGACTGAAAAATAAAAAACTTAAAACAAAACAAAAATATAATCTGGAGCTTCCCAAAGAAGTTAAGTTTCAACAGGCTAACAGTGCCATATTTTTACAGTATTTGGCAACATTTGATGCTATGTGACACTGAGCTCCACCAGAGAATGCTGCATCCAAGTAACATCTGAGGGTCTGACCAGACCTTCAGCCATTGCTTTAACACAGCACAGCAGCCCTCCCTGCCACCCCCAGTATATCACATATGAATATTAGAGATACATCCCTTGCCTCCAATCTTGTCAGGCAAATCTTTCCAACACTGAAATTCTTGGCTCTGTGCTGAAGTTAGCTTTGGAGATTGTCCAAATACTTTTTAAATACAGTCTGTTCACTGTGACCAATACAATCGGATTATATACCTGTCCAAACCACTGACTCCAAGCAGCAAGAACTCAGTTCCCACTCCTGAGGACTAAGCGCTGTCAGATTTACCCTGTTCCCTTTGTTAAAGACATTTTCTAACACTACAGACATGGCTAAGAGAGTTCTTTTCTTCATCATAAGAACAATCTACAGCACAAGTTTAAAGAAACAAGGGCCAAGGAAATTTGGAAAGAGAGTCACTAACACGTTATCCTGTAAGATTTCTTAGCTGGCTGATAATAATGAGGAAGAGAATAGAATTTGAGGGTGGGAAGAAGGTAAAGTGGGATTATCTGACAAACAAACACAGACCTCTGGTTCTTCAGTTTGCAGTTCAAGCAACCAGTAGATCTAGTCCTAGACATGATACATCTGAGTGCCTAAGGAGAACCTGGTCTGGAAAGCAGAACCAAGAAATGTTATCTGACAAGTAAAAATGAACCTGTGTGTTTTCTTATGGTGACATGCTGGCTGTGCTACCACTGGATCAAAATTGATGCATCTTTACTTGCTAAAGGTCAGCCATGACCATGAGCCGGGTTTTGGCTCACACACACGTTGTGATGCCAGCAAGTGGATGGCACCATTAAAGCGTGAGTTACCCAGTACTCAGGGGGAATAGCCTCTGAAAGCCAAAGAATTGTGTGGATGTGTGCAAGGTATGTGCACAGAGTCTCATACAGTCTGATGGTCTGCTTGAGCAGCATTTCATTGATGGCTGTGGGGGAGGGAAGCTTTGGTTTGGTTGAAGACACACTCATGGTTATTCTAAATCCAGAATTTCTTGTGAAGTTCTTGTGTAATATGTCCTTCCTCCTGGAAGGGCTCCAGTAAGCGATGTGACAGCACGGCCCGCCCTGTAAATGAGAAGAGAAAGATGCCCTGGTTCTGCCACAGCATTTTTAAAGAGGTGACAGCCACATGCTTTCCCCCATGGCCTAGTGAGGCACACATATTGGCAGCACAGGGCTCTTGCAGGATTGTGGCTCAAGGAGCATCTGAAAATGTCATCTTGCAGGACACTGTAAATGCAGCTAGTTTCCCATGAAGGCTAAGGAGAGACCTTATGTCTCATCAGATCAGAATGAAATCTGAAGCTTGAGCCAGATGGCAGAATACATCTAGGAGAGTGAGGGAAAAGGCATACATGCAACTTCATCAATAATTTGATAAACATCTTGTAATTTCTTCATGATATATCTACTGCTCTTTCATGCGCAATCTTAACATTCTCACAGTTCAGGAAAAATACGCATTTCATATTACAATTTTATTAGTCTATTGAACGCCAAAAAGATTGTAAGGCCACTAATGCAGGCTCCAGAACATAATCTATTAAGAATGTAATAATTAAAGTACTGTTGATGCTGAGTGACGTGATTCAATTTCAAGGTATATTAGAAGTAGTTATTAGATAAACATATGCTTATTTCTGCTGTTGAAACTAAAGTACACTTTATGTGATGTAACCTACCTTTAGTGCTACATAGAGAGTTAACAAATAGACAGGGCTATAAAGAGTTACCCAAATAAGAAACAACATTATAATTTCATCATTATGAGAAAATGTATGTTGTGTTTATAGGTAAATTCCAAATGTGAAGCACAGACTTCACTTCCTAATTTTGTTTACATGTATGACCTGTCAGTGGAAGGATGCTCCACTTTCACTGTAATGTTTAACAACTGTCTGTGGGGTAATGGTGACACAATCAAAGCTACTTGCTCAACCAGAACACTGCAGTCTGTATACAAACCTTCCAAGACTAGAGGAGCCTTTTTACTAAACTACTGAACACTTCTACAAAAACACGAGAGAATTCCTCATCTGAAAAGTTCACAATCTGTAAGTACAATAGTAAAGGTTATAACAATAGCCCATTTTAGTGATGGAGAGGCTAACCCAAAAGGAAATCATGACCCAAAGAACATGTTTCTTCTGAATAACTTTCCTGAATTGAGTGCTCAGCTGTCATTAAAGTACCAACATGCTCAAAGCTTTGCTAAATCTTTGGCAAACCTAAAGATGCAGAGAAGGCCTTTGTCAAAACTAGGAAAGGAGTTTAAGTCTCCCAAGTAATCAAAACTGGACACAGCACTTTGGCCACAAGTTTGCTGTCTACTGTAAATGTCATCTTGATGAAAAAGCTGAGAACCGATCTACTGAATCAAAATTCAAAGAGAGAAGGAAATAGTAAATGATGAATAAGTTTCTTATTGCAGATTATATCCTAATACAAATCCAGAGCATGATATGGTTGAAGCAAAAGCTTAAGTCTTTCATATTTAAATGAACTCCACTTAAAAAGGAAAATGTATACTTTAGTGTTGGTACTGCAGGTTGATGTATATTCTTCATGAAATAAGCCAGTGAAAACAATTTGGTTTATTATCTTCTGGTGTTTTTGATGGTTTTCTAATGTGCCACTGTTGGCAACAATATTTATGCTCTCACAATAAGATTTCTTTGCTATTCTGATGAACTTTGAAAAGCCAGGTGATTGATCATAGGATCAATTAATACAGGACCTTTTTTCCTTATGTTAGGATTTTTAAGGATAGGATATCCAATTTAGAAGAATTTCTCAGGATGGTAACTGTAGGTGAAGGAAATAGAAATAATCAATTATCAATCTCTTAAAAGAAGTGATTCAATGACACATTATGGAAGTGCAAATAACTATATTCAGAAAGTTTTAGAAAGACAGGGTTTATTATTATTTCTTCATTGTGGAGATATGAAGGGAGGGGGAGAACTACAATTCATATCATTAGAGCTGCCTCTGTTTTGTTCCTAATTTTCTGATGGTGATACTGGTAACAGGGAACAAAAAACCTCCTAAGTGCTAGGCTGCTGGCTTGAATTCAGCCCAGCTGAATGGAGGGCTGTGCAGTGCCATGTGCAAAATGTGTTGATGAACTGACTGGAGCAGAGATACAGTTATGGTTTTAGTAATGTTTGTCAGACTGAACTGGGACTGAATAGGGCTGGCAAGTAAGGGCTAAGGATTATTGCCATAGAAAAATTAAAGGAAATAAGGCAAGGTGCTTAAAGAGCCAGAGGGCTCTGAGAGAACACTTCTGCCTGACTTAGATACAAGTAGAATAGAACAGGACATTTCAGTCAAACAGGACTTAGAACAATCATCTTGTCCAAATCACTGGCTAATTCAGACCTGAGTAAAAGTTAAAGCCTGTTATTAAGGGCATTGTCCAAATGCCTCTAGAACACTGACAGGCCTGGAGCATGGACCATCTCTCTAGAAAAGCCTGTTCCAGTGTTTGACCACCCTCCTGGTAGAGAAAGACTTCCTAATGGTATTTTAAGAGATTATCACACCAGGTGACTGCAGTACCCTTCTGATGGACGCAGTGATCCAGCAATAGGGCATGGAATCGTGCAGCTCCTTCAGGTTTGGGTCAATGTGCAGCAAGGTAAGAAATATCTTACTCCTAGTGATACATGTATAAGTTATTTAATAATTCCTTAATTAAAAAACACTTATATAGACCTGCTGCCCTGTTTCGGCTGCATCTGAAGTTGGTTATGCCAGCTGGAAGAATGCTTTCTTTAACTGTACTTGAGAACTCTTTAGAGAATAAAAACCCCTAGCTAGGGGCAAATAAAAAAATCTTTCCTGGGTAAATTTTAAAATTCCATTTGGCTGCCTTAAAATGCTTGTTTTTTTCCCTGGACTTAATACCACCAGCACGGAAGTACCACAGCTGCCTAGGAAAGCAAACTGCAATGTAAACAAGAGGGAGAGGAGTGCATTTTTTTTCAAAATGCAAAAAAGACTCCAAAATACAATGTTTATTATTTAGAATCTTTCTTAATTCACTCTTAATTGCAAATCCTCATTTCCTACTCCTCCCTCCTTGAAAATACCTTCCTTTTGCTGAATTTTTCTTCAGCTTGTCCTTTCAGGGCTTCTCAATCTGTTGTTAGCATTGCTGCTTCTTTAAGCAGTATTCCTTTAAGCAGTATATATATTAAGGTAGTCTTCCTTCTCACAGCTACTCACTAAACCCACAAACGTCATGGAGATTGATGCCTACATGTGTTTATTTTACAGAACTGTTCTGATTTGATCTGGCAGCCCGCTGCCTTTGAAACCATGTACTACCAACATGACAAACAAATATGACAAAGTGAGAATATAAGGTGATATTTTACTATTGCCACAACCTGACAAAGCCACATCATCATTCAGGGATGTAAAAGTTAGAATACACATATCTCCCTGAGGAGTCCTAGCCCACCTAGGACTAAGTTTAAAAGGTAGCATCACTGAATACAAGCAGGTTTCAATGCAGCTTTAAATGCAACCTTCCCTTCTTGCTAAGTAAAGGTAAGGACCTACAGAAAGTATTCACTGGTAGAAATTGCTTATTAAGTGTCTTGTTCAGAAGAACCCCAAACACATAAATTCTTGCATATCAAGGTTGCTACTTTCTTTATACCTGCTCAAGAAACAGTTTTGTGCAGTATCCTAAACAACTTCTGCATAGTTTTGCTAGAATATGTATCTACCATCTTTAAAATATCTGCCAATGCTTTATTTTCCTGACTTTGACATCAATGAAAGTGATGCAGCCTTCTCAGAACCCCCATCAAATTCTTCCTGACACAGAATAGACCGATATCAAAAGCCTTGAGTTACTTATTTATTAGCCCCCCACACAGAGGCATACATACACTTTGGCCAAATCTAAGGCTAGTTTTTATGTCTCTGTGTTTACACTGCTCTGATATTTATACAGCACAATACAGTTCCTGGTGTGACCTGTGACCTGACTACTTTCCTGCTAATGTCCCCGCATTTCACACAGGTATTTGTTGAAATGCATATGACACCATGTTATCTCAAAATGCTTTTTGAAAATATCAGAATGTCTACTCAAGCACACTTGAGCTGCCAGCAACAGCAATGGCAACAGAAAAGGAAATGGACTTCAGCCAATAAATTCACATCATAAGCAACGTTACAAACTTGAGTTTGTGTCTAGCAGTAGGATGATGAAATAGATATTAATGCAATTTCTACTGGTACAAAAGCCAGGCTACCTCTTCTCTCTCTGTCAGTTCCTCCAAATCTGAAACTCATTTTAGTTACCCTACCATTAACACACTTGCATGCAGAACCTAAACAGTATTTTTGTAATTTGCACTTTTGTATTATCCCATAACTAAAGAATCATTAAGGATAAAGGAATCCCTAAAAATAAGATTTTCTTCCTGTAGAGGTTTATAAAGGCATCATTATAGAGCAGACATATACATACCGAAAGATCTGAAGTCAGGAAAGACTACACTAACGAATCTCAAAAACCACCTGGAGTCAGCACCAAGAGCAATGAATTTATTCTGACTATATATCCAATCTCTCCTCCATTTCTGTTATAGCTTTAGCAGGAGAGTGAAGTAGCTGTGGTATTTCCAAAACAGGGCAACATTTCCTAACTCCATCTGCATAGCAGTGTGTAAGCCTTTATACTTCTGGATTCAATACCATCAGAAAAATGTAACAAATTTATCCTATCTTGGTAGAGGGCACTATGAGTGCTGCACAACTACCTCTAACACCTCATTGGGACATCAGCTTATGGACACAGAAATTGCTTGTGACCAGCAATCTTAATTATGGCTTGCTTTACCTACCCTACCTTTCTGTTGATGAATACTGACAGAACTTAGAAAAAAAATCTGTCAGGACTACATGGTGATGCATATGACTCCCGTATCTAGGACAGACTTAATTTTTCCAAGGTAGATAATATACACACATTGTATTTAATGTGAATGATCCCAGATAAATAACACACACACATACATGCACCCACACCCATACACACCCCCACACCCAAACCTACACCATAATCTACTTGAATGCTTCTAAGCCTGCAGGCTGCTTAACAGGTGATAACTGAGAAGGTAAATTTTTAGCTTTTTCACAGAAAACCTGGAGACTGCTTTACTTCATCTGAACTGCACCAGGCCAGCTCTTAACTGCAAAAGTGGTGTTCTTTAAGCTCCTAAAGGATGGGCAGAAGTGAAAGGCTGTTATCCTATTCTCATTGTAACTGCATATTCTCTGAGAAAATGAATTTTAAATACACAGAGAGACTGCTAATGTGGCATAATAGCTATCTTTACTCAGTAGAATTCACACTTCTTTGCATTTCTCCCAGCATGTCCATATCTTTCTGCCATGATGATCCCCAAAGTCCTATGCAGTACTTCAGACTCAGTGTCACTGGGATCATGCAGAGAAGGGACCATTCTCCATGACATGCTTCTGTATACACAGCCTGGGAGGGTATTAGATACTTCTCTTACTTCTCTTATCTCATTTCAAGTGCATGCCTATCATCTTGCTCCATGGGAGTTTGGCAACTGACCTCAACAGGGGCAGGTTCATATCTTCTCTCCAAATGGCCAGGTCTGTCAGCCCATTTAAGAAGTGTTTTTTTAATAAATTCAATAACCAAGTGAAATTTTTGCCAAAGCCCTTCTAACTTTTATCTCTTTTAAAATCCTTATTTCATAAAGAGACAGTGCCTGTTTTCCTCAAAACACCCTTCTGCTCTTCCACTACAGAAAAAGCAGTGCCTAGGATATGCATTCAGGGCTTGGGTTGTGGATGTCAGCACTTCTTATGCCTGTGGAGTAAGTTCCAATAAGGCTCAACACTGTGAAGACAGAAAGTACATGTATGTCACCAAACAACCACCATTACTTCTGAATATAGAGGCATAGATAAAGATAGGCAAAATAACACGGAAATAACTAGACAATTTCATACTCCACTGATTCTACAGATCTAGAGATGCTTTACTGCCTTTACTTAAAACTTCAGCTATTTCTAAGGGATTCATGATTATGTGATAATGTCAGATGTAATTTTTTTAGAAGTCTCATTTATCCACTTGTGTTTTTTCTATAAACACTTGAAATTATGAACCTGAAAGACACAAAAACAGGAGAAAAATAAAGAGACTCAAAATTTACTGCTTTTGAAATATATGGGTTTATGAATTTTCTCAGAGGATTGAGGGCTGATCCAGTAGAGGGCTGATCCAGTATTTTTCAAAACCAGTACTAATTAAGCTGCACCACACTTCCAGCAAAATTAATTTATTGTATCTAGCACTGAAATTAATTATAAAGTGTAAGAGCCTGAAGTGGGATAACAGAACTGACTGCTGCACTGCAAGTGCCAGAACTGGAGAAATACAACAATCGATTTAATTCTCATAAAATTAAGGTATGTGAGCTGCTTAGCCTTGCATCCAATTCTGGCTTCTTTCCAGCATGTTCTTAATCTTTTGTATTTTAAAGAGAAATCCCACTCATCATGCCACTTACCATTTTGACCTCACAGACTGAAATTTCTTCCCCTTCACATCAGTGTTCAAAGTTTTCATTTCCAAAGTCTGCAATATCCATTTACCTCTCCTCCAAGTATATCCCACACTCTACAGTTTGGCAACTGCCTCTGACAAAATACTTTCTACTCTTCATGTGATACTTTTTGAGGAGCCTCTGTGATTTTCTTAGTCACATCTCAGCATCAGTAGTCCACTCTTACCCTCCTTTGACACAGGTGACCATTCCCCTCTTCTGGAACAATTGTCCTCTGTTAACATCTATGATATATTCTTTTAATTTTAAAATACCCCTATTTTTGTTTCATTTTTAAACTATTACTTCCAAGGAAAATAATCTCAGATTATTCTACTCTTGGTCTACCTTTCTTTAACAATCTTCATCTTGTATAATCTCATCGTACAAAAGCTACCAATTCCATGCTAGCTGTGTTTCAGTTCCAGGTTTTACTCCTGTTCAGATGATGATCTGAGTGAATAATTATTACTAAAATAATAGGTAGAAATCTTAATATTCTCCAAATTCTCAGCATGGTCTTTTACATCATACTGAACAATACTACATAACTCTACATTACTCAGGTCTATATCATGACTTCTGTTTTTCTTTCCTGGATATCTCCCTAGAGTCTCTCTGCTCTCAACTAAGTCTTAAATTTTGCAGACTTGGAATAAAAGGCCATGTATATTAGCCATCTATTTCTGTGGCCTTGACAAACACAGAATGCAACTGCAAAGATTATTTTTCTCTAATGGTCCACAACACATGTTAAAAGTGTAATAGCAGAAACCTAACCTTTTTAATATAATTTAAACCTTCACTGGTATATTAAAATCCTTTCAAAATAGATCACCATACTCCACCGAAAATTAGCACTGTAAGGAAAGTTCTCAGTTCTTTGTTAGCTGAATTTCAACATGGAACAAATATTTATGCCGTGGTTATAAATAGGATTTATAATGGAAATTTTGACACTGTGATAATACTCCCATGTGATAGACCCTACTTCATCTTGTCCTTGGCTGGACACCATGACAGACCAATATAGAAATACACTGGAGCAGGCCAACAGTGTCCTGGAAGGAATGTTCTTTTTTGGAACAAATGAATGATTTTTAACAGGAGAAAGGAAAGACTGACTCCTTCTCCAACACTACAACTGCAATTAACACTCCCATGGTGGCAGATTAGATACGCACACCTAGGCTAGAATTCAGGAAGTTCAAGAGAGGAACGCAGCTGACACAGCACTGAAGTTAGTCCAGGCTTCTAACTAGCTTCACAGTCAGATCCTGCTGCCTTTACTAAGCAACCATGAATTTAATCTAGATGCAAATTAACTAGCTCACTACTTAATGCAAGTCTGTGAAAATTACAGTGATTGTAACAGCTTCATCACTCTACAAGAAACTGGTTCTCTGTTATTAGTTTTAAAAGTTAATTTGCTCAAAACTAATTAGGCATATTTTTTTCCTAAGCAAATCATCAGATGATGTGACTCAAAAGTATCTTGGAGAGATTGAGACAGCATCCTGAAGAATTAAGGCTACACCTTTGCAAGCTCTCTTTGCTTTGCCTTCTCCCAGGCATGCTCTCCTGTCCCAGATGCATTCCAGGAACACTGGGGAGTGGTTGAGCCAGCAGGTGTGTTTGGCAGTGGGACAGGATGGATGCAGACTGCCAGCAAGCTGGATGGGCTTCACACTGGGCAAGAGGAAAGGTGTGGAAGGGTGGAGGCATCTGTACCTAGGGTTTGGTGAGACCAGTGATGAATCTGGAAATCAAGTTGTGAAGACTGTTATGACAAGAGTTATAAAAAGAAAGGGGAGAACAAGAATAAAGCTTAAAACTGACACCTCTTCTTTTAATGCACCTTCTTTCTTTGATTATTGGATACAGCAGGAGTGCATTAGGATACGTCTATAGGCTCTGGCTTATCCAGAGTTCTGTAGAAAGAGGATACAAGCAATAAATTGTAGAGAAAAAATGGCATAGCAAGAAAGCCAATAACCTATCTGTGAGGGTGATGGAGTCATATGTAGAATAAATTCAGAAAATGAGCAGGCTCTTGTATGACTAAGAATAACAGGCAAACTTCCGTATGCTTTAAGGCACAAACTGATGGCATGGCTGGTAACTTTAATCAGGCAAAACGCTCATTGTAATTGGCTTTTTAAATAAAACTCTCTGGTCTGGCCCACATGCATTTAAGCCAGGACATTCCAGTTAATTAGCATCAGCCAGAAATCTCTCTTTCCTGTCCATATGGAGTTTGCATTTTGAGAACTTGAGGAGGTGGCGATGGCAGAGAGGAGGAAGATGGGAAGGATGCTTTTTTTTCTGAAGCTACAGACATCTACCACTGGTCAAAAGGGAATGTAAAGCACAGTTGCTCTCTAAGGCATTAGAGGCCATTACAAATTGCCTTGTAATAAACTTAAAATGCCTATTTCTGGAATTAGTAATTTTCAGCATGTTAATACTGACTCTTTAAAGTAAGCAAATATTATAGTAAAAAATAATGGTAAAACCCACCTAATTCTTATTCTTATCATTAGAAAGTCCTTGCTCATATATTTCACCTAAAGAAATTTTGTCCATCTCTTTAGACAGCTTTAATTTATAAACTGCTCCTTGATTTCTCTCATGCCTGGTTTAGGAGGTCAAAGGCTGGATGAATTGTTTTGGTCATCCATGTATGTTCATCTGGCAGCTGGTTGGTCTGACAAATAATCTGCCAGAAAACAATTCAGATCTGGATTTCCCGACCTTAATTGCTCCATGGTAAAGTGCCCAGACTGCTCTTACCCTGCAGCAAAGTAGTTTTACCCTTCTTTCATTTAATCAAATGTTATTCATTCAAACTGAATGAAAGAGCAGTATCCATTTGCTGGAGGATATATATGCACACAGACAATTATGGCTTAGCTGTCCAATCTGTGCAAGTTTATACTTCAGTTTACCTCCTGATAGCATGTTTACAAGACCACATCCTAAAGATGGTCTGTGGAATTTAGAATGAATGTGTCAGTCAAAGCATTCACTAACCTTCTGCAAGACTGGAACAGTATTTCCCCTTTTTACTGAGTGTCAAAAACCTTTCTTTTCTCTTACAGCTTTGATACAGCACTCCCATCAGTCACTTGGTTCTTCTCTAGGTTTTAACAAGAGACACAAAACAGCACTTATTTTTTTCTCTAAAAAAGACAAATCTCAAACTGTCCCTGGATGACTCCCTTGAATGAGGCTATGACTCAGGTTTCATTTGTTTCCCATCCTGGTATACTCTCTTTTGACACATCCACAAGTTTAGTGATGCCTGGAGGAAACAAACAGGTCAGAGCTGGGATTTCTCAAAATTTGTTTTATTTGTTGATAAAAAGGCCTGTAAAGCATGGCCTCTATAAAGAGTACAACATTTGCTAAATCTACAAAATGTAGAGCCTTGTGGGTAGGGCTCTGCAAAGATATACATCCTCATAATTATTAATCACTAGCTAAATATCTGCTACAGTAAAAGCAGAAGCCAGGTCTTGCCTGGGAACAGTGAATAAACTCAGGGAAAACAGCTCCCTGCAACCTTTTAAGTCCTTACACCATGGGCTCTGACCTTTTCAGTCATACTTGGCTTTTCTTATATGCACATACTAAGGCAATCAATCACTGGGAAACCTGAATCTCAAGATTTCTATGGTATCTCATTCTTACCTGCTGGATGCTACTTTACTTCCTACTGCTTTGTTCTCCTTTTAGTCTCCTTTTTAACTACATTACAAAGGTAGAACCTCTTGGCAGCTTCTGATGAATGCCTTAATGAACATAAAGGTGAAACATGAGAGAGAGTATTTGGGAAGTATGAACTGCCATGGTACAATGAATGATGAATATTCACTGTCATTATAATCTGCGTGTAATATGGGTTATAAGGCCCAGAGAATTGCTTTTTAAGAATCTGAAATTTAAGAGCTTCATCAAAAGGTTTTCAAATATTTAAACAGATTTAGGCTACAAGTAATTCAGAGATCACTCAAGACTGAAAAGAATGATTCTGTTGTTAACAGAGAGGTATTTGTATTTCACTGCTTTTTTTCTCTGTTTTAAGAGGCTTGTTGATATGCTACATATATTTACTGCTGACAGCATGCTTGCCTACCATACTAAGCAGTTAAAAAAATAAGAGAAAAATTACACTTTCTCTTGATAACTTATTTTCAAGACAATTTAGTACAATGGAAAGCTTTCACTTAACTATAGCTTCAGAGGATAAGACAGAACACTTATCAAAACCTTTTAGCAGCACTTACAGATACTGTAAAAATGAAAAGCTCAAGCAACAGAAGAAAACCAAGAAGTTGCTATTAGGAAGCAGTAACAGTTACCTTGTTTTCATTCAAATACATGAAAAATGATGCTTGAAAAGCAGGTATTTACTGCTGTTTATGTGAGTGAATGTAAATACTTAGAAATACTTACCTATTTTATTACCACAAATGACAAAAGCTAACAATAACACTGTCCAGTTACTCTTGGCATGACTCTTGGGAAATGCTTAAACAAACAAGTATGTGTACAAGTGAGTGGGGTTAACTGGTACCACACAAAAAAGTGTATCTGAAAAAGGCATCACATACACTAAGCCTGGAAAATGTCTTAGACATAATGTGTGAAGCTGGTGGTTTGCAGGAGTTTATTTGGGATAACAGAAATTTAGTTAACATCTTGGTATTTTAAAGTTACTTAAGCAATGGGAATAGATTTTTTTTTCAAAAGTATACAAATACGTTGTATTTGGCTATATTGGAAACAATTAGAGAATTCAAAATTTAGAGTCCAGAAAAGATATTTATATTTTGCTAGGAGCTAGCTAACTGAGAGATGTTTCCACACAGAGAACAGAGTAAGTAAACTTTGAGAAATGCTTTGCTATGTCATTCCACACATATCCAGCTGCAGTTGGGGAAGGGATGCAAACTCTTCTCTTCTGTAAATGGAATAAAAGTTTCAAATGAGAGGAAAATAAGATCCCACATCTTCTCTCCCATATCTCATCTAATTTGTCAGCAATTCAATTCCTATGGTAGGTAGTAAAAAGACATCTGAGAAATTCTTGATCTGGGTGATTTTTTGGTGTCAAATTTCACACTGTCAGATGTTGGCATTTTCACTCAAGTACTCTAGTAATTTATTTGAAGGGTTTGGAAGCTTTCAAATACTTTCTTTCCAAATGCTTTAATTCTTTGCAAGACTAAGATTATGACTTCTTAACTTACGCCTGGCCAGATGACCTGCTGCTGTAAATTGGGATTTCTTCAGCTGGTGGAGAATGAAATAATGAAAAAAGAAAAAGACTTGAGTATGATAGAAGTAAGTATGGGCCACTAATATAAATCCACAGGAGAGGTAGTACTGAGGTAATTTCCAACAGTGAAAAGTACATATTTATGTTGTTTTAAAGCTAGTAAACTCTTACTACAGAAATAGTTGTGTTGAGCTTTGTCTACAGTTCTGGACTGCCACGTTCAAGAAAGATGAATTTACATCAGGATGTGTACAAAGAGAGTCTGGAAGACTGGTAAAGGGAAAGAAGATTCCAATCACGTGACAAATCCCTGACTTAGGCACTAAATGAATACAAAAGGACTGCTCCAATCCCCCCAACCCCAAAACACATTCTCCCTCTACAATGAAATACTTAGGAATAAAGAAAAATACCAAGTATTCTTTAAGGTAGTTGACAGTAAAGATTTAGTAACAAATTATATATAGTGGCCACTTCAACTAAAATCAGAGGTAAATAGGTGCATTTTTAGAAAATGTTGCAGAATGTTGGTGTTCTTTGCTTTTGTGGGTCATGATAACCTGCATTCTTTATATGGGTACATTTAAGAATAAATAAGTTGTGTCTGAAACAAGGATGAGCAGAAAACGACACTAAGTGAAAATGAATCTCAGAGCTACAATCTGTATTAGCATACAAGTACAGGCAGATCCTTGAAAAGTAATAACAAGATGTGACTCAACTCAATTTGACAGGTGAAAGAAAGGGCAGACATGAAAAGACATTAAATTGGCAAATGGAGTTCCATTTTATCTATCCAATTTTAAGCTAAAGAGCAGTACACAGTAATATTAGGCTCATGGACAGACAGCAGAAAAACAAAACAAAACTGACTTTACTTCTTCCTATAGCAACTTTCCAAACCATGTGACAGATGAAGATGGGCTGCAATGCTGATATAATTGAGACAGACTTAATTTTACGCTATCGTGAATATGGGACTAATGTTGTACAGAGCACCCCAGACACAACAGAGGAAGATTCCATTACAGGCTATGTATGTCTAATGGTAAAGCATTCTCCAAAATTCAGACCTTAGTTAACCAAGACTGTCAGGAATACCACTGGGCAGTAAAAAAGCTATGGATCTTCCCACTAACAAACATATAGAATTAACTCAAACTTCTGTTGATTTATGATGAGTGAAGTCTGTCTTTGGCACTATCCTAAATAAACTATTAATCTGAGGCAAAGTTATGTGCTTGGTACTGACTTTTGAGCACTCAACTGTTTTCATACCAAGAAACAGTCACCAAATTATTAAAAATTTAAAATAAAATCTCCTTGAGTAATGTATACTCTTCATGACATACACAACTATTATTTCTGTAGAAAAGACAACATGCAAGATTAAATCAACGCTATAACTTAACGCAGAATCTTTTCAATGCAATAAAACAAATCACCACACAAAACCCCAATCTACAATTACCTGGTTGGTAGAAATTTGGTGAAAGTTCTCTGGCAACTGCTCTTGCAATATCACATTCCTGGCGAGCAGCCTGAGCAGCCTGATCTGCAGCATCAGCTTTAGCTCTTGCATGTGCGGTTCTGTACAAAGTAGAAAACAGTTTATATGCAGAGGAATCTTTTATTAGTTACATAAAGAATGTGTGAGCAAAGGACCTCAGCTATCATACACTATCCTGTAACAGTGCACTCTTAGGACAAATTGTTGTAACTGCAAATCAGCGAAGTATTTCAGGACCAAATCACTATTCCTCTCCGTTCTTCAGTCCTGCTCATCCTTGGATCACATTTACCTGCATGAAGACAAGCTTTACCGCCCAAGCTTATAATTCAAAATTTTAAACAGAAAGAAAGAATAGTATCTGACAGAAACATGGGATTAGGACTTATTTACATGTTACAAGAATGTGTATGGAAGTGTACAGAAGGTCAGACTGGGCCACCACACAAACTCCTAAATAGGGTCCTGGGATTTCAGGACAGATGGTGTTCAAAGGGACTGAGGAATGCTACTACCTTTACCACATTTCAAAGTTAATGCTGGGTCAATGCTTGGTGCCATGTAAAAATTTCTGAAGGGCAAAATTCAGGTATGTTGGCCCAAAAAATACGAAATGTCTTCCACAATCAGATCATGTTGGTAAGGAATAGCCCAGAAAATGTGTTTAACACTTCAACAGGCATTTGTAGAAATGGAGAGTTAACCGTCCTAAATTCTTGTAACTCACTGAATTTCAAATCCAAATACAATCTGAAAAGGCAACTTTTCTGAAGTCACGACAATAGTGTATGGAATACTTTGGTAAAGTAATCTGCACTCTGCTTCCACTTTTTTCCTCTTGCTATTTCTCAAAAAACCTCAAGAACAGCTCGTGCAAAGGTCTCTGATTCCAGACTGCAAAGCGATAGTTGTGTTACTGCAGGTTTACATCAACTGTTTGTCCCATCTTCCCTCACCACTTCATTTTCCAAACAGCAATCTGTTTAAAAATTCCTGATGGCAGTGATCTCTCTGTGCCTCTACAGCATTAGCACATAGCCTAGAGCTATGAAATGGCTTGTTAGAACAGAGGGGAAGCAAACATGGCAAACCAGCAGAATATTTTGAGACTCTAAAGATGTTATTAACATTTCTGAACTAAATACATTTAATTTTATGATCTCATTACTTTTCTCATAACATTCTAGTAGAAAAATGACACAGAAGTAAGAAAAGAATTAGTTAATAGGATAACAATAGCATCAAATTTATCCCATGTGCCTGGTAATAGTGATGAATAGCGATTAAGTAAATGAAAACTTCTAACAACTTAATTTAAAAATTCAGTTTTATTTTCAAGAAATAAAGAAGAGTTCTATGTGTTTTAGACAAAGGAGGAATTAAATGTTAGCATTAACCAGAATGAGCATCAAGAGATTAACAGTATGGCAGACTTTGCATTTCTAAAAGGATGTTTAATCCCGTAGGGTACTAGTATAAACACAGACATAAAAAAACCACATAGACAGTTTCATCTGCGGTGCCTGGAGAAGATTTATTTAAGTTACATCCTCCCTAAAATGTGTGTGGGGATAAATGTTGAATGTTCTCTCAAAGCTTAGCTTGTCATAATTTACTGGATAAATATTAGCTTATGCTGCCTTCTTGCAGGTCCCCCTAGGTCTGTGAGAAAAAAGATAATGAGCAAATGAGTTGTAACACCTTTGATTTGTACTCAGGATGGGGGAAAGAAACTGTTAATAAAAACAAATACACCATATAATCCCATATGTGTTCTGTGCAGTTCATGAATGGGTGTATGGTATGTGCTCGCTTAGTAACAGAAATCAAACCCGTTCTTTCTCTATAATCATTATTTTCAATTAGATGAGCTATTCTTAGCTCCTGCATAATTACGTCTATGTAGCATAAACTTAATGAAGCAATCCTATCACTGGGACATTGTTTTGTGAGACAATAATGTAGTCTGCTCATAGATAAACTAGACACTGCTCATCTTTTTGTGATGAAAGAACAACCAGACTACACCCATATAAAAATAGTCTAACACTGTTGCTACTGCTACAACAGACATTTTAAAAGCTAATATACGAAATGACCAGCACCAAGAAAACAATGCCAGGATAATACGTTTATTTGTTGATGCCTATGAATTTTCCATATTATTATATCCAAGAAGCAAAACAGACATTCTGTTCAAATGTAGTTCATAAAGTACTGTTCATACAGTATCATTTAGTTAAGGAATTAAATGTGACATGAGTAAGAAGATGGTGCAACTTTGTCACATGGAGCTGGGCAGAGCAAGCTGCAACAGGAAGAAGCCAAACGAACAGAAGGTAAATGAGCAGAGCTTTCCTTGGCTGCCTTATCCCACACCTATTTTCCAACTGACAATTCCTGCTATTCTGCCCCTTTTGCACTCTCAGTGAGGAGTTCCGCAGACCAGAACAGGAGCAAGCACTGCCAAGGCATGTCCCAGCAGTGACACACATGAGCAGAGCCTCAGCGCTATCTGTGCTGTCGCTGAGAGACGATGCAGCAAGAGGAACTACCCAGCACAGGAGGGCAAGGCACAAGAACATGTTTATACTCCTAAGCAGGCCCTGGACAAGCAGACAGAAGTGTGTGCACATGCCTGTGCTGACACACTTTCCTGACAGCCTCTTCAGCACTGACGAGCAGTGACAAAAGTGACAAGAACGGGAGAAAGTGGCAGAGCTGACCCTGCTGCACAGAACAGAGCTCTGTGCCCTGCCTGAATGCACACTCTTTGCTATGTCTAATTGTTTGCTATTTATCACCTTGGCATTTGGATGCTTTACCGGCGAACTTCAGCAACGTGTACTTTTATCATCTCCATTTGCAACTGCATACTTAAGATAATTTTTTAACTTCTTGCGCACTTACTTTTAAGTGTCAGACTCACAGCTTTTCTGTTGCTTTTTATTTTCCCGGGTTTTTTGTATTCTGACTTCCACATTGGATCTGCCTGTATAGTGTCCAAATTACCTGCTTACAATTGCTGCTGCTTGACACTCCATTTTGTCTGTACTTGCTTTATTCTGCCTTGCACTGACCCCCACACTATCAGTTTTTATCAGAAACTATGGAGAACTATGTTAGTTTTGAATGATGACATTTGTAAAGGAGAACTATCAAAGCAGAAACAAATCCATTTGCTCCATTTATGCTTCACACAGTTTTGGAAAGCTTTCTTTACCTTTCATTTCTGGGGTAAATTTGTCACTGTAAGGTCTCCAAATTTTGTTTGCTATCAGCAACAATTCATAGAAATTTAAGTCTATGATATATCACGTCTAAATGACCCACATCTGAATGACCACCATCTGCTTCAGAGCTGCTTTTTTTGCCAGGGAACTCTACGTCCTTTGCTATGACAAGAGATCTTTATGAGAACTCTTGAAAGCGAAACTCGAAAAAAAAGTCTCCTTTCTTCTCCCCAGCCAAGAAAAAGACTGCAGTAGGTTTTTTCCAGGAAGGATAGAGCTCAAGTTTCAGCAGCAAAACAGAAATTATGCAGAAAAGAAGGCAGCAGTACACAGATTGCAAAATAGTACAGGAAGATAAGTAACCTGCTTTGCAATGCTGCATTCAGGTTCTAATCCATAGCAAAGGACCTCTAATAATTTTTTTATTTTAGGTGAATAAGCGGTTCTTTGTAAAAATTAATTCTCAGCAAATGTAATACCTAATACACACTAGTAACTTCTGAATTACTGTGTGGTTTTATGCGTATTTCTCTTGGAAAGTATCAGGACTACCATTAATATTCCATGTGATGTCTCAAACACAGGCTTGAAAGCTTTCAAATGAATATAAAAATTTAACTATTTACCAAAATCAATTCGTACTTAGAGGGACAATCTACCACTTCACCAATGAATATGCAGAAGTGGTAAATTCAATGAAGATGGGCAAAATTAAGTTGTATCTGGGGCAGGAATCAAACTGCACTTACATTAAAAAGGAATCTGTAGCTATAGCTCATGGAGAGTCTTGGTACTACATCAGAGATACCAGTTTCTGTCATCTGTGAGTGAGGGCTGGAGGACCAGAGGCTGACTGAAAAACTGGTGCTGTGAGAAACTGCATACCAGGGTCTGACTTTTAAAGCAGCCTAAGCTTTCTAGACTGTGGAACAGCTGGCATCACTACTGCTATCTTTCTTTTCTGTGTTTCCCTGGGTAGGTAAACACGAACACATCATCTTAGCTACACTCAAAAATATAAACACAAAGCCAGAGGCTTCTTGCAAGCAGTCTCCCCTTTCAGCAATACTACAGTCAGATTTCCATCTACTTATGTATGAAAAATAACTTGAAGGAGGAGTGCTGAGGGTTGAAGAGCTTAAACAATATTATCTCCCCTTCTGCAGCAACAATGCTTATATATAATGCCATGTGCCTGGAATGCATTATGTAACATTTATCTAAATTTAAAACCCATTTAGAACTGTCCATTACCCTCCAGATTATTTTGTATTTCCATGGTATCCTCCAATGCACTTCTAATGCTGCCTCATTCAGAGTCAACTAAAAATGTATGCAGCATATGTTTACTTTGTTTAATTTTTCAGATTTTATTAAACACAGGGAATTCAGCACAAAGCTTTCCAGGAGCTTGCTTTCTATTTCCTAAAACTATAAAAATAATTTTGCTTTCCATTTGCCAAATATATGAAACAGACTTGTGCTTAAACTTATGATAACATTGTAACATGTTAAATTAACAGATTTCTATATTGTGAGAACAAAAATATCAGTAATGGCTAAACCTACATGAAGTTCTCAAGAGATACTTTTTATTAATGACAGCTATTAGGTTTATCTGCATAACATTACATATTGTGGGTTACTACCCATTACTATCCTTCTCAAAACTGGAATTCTCTAAAAACAATTCCTAAATTTTAAAATGCAGTGATTGTTCTAGAAAGCAGAGAATATTATGTTGAGGTCTTTTTCCAGGTGTAAAATGCCAAAATTTTCACATTTGTCTCTATCAGTCAGAGAACAGCTTTGGAATCTGCAAAACCAAGTTCTAGTAAAAGTGGTAGAGATCTATAGCATTTCCAAGTAAAAGCAGCTGGAGATGAAGAGAAAAACTTTAAGGAAAGTTCTTTGTTAGACAAATTTTTTCCTTGCCCCCATTTTATTTCCATATTCTTCTGATATTATATATCAGTAATGAATGCTCTCTCTCTCTCTCTCTCTATATATATATATAACTTCAATGCATTTTTTAACACTGCAAGTGAGAGACTGGCATTTATCAAGTGCACTAGTCATTCTTCTCAGCTTCTTTCAGTGATAATAGTGGGTGAAAACAAATATTCTGCTATGGTAGAATTAAGAATAGATACATGCATGACCATGTAGAGCTACCTAAGAACTCTTGACTTCATAAATCTAAGCAACTCATTGCTGTCATAGCTTAGAAGTGAGGGTAGGTCACTAAATACCAGCAAGAAATGGGAGTCTCTGAGAGAAACAGAAAGAGGAAAGACTGACTTACAGACAATGCAATACAAGAGCTTCATGTCAATAAGAATCTTAAGGTGATCATAAACTACAGCTTGAATTAACAAAATGAGACATATGCCCTCAATTAAGCTTTACTCTGTCAATCTCCTTTGTGCTTCACTAAATTTTAATCTCACCCAGCCACTCCTTTACAAACTGACTTCATTTAGTAACTGGACTAGCTTGGTACTACCAGAGAAGTCTATTACGCAAACACTGATGGCACATCGATCTGTATCATCTTGCCTAATGGATTTTGCTTCTGAAAACTCCTCCTTCTGACTCAGCCTTAATTAATTTCTCATATTTTTCAGTCCTAACTCATACTGGAAGAACTTAAAAATACTAACCTTTAGTTAATGATTCCTGAAAAATTGAGGAAATTCCTTACGCTTGGTAAACAGCCAACCTGATTTCAGTACTTGAAAAAATAACCCAGGGCTAATGACTGGTAAGCCAGATGTCAGTCTTAGGCATAAATAACAGCATAAATAAATTGGGCCTACTTCCACAGAGATTTATAGGCTAACAATATATTGTGCCAGACATCGTATTTTAACAAAGTATTTTGCCAAACACTTCATACACATGTAAAGATTATGGATCCTGTACCTTATCTTGTTCGCCTTGATTTAACATACTTCTTATAAGGCTTCTGATTTTGTACCCTATGGCAATGTAATGAAACAACAGCATAAATTACATTGAATTAATAAGGTACATGAAAGAAAAAGGTTGATATATGCATTTTACCTCAGGAGTTAGTTTTTTGTTCCAGAGTTGTTTAATATTTCACATTTAGGATGTCTCAATACAAGCTAAAACATACTATGGTAGAGTTGGCAAACTACACAACTTCTGAATTCTAAGCCTTTGCAATGATATTAGGCACTGTAGTAAAAGTCCTCTTTAATCCATTTTCTGAGAAAAGAATTACATAGCCTTTTGTTTACAGGAAGTGAGATTAGTTGATTTTGGGACTGTTTACATTACGTATTTCAGACATCTGACATAAGGGCTCTCATCATCTTATTAGAGACACCCATCTTACTCCATTAAAGTAAGAAACTTTCTTCAGTTTGGACCTTTGAACTATACAAATGTCAGACTCCTGCAGTGGTCAGCACGAACACACCCTGCTGTGCCTACAGATATGGCAAACGCCAATCTATGTGCTTGTTGAGGGACCAGGCGCCTTCTTATGCCAAGATTTAGAATGTGTTTGCATTCTCCTTTAGACCTCTAGGGTCCATATCAATAAACCCAGAACACCTCAGCAACTCAGGAGTGCCCAGGTACTCATTTCTGTAATACCAGTCACATATACACAGCAGTTCAGAAACATTTTAAGTGAATGAAGGACAGTATCCTCAAAAGAAGGTATTTCTGAAAATCCACTTTCAACAATTGACATAAAGTAGTTTCATCTCCCTAGTCGGTCTTTCAGGCCCTCAATCTTGCTCACCTGTTTGGAAAAAGGCTCACATGAAGATGTCTGTATTTACAAAGTCTTTTAAAATTGCTGTTAGCATCACTGGAGAGGCTGCTTTACATGTTGCTCTTCGTAACTTTAGGTGTCCCACTAGCCCAGCATTATTTATATGCATGCCAGATAGTCTGCCCCTGTATAGAAGAGCTGGCTCTTCATGTGATGGTACTCAATTTTAACTACCACTCTGTCAGTAGTTTGCATGAATGAGTTTTTCTTTCATATTGATTTACTTGATTATAGCACTGGCACAAAAATCATAGAATCATTTAGGCTGGAAAAGACATTTAAGATCATCAACTCCAACCATTAACCAAGAACTTCCACATCTGCCACTAAATCACATCCCTGAGTGCCACATCCACAAGTCTTTTAAATACCACCAGGGATGGTGACTCAACCACTTCCCTGAGCAGCCTGTTCCAATGGTTGGCAGCCTTCAGGCAAAGAATTTTTCCTAAAATCCAATCTAAACCTCTCCTGACACAGCCTGAGATCGTTTCCTCTTGTCTTACTGCTTGTTACCTGTGAGAAAAGATTGACACCCACCTCACTATATGTAAAAGACAGCATGGTCTTCAATTTCAGCAAGATCAGCACCATCACTTCAAGCAGAATTCAAGTTTTCCTGTGGGAAAATTTACACTTTGGAAAAAATACACTTTTGTATACTATGCTCATATGGGATTTCCCCCCATTTTTGCCAGTCGTGGTTCACTGACAGTATTTTTTCATGTCTCTAAATGCCAAGTACATCTAGACAAAAGTATAAATCTTGATGTGTATTTACCTAATCTACTTTATAGGGCAGATTGTATTCTATCTTGTTTTATTACCAAGCCTCCTTAGTGAGCAGTATTTTCTTCCAGTTCCCTGACCCCATAATGTTAATTCCTGCAGATGGGAAGGTTTTTTTGGTTTTGGTTTTGTTGTTTTGGTTTTTTTTTTTTTGAAAGGGATAAAGGAATAGCTGCAAACAATTTGTAGTTTCCAATCACTAAAGCCAATTATATTGTTTGGCTGAAGAGAGCTGAATCCAGCTGGAAGCATGAAAAAAGATACACACGAGCTTCAGCTGCTCCTGATGACATAGTTAAGTGAAGAAAAACAAAAAGGAGATGAGTATGTTTCTCCTCCATCATAACATACAAGCCTCATAAAATGAAGAATTTAATGTAATAATGATTCTGCACAGTGAGGGCAATCCTACTCAAGGAAATGGGAATGCACGAACCACTGTGACCATTTGCTTAGATAATTTGTAGGGTATGTTTAGTTCATTGCATTTGCGCCCACCACAGATTTTTTTTAAAAAAACTGTTCTCCATTTGGGACAAATAAAATAAAATGGTAGATATGATGACTGTTATCATCAACACCATTATCTGGAAGTTATTCTACACTCTAAGTATGAGAAAGCAATAACATCGTCCCAGGGATACAGCTAGACAAAAAATAAGAACCACTTACAAGAAGAGATTACAAATTCTTGGTTTTTATACAAATGGACTGTTTTTTCCATTCAAAACACTATCTTTTCAGTGTTCTACTGATTTTTACCACTTTAAATTACTTTAAAAAATCAGAAAATATGGTATCAAATGTCCTTATTTAGAAAAACATTTTTTTTGTTAAAACAGTTCTAGTTAGAAAACTTTTGGAAGTTCTGTTAATCAGTAAACTATTCAGGAAAACTGTCAAATGTAATCCATGGCAATGTCTGTATTCCTTAGTCTCCTTTATACAGAGTTGATGTGGTTTCTTTGTAACAGTTTTGCAAAATTTCAAGGAAAAATAAGTCCACAGTGTTAGAGACATTTTAGCAAAGAATACCAAAGCTTTTGGAGAGTAGTATGTGTAATGTAAGACCAGCATCTGATCTCTCTTAACATAAAAAAATATGTAACTCACAACACAATTGTTGCATGAAAATTACATTACTGAAAACTACGGGCAAAATGTGAAAAATTAGTTAAAATTCTGTGGATTTTACTGGCTTCAAAATGTGCAAGATAAACTCCCCAGTCATAAGTACTTCTAGGACCATGCTTCACGCTTTAAGTGACTTTGGCAGTCTGTAACATACTATATTGCAGTTTTGGTACCTGAATCCAAAGACTTCATTACTGTTCTTGATGGAGGAAAATCTACTAAGAAAAAGGTCCTTACTGCACGCTGAGTGTCTTGGTGCTTATTTGGCTTTCTCTGTTACAAAAACTGTAGCACACAAATTTATTGCTGACATTTTCTCAAAATAATATTATGAAATTTAGACCTTCATAACAAATGAGAACAGAAAGGATACACTGAGCTTAGAATAGAACTTAAACACAGAAGTGCATTGCATAGAATTGTCTAGAAAAAATACAAAAAGAAAATACTGTCTAGAACATAGTGGCAAACAAAATAATTTTTATGAGATGTAATAGTGGCATTTATGCATTTGTAGCTAAAAAAAAGTGGTATAATTAAACTATTTCAATGACAAACATATTGACATGGATTCAAATAATCTGTGGCAATGTTATTTTTAACAGTCCTTTCAACCTCACTGGGCATTAAAATCTAGTGCAATACTTTCAAGCCTTTTAAAGACATTAACTGTGTGTGTTTAAATTTACTCATTTTGTCATTAGCAATATTAGAGTCAAAACTAAATTGGGCTTATCTTTCTTTGCATGGTTCGTTTCTGTTCTCTGATTAGGTGCCAGATGACTAGAAAAAAGTATTGATGGAAAAATGTCTAGCAAACCACTCTGGAATAAGTTCTTCTTTTTTGGTTGTTTAAAGATAACAGTTACAAAATTCACAGAAATACCTGAATTAAAGAAAACACTGATATATTACAATTGAGCAGCTTAATTAAACAAAGGGCCTAAGCTCTCCACGAAAGACAAGTACTCAAGTGTAGGGATGGTTGTAAGTAACTTGACTTTTCTCCAGGCTGACAAATATGAGTCAAGCTGTTCATATTATATATTAAACATCAAGAGACCAAACAGGTTAAACAAGCAGAGGAAAGACTTTGATGATCCTTCCATCTGTAAACATGTAATTCCTCTTAACTAAAGAGCACTTCAGATCGAAAATAACACCAGATAATTTCAGACACAGGGCAGCTGACAGCTATTTCACAGGTTTTGCTATCTCCAGCACGAAGGAAATGCAAAACCTGAGTTTATGACAAATGCAGTTAACAGCTTTAAAATAATCTGTCATATACACACCCCCCTCCAATAAACAGCTATGCATATGTTTACCCTCTGTAGCTATCTATAATGCTGCCAGTAACGCACACTTTGAATAAACAACCAGTATGTGCTATCAGATACTAGAAAAATTGAAAACCCAAGAGTGTTGCTCTCTTCTGGTTCACATAGGGCTGATGATCTTGTTTAGATGCCTGGAAGGCTTTTGTGGCATCCGGAGGCTGCTGAGAGAGAGTTCACAGCAGCTTATTTGTTCCTGCTTAGAGCCATCCTTGACTGCTTTGTTCAGCTGAAGTCATGCAGATCTGCACAGTAAAGTTGAGGATTCATTGCTGTATTATATATTTAGCAGTAACCATTCACGAAGGCAACAACTTATTGCAGACTCATGAAAGTCTACTATTGTAGACCCTCTGAACAGAGCTGGTCATAGTCTATTTGCTCCTTTCTTATTTTTTTCCTTACCACATGCTTGTCTGGAGCCCTGCAATTCTCTCCCAGTCTCCTCTACGAGGCAAGTACTTATTTTCTGAGTCACTAATAGCAGAATTTTAGTGTAAACACTACTGCATGCCATGAAAGAGAAAGCAAATCCCAAAATAATCAGTCCTAATGTCTCCTTGCCCTTTCTTCACACAAACACAGATTTATCAGACTTTCCAAGTATATCTAAAGGTTGATGGGTTTTACTGACACTCATGACTGTGATACTGGAGCAGCTGGTAAGACAAAAAATCTTCTATTAGGCAATACCATGTGCTCCCTCTCCCACTAAAAAGCTGTTCCTGCTAAGGCCGAATTGTGAGATCTGGTGCTTGAGAGCAGCATTGGCAGGTAATCCCCGAGCCTCAAAAATGCGTCTCCTAGTAAAGCTACCTTTCTAAACTGCAAGTATTTGAGCTTTTAGGACTATCAGAGAAGGGCCACATGTTGCTCTCTTTTGCATAGCAGGGCATTGCCAGAAGCACCTGATCTCTGTCTGCACTGAATAATGGTGCTGCACGCACAGGGCAGTGTTTTCCAGAAATGCTGGGCACTACTAAATACACACCCACCCAAGTCCTGCACTTGTCATGTCTTCAATAAATAACACTACAGGAGTAATTGCTGCTACTACAGCAATTCATGCTGCTGACAGCCAGTGGTAACTGCAAGGGTCTGAACACCAGTGAGTGACAGGAAAATATTTGCACCTGCTATTTTTCTTGAGGACATTAAAGGAGCCTCACCATGTCAAGGGCAGGCATCTTGGCAGGGAAAGGGCTGATAAATCCTGGGAAACCAGTGTCCTGGAATAACCCTGTGGGCTGGATGAATTATCTTATGATCACAGAGTGGTTTGTGTTGGAAGGTACCTTAAAAATCATCCAGCTTCAATCCCCCTGCCATGGCCTTCCACCAGACCAGGTTGCTCAAAGCCCCATCCAACCTGGCCTTGGACACTTCTATAAGGGCATCTGTAACTTCTCTGGGCCATCTGTTCCATCATCTGACCACCTTCACAGTAAAGAATTTCTTCCTAATACCTAATCTAAATCTACTGTAAAAATACCCTACATAAATCTTCAGTTTTAAACCCTTTGCCGTATCACTACACTCACTGATAAGAGTTCCTCCCTACCTTTCCTATAGGCCCCTTTTGGGTACTGGAAAGCTGCTCTAAGATTTTCCTGAAGCCTTCTTTTCCCTGAGCTAAGCCACCCAAAAAACAACTTATTTTGTCAAGTTGTATACCAAGATAGTCCTTCCTAAAGTTTGTACTGATCCACCTTCAGCTGAATATGTACCTTATTTTATGAATCCCATATGGAAATATGAAGGTCATCAACTGGAAAGGCTTCAGTCATGCCTCAGTTCTTCTGCTGAAGCCTGCATTGCTGGGGGCTTAATGGAGGAACAGAGGACATACTTGAAGAGCCACGGGAAGGGCAGGAAAATGAACACATGCTTTCTTGGAGAATTTGATAATTCAAGATGATCAATGCAAGGTTAATTCAAAGAGTAACCCATTTTATGTAATCAGCCAAGTAATTACAATAATAAAAATCTCTCCGTCAACAAATGTCAGAATTCCAGCTTGATCTATCAATATAGTGCATGTTTACTGAACATGGAATATGACCTCATATTATGCTTAGCTGACACTATTTAACAAAATGTGAGGGTCTGTTCCATATAGCAGTCTTGCTGCTCTGGCACAAACATGCTCCAGCAGCAAGTGGATGCACATGGAATATGACTTCTCATTAGAAAGGTGAAGTAATTTTGTAACAAGTAGAGACTTACTCTGCAATCCTATTAAATAAATAACATTTTCACTCTCTGTGAAACAGCTGTATAGTGAAAGTACTACTGAAATGAACCAAACTTTTTCTACAAACTCCAGTGCTTAGAAGACTTGCAGAAGTACTGAAATGGGTTATTTTGCAAGAAATTATGTGGACATCCTTCGGCAGAGGTTGAAATTTGCTTTTGGCAGTTTCTTTTTCTACCTTCTGTGAGAGTCCAGCTACAAAATTCTTGCAAACTACTTTTGCTTGAATGGTTGACCTGTCTAGTAGTAAAGCACTGTTTTGAGTATTCAAATACTGAGAAAATAACATACAAAATGACTTCTTTTTGAAAGGTCAGTATGGGAACTAGATTTCTACCTGACAACTAAGCTTGGCATTCCACAGAATGGGCAGACATACAAAGAAAGCTTTTAGGAGTTCTTAGGTCTTGGATCTTCATATACTTTGATCAGAGTTTATATATGCAGGAAGCTCAACCTCTCTGGAAGTTTGTTAGAAAAGCCCTCACTGCAGAGAAAAATTATATCCATTACTCACATTTAATAGGTTTGAATAACAATTCAAATGGCAGTGCTGTTAAATTCCATAATATCTAGACAGAAGCATACAGGTCACACTATGTATCATTGCACCATATTTATCTCTTATCACCCAGCTGACTGGTCAAAACTAGAAGTGAGTGCCTTATTTTAAGCAGATCATATGTTTTATAGAGAGTGAGTGCATCATGGAAAAGTTCCAGATGCAGCATCCTTTATTGATAATTTCAGGTGTATCATGCGCTATCTCCGTAAAAATGCCAGAAACAATGCATTAGTATTACACTTTAAACATGGTATGATAAAATCAAAGATTACCAGCCTACAGGTGAGATAGCATGGGGAGAACTTTGGATGTTTTTTAGGAGAGGAAAGAAGTGGCCTTTCTTATCTACCTTGAGAAAATGCAGTTTCCAGTGCCATGGAAGCAGGACCCTCATCTAAAGATCTTACATAAAAAAAGAAGGTCAATTTTGTTTGAAAAAGACTTCACAGAGAAAACGTCTTTGGAGAAGGAAAAGAAATAAAACTGTCTCTGGCACAGAAAATTGAAACTGAATGGACCAGTCAGGAAAAATGGCATTTAAAGACCCAGCCATCTGAGATCCTAGTCTTGAGGGAACAGGGCAAGATAGAGTCTGAGACTGTGTTTTCTAGTGTTGGTTAGAAATAGTTACCTGCCTTCTTGTTAAATCTATCAGGTTGCCCAGAAACAAGAATAGTGCCAAAGAAAGAGGAAGGCTGACTCCCACAGCAGCAACCCAGAAACATTTGTCATAAGACTCTGTTTGCAATGCTGGAACAATTGTTTTGGCAATTATACAGTCTATGTTAGGGAGCACGTGTGCTGGTCCCCCATTGCCCAGGGTAAGAGATCCCAGTTCTTTTAGTGAGTCAGTCTAAGGTACCAAATCTCCATGCTGAACAACTGTGACCTCTAAAAATGTCCCACTTCCTCCAGAGCACCCCAAACTACTGAGTTATATGATAAATGGTCAGGATATCCAATGTGTCCATTTCTTCCTGCATAGCTACTTGGCTACTTTTGTTTCACCAAAATCGAGCCTCTTTGCAGTCACGCAAACAAGGTGTCACCCCACCCTACATGAAATGGTGATTTCTTGCCTGCCAGACCTAGCAGTCAGCCAAAGAGCTGTAACAAGGCTGAAGTACATTTTCCACACAGAAAGGTCAAGTTACTTGGAGTCCTTGCCCTTAGATGTGCTTTTGCTTTGTCCGAATGCCTCTGTACAACCAACACCACTCAGGAGGCTCAACTGGAGTCACTATAAAAATACTCAAACTCTTTTTTATTGCCTCTCTACAAATCTCATCTCTTTGGCTGGTGCTTACTACACTGTTTTCACTGAACTTAGTAGTTACCTGTTAATGTGGAAGATGACCCCGCATGAATAAGAAGCTGACATGCCTTCCCTGATGTTAGCCATCTATGTATGCCTCAGTCTTCTGAATCTCCACCCTCATTAATGATGTGCCATGAGACCCAGTTCTTCCTCAATGTGTGTGTTCCTTCAACACACACATTGCTCAGTGGGAAAGCCTCAGATGATGACAGGGGAAGACTATCACCTCTTATTGGTGCAGACTAATTCTCAAAAGACAGTGCTTGAAAAAAGTGAGATAGCAGTTGACAGCTGAATTGCCCATTTTCAGTCAATCCTTAGAAACACTCACAAGACACTCTCATAAGATGCCAAATAAGCTGGCGTTGGGTAGAAAACTTAGCACAGGGGAACAGCTCCCTGTTCAGTGGGGAGGGTAAAGACTGGAGAACCAAACCTCTTCCAGGAACATTGTATAGATAAGTGCTCTTGGTACTACGACTGGTGCTTGGGTTAGCTGATATCTCAAATCCAGTGATGGACCAGATTAAGTGGATCTATCTCCCTGTAACTGGGATCAATAATGAGACCCATGCTGCGGTAACTATGGCTACTGATGCCCATGTTGGAAGCATCACTGGTGCTGTCATTCTGAAATTTTTATACCTCAGCAGGGTGTAAGAGCATCAGTATGTTGCTAACTCTTGATTATTCTGTGACATTTTGCTCTGGCAGTTGGGCATTAGTCCTCTCAGTGGTGTACTTAATGGACAGTAATTGCCTGCAGTAGAAATGCTGGAGCTTGCTTAAGGTTTGATGAGGCCATGAGCTGCTGCAGAAGACAAGAGTTTCAGTCATCAACCTCACATACTGTGAATTACAGCAGATAAGGGCATACATATGAAACATTTGAACAGAAAGTTTCCCTAGCAGAAGAGTTGTTGACTTTTTTATCTTGTGCAGGAAGTATATGTGAGTTGAAAGGTGGACTAAATTTAAAGTTTAGGATTATCTGGCTGGGGGCATCTGAACAAGGGAATAATAGATCACGGGAGAGTCAGAATTCTGTATATTCTGGAAGGTTTTGGGAATGTTTGAATTGATAACAAGTATTTTCAATATCCACCACATTCTCTCATTTACAGTGAAAGGGAAATAAGGCCCCTTCTATGCTATCCTTCCACTTGGAAGCTTTATACATCTTGTATTTTGCTATCCTACATGGAAGTGTAAAAAGACTAAGATGGGTGTAGGTCCAGAAGATATGCTGCTATTATAAACAAACCAACCAGCCCCCACTGCCCGACCTGTCTGAGGTGTATACGTGCCTACAGTGACACACACCTGAAGAAGAAATGCCATCTGGTGAGACTGGAGCATGATGTACTGCAGAGGTGCTGCTGTATGAATGAGATTTTTGCCAGTGTATGTCAGAGCTGAATTTAGCCCTGCTGGAGATAGGATAATTAGGCAAAGAAGAGTCCACCTCCAGCTAATTACTTTTCCTCCCACAATATCTCTGAATTAAAGAGTATGAATTACATCTAACACAACCTTTAAAAACTTTGACAGGGTGAACTTTAGAATCCAGAAACTTAAATACCCTTTTTTAATTTTCTTTATAAAAAAATATATTTGGTATCCATCTGTCCTTGAATTAAACAAAAGAACATATGCAATTTGGGTCAATTAATATGGCATAATGGCTAATAATCAGTACTAATGCTATCCTTCTATTTTCTTCAGTGGTCTTTTTTCCTATACATGATAATTATTTCAGAATAAGGTTTATTTCATTGTAAAATTTAACAGTCAGTTTGAGTAAACCCATGCGGCCAACTCCCTTCTCTGCATCAAGCACTTTCAAAACACACTAGGAAAAGGCACTGTTATTCTGAAAGTCCATGAGGTAATTGTACATAGTTAATCCAGAATATTTTACATATAGGAAATTTTATACATCTAAAAATAATTTACCTAAGGAGAACAATCTGTGCATTGGTGTTGTCTGTTGATTTACTTACTCCAAGTCAGATTAAAAAAAAAAAAAAATTACTAAAATACTTATTTTTTTTCCCATATTATAATGCTTTTTAGATGGAGCAAATCATGTTTCTCATAATTTGCTGTGATGAAAGGCTGTGGAACACAGAAGCAGTACCACTCATCTCAGATGAAAATATTTATGAAAGAGCTGACAATTTTTCTCTCTGTTATCCTTTAGATGACATTTTTGCACAGTGCTTAAAAGGAAGAAAGCATATGTTGTTTAAACAAGTTCCCTGAACAATGGTATTGCCTCTTAACATTATCAGACTTGTGTCAGAGATCAGAAATGTTAAAAGGCAAGAAGACAAACAGGTTAGTAAGGAAATAAAACATGTTCAGCAACAATTAAACCATGAAAGCAGCTAACAGCTACACAGGGGACAAACAGAAGAAATGGAAGTATTTCAGAGTATCTGTAGAGAAACTGAATCAAGGTGAAGAAAATAAAAACTGCAAATCAGAAAAACGTAGCCTCAGATAAATTTTACCAGTAAGTCTAAAAAAGAAAAAGTAGAGCTTAGAAAATTCCTTAGTACCCCTATGATCTTTGATATGGGCCATTTTTGTCTTTATTCTTGTGAATTATGGAGGCAAGAAAAGCATTAAGGACAGTGTGTGAGTTCTGAAGTTGAACTACATTCACTCACACAAAACACTGCATCCCTGACACTCAGTCTAGAAGACAAAATTAAATTCTTGACAAGGGTCCAGACAGAAAGAGGTTTTTTGCATGTATTTGGGGGCTTTTTGGGTGGGGGTGGTGCTTGGTTTTTTATTTTGGTTTGGTGTTAGTCTTTTTTTTTTTTTTTTAAACACCAAAGTTTCTGGCTTAAACTGCTTCTGAAGTTATATATGTCAGCCTATGGAAAAAGACTTCTCTGTCAGTCATCAACAGCTTCTTTGTCTATCTTTCCTTATATGAGTGGCAATGAGAGAATACTGTCTCCTTGCCAGTACATTCATTAAGATGATCAAAATGGTAATTTTTAAAATTTATACTTTTTTTACACAGATAATAAATTCATATATGGAACTTGTTTACCATTGTAGCTATATTTTCTGATCTACTTCAATACCACCAAGAAATAGGTTAGAAATAATATGTTTTATGTATCATAACCACAAAATCTATTTACCACTACATCCAGGAGAATCTGAATTTGAATTAATGAATGGCAAAATAAAATAAACAGAATATTGGCTACAGAAAACAAATAGAATTTACTAAGATTAAACAGAGCAACATGTGCACACTTTCACAATTTGAATGGAATGAACAATTATCTTATGGCCTTTTATGTGGCAAATATGAGTTTATTTTGATTAAAAATTGTATTTGTCTTTTATTGAACTAATCTTATACTATAAAAATATGTACATGGCTTCAGAAACAATAGCAACTGAAGCATTACAACACCCCCTGCTATTACTATAAAGGGAAATAATATAGAAAGAAATACTAGGTCCCATGTGCACAGCCCTACTGTTCAGAGGATTCTCTTCTCTGGCTGGCATTTTGCCTGAATACATTTTTTCCAGGTCATCAAATTCCAGATTACACTCATACAACAAAGGAACACACTAGATCCCTTTAAGGGACTGTGTAGGAAAAAAAAAAAAATCAGATAAAACAAGGCTATAGTTAAATGAATGTTTAAATCTAAGAAAAAGCACAGCTGAAAGGAACCTTCTTCTCTTCCCCCAGCCTCAGACAGTCATTCCTGCACTCAAATCAGTCTGTGTCCCATGTTTGCAGCTGATTCCTGGTACAGGCTCCTGGTAGTGCAGGCTAAAACATACTTGGAACCACAGGTTTCAAGAAAGAAATAATGAAGTGAGAAGCTTAAGCAAATGAAAGGGCTTGGTGTAAAGAATACTCAGCTGTTTTTTAGGCACTGGAGGCTACTGAGCCTTGGGTCATTCTGCTTCTGTTCAGAGAGGAATTATTTCTAGTTTTGCAGGAAACATTACCCAGGAAAATGCAACAACAAAACATGGAGCAGCTGTTTCTCTTTCACCAGTTTTTGCTCCAAATGCTGGATTTGTTTGTATCTCTCTGCCAACAACAAAAAAAAAAGAGGATCAGTACATGACAACAAAGTCTTCCTGTGGTCTATCCATGTGATTGTGAAATATGTGCAAGGACTTTGTACCTCATACGGTATATTCTTTTGCAGGTACTCAGTTTGTACTATCATACAGATTTGGTGAGGGGAAATTAAGGAATGAGGTAGCTCATGAAATGAAGATGAGCAGATTCACAAACAAAAATACCATACTACCGAATAAAGTCAGGCAAAGCAAAACAATTACTACAAGAACCTGGTAATGTCTGTTTTGGCTCAGGCAACTTTACAATATGCTTTCTCAGTAAC
Source organism: Pardalotus punctatus (assembly GCA_013400915.1). NCBI lineage: Eukaryota > Metazoa > Chordata > Aves > Passeriformes > Pardalotidae > Pardalotus > Pardalotus punctatus. The sequence continues at coordinate 35,171 of VZTX01022752.1, read as the reverse complement.
TTATTTCTCATCCTCTGCAGCTGGAAGGAAATATGGCATTCCTCACTTCCATGGCATACTTACCCTCAGGCTACTTAGTGAACAGTGCTTTGGCCAAAGGTAGTACTACTTTGGGAGTCATGCAGTAAATACTTCCAAAAGATCTAAGCAATTCAGTAATTCAAGGCACTGTCCTCTACACTTACACTGTGCACAGATTATCCTTGTTACTTGAAATATCAATCCAGTTCCTAGCTTGCCTCCACAGGTTGTGCACTTATATTTATACTATAGCTCTCACCACATCCTGTAAGAGACTTCTCTACTGAGAGATGCTCTTTGACATTATTTAGCAAAACATCCCTCACTGCAAATATAGGTCAGGAAAATCTAATAGAACTTTGCCTATGGCAGCAAAATATTTTGAGACATGAAAAACACTCCTTCCTATAGAGAACCCAAAAAGACCACTAACAGAGAAACGAAGATTCTACTTGCATTTTCATGTAAGATAATTAAGGACGCTTTTACATGAAATTACATACTCAAATACATCTCTGTTGTTCAGGTCCCAGTAATAAACATAAAAGAGACAAGACAGATCTTGCTCCTTCATTGACAGTGACACACAACTTAAAACAGGTATGAGTGATGCAGATGAAAAGTAGAAGAAAAAGTTCATACCCCCAAAAAAAGATAAATATACTGGAAAGTGAGTAAATTCAGAAATATGAGAGTTGTTCATATGCTGTCCAGCAATGCAGGACACACTATGGCTACATTTTTAAAGGCTTGACATCTTAGAAGAAAAGGAAAGACTGAATTTAATGAACAACACATAAGTAAGTTTACACAGTCAGTCTTTTAAAAGCATTAACTTAAGTTCAAAGAGTTTATTCTAAATCCATGTTTATCATTCTATACACCAGTGTCCTACATATGGCTCCAAGGCTTGCCACAGCACCTGGCCCATTTCCTGAAAAACCTGGTGGTGGTGATAAGGCACCTCTGGCTTCAAGGCAATGTTTTGATGGCCCACACACTCATTCTGCCCTTTCTCTTGACATAAATCTGTTGTGTATATGCATAGGACCACATGCAGACCATATTAATCTGTTTTTCCCGTTGGTGACTCTATAACAGGTCACCTGGATTACTCTCACCACAGTACAGGCATCTCTCTGCCTTTAACCCATGTGTACCAATTCTCACTGCAAGAAAATAAAACTGCTCTGTGAAATTTTATTGCAACTATCCTGTATTCATCATCTTAGATAACAAACAACATATTGCTTAACTGAGACATTATTCAGCGATTTACCAAGTTTTCCACATATTTACTACAAAAGCTTATAGACTTTGAAATAATAAAAGGAAAATAATCAAATGTAAACACCAAAAATAAGCTTCCTTTAATAAATCTACTTAGAAGTTCTTGGCAGCAACACGAAGATTGTTTTAATGAGCACACAGATTTATGTACAAAAAAATTAGAACTATCTTTCTTACATTGACTGCATCTTGATACTGATGTTAAGTCCCAAGAAAATAACTATGTAGCAAACAATATTAACTGATATATAATAAAAAATAAAGATCATGCATTGCTTGAAGCTATTCAGTTGATGTGGAAAACCAGGTTATAGTTGATGAGATGGAAAGAACGATCACCATAGCAACAATTTACCACTTAACAATGAAGGGGGAAGGGTGCATCATTCCTTCTTACTTGCACATGTAAACAGGATTGGTTTAAAATCCTCAAGTTCAGGGATTTATTCTGTTATTTCAGTAAAAAATGCAGTGAAAAATTATATTACATAGTACTACAGCATTACATTCAGCATCATATGTCAGTCCTATTGTCAAAGACAAGAAATTCGGTACCAGTAAAAAATATAACGATGATTTTAATTAAAAATTTTCCTTAGTAGCATAAGCTGTCATGTGAAAGCTTGTCTCATTGAGGAAAACAACACTGCAGTGAAGTAGTGAATCAAAAATATAAATTGCTTCGTTTTAGTAATGTAATTCATGCATTAAAAAAAACCCCTGAATTATATTATCAAATTATTTTAAAATCTTTTGGTTAAAAGAAATACAGATTACATATGTACCAATATAACGCTATCTATTACTGCTCGGGTTAATTTTAAAAATATGATTTAAATGTGCTTTCCTACCCTTCTTTGGAGTTAATTTGGCATGTGATATAGAAAGAATGTGTATAAATGAAATACACTCTAGCTCTTTTTCCTGTGTCTGCTCTACCACTCCTCTCCATGCACACAAGAACACCTCAACACCTGTAACTTGCATCATGTTGAAGTTTATCTCAGTCATCTTCAGCACTGTCCACACTGTTCAGATATATTAAGATGGAAAGAGCACAGCGAGCAACAAACTGTTCAGCAGCAACTGAAGCAAACTGAATGACACTGGAGTGAGTCTTCATTAGCTGTGTTGGGTACTCGGCCTTTGAGGCAGGCACTAAGCTCATTCACCCACTCGTTATTTTAGCTGGGTACTTTTACCCCATCTCTGCAGCATGAACACTTTATCCTCAAAGTGCCTTGGTAAAACAGGGATATTTAAACTGCTCACATTTTACACTGTGCAGGGATCAGGAGCAAAGCATTATGAAGCTCCACAATGCTGTGTTTAGATATGAGGAGTAAAAATCCTAATGCTCAGAAATAATACTTATATCCTCTCACAATGAATGTAAGAGAATCTCATGTACAGATTAGGTACTGGGCAGCACTTTAAACACCAGGAAGCTCCAGCTTGCCTAAAGGAAATTCTCAGAGACATTTTCAAAATACATTCTCTCATCTGTACTTACATAACTCTGTGATAATGAGTTTCAGATCATAAATATTTTCAAGAATTTATGCTCTAAATTCATGCATTTAAATACAGATGAGTGGCCAATGGTCAGCATTCAGAAAAGACTGCCAAAGGCAGAGTTCGTAGTCCCACACATCCTTTGTGTCTCTGCTGATAATTAGGACACCAACTCAGGAAGTGTGAAACCTGGATTGTGGGTGCCTGCTTCCAGTTTGGATCTGTACTACCTACATACCAGAGGACGTGTGCAGAACAGTAAAGCTTTTGACAGAAAAAGCTTTACTTAAAAATTATCCAAACGTGCAAAACCAAGTCTTTAAACTTTACCTACAATACACAGGAATTAAAAGTCTGAATTCAGTTACAAGAGAATGCAAATTTGTGCAGTTGGTTAATTAGTCTGAAGACAGCTCAGAGTAGTCTGGAATGATGCAGCCAAGTACAACAAAAATGGTAAAGGAGTTCTTAAAGCAGTCTCCCTTCAAGAAGGAGGTGCCAGACTAGTCCTGACGATCAAAGCGCCTCAAGAGAACGAAGCAAGAAAAAGCTAGCTAGCAGTACGATGTCAGAAACATAAAGGAGATATTAATGTACAAAGGGTTTAATCACTTTCAAAAGCTAAATAAAACACTACAAAAACACTACATAAAAGACCCAACATAAAGCACTCATGAGTGTCAGTAGCATGGCTGCATAAAAGCACCCCTGGGGAAAAGGGATCAACGGTGCTCATGCTGTCACACTAAAACTGCATGCAAATAAGTGATTATCTGCCACAGCACTCAAATATCCAGAACCACAGATATAGATACGACTGCAGCATAATAGCTGAGGTCTTCCAGAAAAAACACAGCCACATTACTTATGTCTGAAACCCATTCTTGGTTTTGGGCAGATCAGTGCAGGCGCAGTTGAGGCGAGGCATGGCATGGCACTTGGCCAAAGGACACCGCAGGGCCTCCTCTGTGTGTGCAGATGCAAGCTCCTTCCTGCTTGGCAACAACCTGCTGCCCACCACTTGATACTCAGGAAGTCAGAGAATGGAAAAATGCAGAAAAATGCTTTCCCTGCTCTCCTACTGCTGCTGTGTAACTCTGTCTGCCATGGAGTAATGGTGTTGACATGCCCCACCATGGCAGGGCAGGGACCACGCCACCAAGGTACCTGGCAGTAGCGGTTCCTCACTCCACTGCTCTGCTGGATAGACAGAGACAGTCACTGTAAAATGTATATATTACCCAGCCTGATGTTTCCCATCTGCATTATTTCCACCCAATAAATCCCTACCCATTCTCAGCTATGTTTGAAAACCCTTGGAAGTCAGGAGTGGGCTGCTGTCAGCAAGACAATCCATTCAGCCGGCTTCTAAGCCCTCTTGTTCAAGGACACTGAGGAGGCAGCTGCAGACAGGCTGAATGGTCACCCCCACTCCCAAGTATATTCTTAACAACTTATAGCTTTTGCATCGCCAAGACTTTGGCACATGATCTTACAGTGACAAAGGTAAGAACTTGAAAGTGAAATACAACACTGCAAGAGAAATTCCTTTGGCAGATCTTCTTTACCTCACCCCTTCTCACCCTGCATTTTCAAGAAAGGACAAGATGCAAAAGAAGAGAAAGATTTAGAGGAACAGGTGCACATTGCAGTACCCATATTACCAGGCTCTCCAAATAAGCTAACAGACATAGTGACAGAAACATAGAATGACAATGCAATGAGTCCCTAAAAATTAACAAATTCAGGAAAACATAAGCAAGCATCTCCCTGGTTATTTCAAGTTACCCTGGTTATTTAAAACCCCTGCAACAGAGAGAGTTTGCAAAATAGCCAGCCACCACACACCAAGACAGAAGGGACTATAAATGACAGGTAAGGAAGTAAGGCTGAATAAAGGAAAGGTCACTCTCAAACATGTTATATTATAGAAAACACAATGGACTAAACCACAGTAAAGAAATAATTATAAATAAACTGTTGCATTCGAGTGAAATGCCAGAGCAAAGAAGCAAAAACCCCTACAATAATTTGTTACGTGCTTAGTAGAACCCAGCAGCAACTAACACAGCCACATATCGCTTTGTCTGCTCAGCCTGGCAAAGAGGAGACTGAGACAAGACTTCGTCTCAGTCTACAGCTTCCTAGTGAGGAAAAGAGGAGGGGCACACACTGATCTCTTCTCTCTGGTGACCAGTGACAAGACTGAAGTTGTGTCAGGGGCAGTTTAGGCTGGACATTAGAAAAAGGTTCTTCACCCAGAGGTTTTTTGGGCACTGGAACAGCTCCCCAGGGAAGTCGTCACAGCACCAGTCTGGCAAGAGTCCAAGAAACATTTGGACAATGCTCTCAGGCACATGGTGTGACTCTTGGGGCTGTCCTGTACAGAACCAGGAGCTGGACTTGACAATCTTTGTGCATCCCTTCCAACTCAGTGATTCTGCGAAGCCTAACTAAGAGATGGTGCTGTGGCTGTTTAAGTGCCAAAAAAATTTCCCAGAGACACAGGGAAAGAGTAAGAGACAAGGAGCAGATTATGGATATCAGTATCTATAATCATGGTTTATTTCCTGGGAGCAGAGGCAAAGAGCTGATGTATGGTATTAGGATACAATGAGGCAACTAAGGTGGTGTTTGGGAGAGAGGCAGGAAGCAACTAAGCTTCCTACTTACCCAGTATGTGTGAGTGCAGTTGCTGACATTGCACAGCCTCTGAAAAGTCTGTTAATAAATATTTGCTTAGCATAATGTAACTTGAGCATAGGAGAAGAAAAGTACCCCTCCATATTAGCACACTACAGACAACCCTTACAAACCTCACTTACTTTTCATAGGGACGATGGAAGATTGCTCTTTCTCTTAGGAGGAATATGTTCTTCACAAAGATAACCCCTCCCACATACATTTCAAAGAACTACCCAAGTTTCTTAATAATCTTCCTTTAAAGTCTTTATAGAAAAATATTGGAATATTCACCCCTCCGTATAAACTACAAGGAAGACAAGTTTTTATAGATGTTTGAGATTTTGATCACAAAAGCAATGGGATTTCTTATGGTAATTTCAGCTTTAGCAGAAACAGAAAAAATATTTCAAATTAAGCCAGTTTGTAGGAGAAAATAGTAAGTCGCCATCCATTTGGAGTAATTTCATCTTCAGAAAAGTACACATTTACACAGAGAAAACAGACTTCAGTCTCTTTATTACACAGACCATACACTCAAGACCTGTCCCTCTCATTTACTAAGAGGCACACAGTTTGCAATTTATGCAGCAGGACACTTCAGGTCTCAGGTTTAGTTAGACAAAGCAGCCCTTGGGCACCGATGAGAAATCCTTTGGTACCCCAAATCAGAATTTGTGCTTATAACCTGAAAACTGCATCCATCAAAATCTTAGAAGTTTCATCAGAGACAATAAATGGTCCACAAAGACCATGAGAAGGGCTGGAGCACCTCTCCTCAAAAGACAGGCTGAGAAAGCTGTGGCTGTTCAGCCTGGAGAAGAAAAGGCTTTGAGGAGACCTCATCATGGCCTTCCAGTACCTTTAAGGAGGCTTAGAAAAATGAGGAAGAGGGACTTTATATACTGGGGGGATAGGACAAGGGATAGGACAAGGGGAATCGCTCTAAACAGAAAGAGGGAAGGTTTAGATTAGGTATCAAGAAGAAATTCTTTATTCAGAGGGTGGTGAAGCACTGGAACAGGTTGCCCAGAGAAGTTGTGGCTGCCCCATCTCTGAAAGTGTTCAAGGCCAGGCTGGAGGGAGCTCTGAAGAACCTGGTCTAGTGGAAGGTGTCCCTGCCCATGGCAAGTGGGTCAGAACTACATGAATCTTTAAGGTCCATTCCAACCCAAACCATTCTATGATTCTAATGTTGTTCCTGAGCAGCTGGTAAAATGTATTGAAAGAGATTTATTTCCCATCAAACTTATTTGTTCTATGCAAAAACATAAAGGAATGTGAACTAATGTTTCAAGAGCATAAATAATTTTTTAAAATAGATTTCAGAATGAAAGCTTTCAAAGCATTCATTTTAAGAAGATGAAGTCACATCTGTACATCACAGACTCTGCTTCTGGAGTGACAGGATGAGCAGTAAACACAGCAATGTAATGAAGGAAATTCTGAATGCATTATCTGTTACACATGTGGGATTTAGCTTTGTTAATGTATAATGTGATCCAAAAGATAAATCATAGTTAATGAACAGTAAAGTCAGAATCTCCTAAGAAAAGATGAAATTTACAACTCACGGGAAGTTACACAGTTATAGAGTAACTGTATAAAAGTACAGAATAAACTTTAATGAGATGTTGAAAATATAGTCTTGTCATAGCAAAGTAAATGTGTTTCATCTCAGCATAAAAATGTCTTCCCACAGTTAACAACCATAGTTTTTTATTATTATCAGCATCATTCACTGCTGCTAACTTTCCAGTGCTAATCTTCGCAGCAGAGGGAAAGTAGGGTTGCCTTTTTTAAAAAAAATTAATAATTAATGAATAATTTCCATTATATACATTTGGCTTTTTAGTCAAAATATTAAAATTTAATCCCAAAGTTATTATTTAAAAAAAAAAAAAATGATAGTGTAGTGTCACTGTGGCAGGAGACAGCACGGAGTAGAGCATAGACGGAGGCCGTCAGAGAGCGAAGAAGAATTTATTGTTACGAATAACTCCTTTTATACATGCTATATGACTAATTGTGATTGGATAGTATTTACCCACCCCTCAAGGTGATTGGTTAGAACCTGTAGCACTCAGTTCCAAAACATAGATTAGAAAGAGTGAGAAGAATTCAGCTTATCTTTATGTTTCACAGAATTCATGAGAAAGAGAAAGTTCTCAGGGCAGTACATCCACAGCGTAGGGGGGAGTCAGGCAGACGATCTCTGATGACTAAACTCCTGTCTCTGGGCACCTACTTTTTGAGTTACTGTTCAATATAAAACTAGAGTGAATACATCTCTAAAATACACTAAATTTAAGCTCTTCATGAGTTCTTGATGTATGCCGAACAGACCTACCACGAATTGCACTGGAAGGTGACAGAGGCTAAAAATTTGTAACCAGCCCCTAGCCCAGGCTGATGCATTTCTTAACTTCAGTGTAGACATTACTAAACTTCTACAAAGGCTGATCATGTTGTCTCACTTAGCAAATAAAAAGACTGCTATTGAATAGGTTATTCTTTAACGTTCAAGTACTATTTATCAATGTTTACTTTCCATGATAATGTATAATTAATACAATATAATATAGTAATATATCTTGCCAAACACTAGCTGTTATACAGAAACATGTTCAGGTTCTACAAGGCCCATTTTGTAGAGCCCTGGGCCGCTTCAAGCTTTTTTTAACTGATACATAGTTCATTAAATTTGTGTGATATGAAAACATGATAAAACATTTTATAAAGAGTAGAATATGTTCAAAATAACCAGAAAACATGAAATTGTAAATCTGCATAATTAGTATGATTACAACAATTAAAGTGTTTTCAAAATGCATTTTCAGAAATGAAAAAGAAAAGTAACTAATAAAATGCTTCAAAATAAAGCAGCCCTGAATGACTGAAGAATTTTAATGGCTTTGTTATGCTTTTCTGCATAGTCATGGCACTTCAATTCAGGGTTATACAGCTTCTCTATTTCTCTGGACACGATATTGCTTTTCACGCAGATCACACAGGTGTATGATAGACACATTCCAGAAAATGAATGGAGTATTTTGGGCACAGCAGGACTGTGTCAAAAAGGCAGCCTGAAAGTGTCCTTATTTGCACTGCAGAAGTGCTCTTATTTTGGAGGGGAGCTATTACACACATGGCAAACAATCCATTACTCTGTGCATCTCCTATGAACCCTCCTGACGTGCTCTAATGGCAAAATTCCCAATGAACTGCTTATTCTCTCGGTACCATTATCAGAGATGGATTCAGAGCACAGAACGACATCTCTGCTGCATATACTGTATACAACAATGCTACTGATGTGTGAATTCACATTAGGGCATTTAAGCCAGCCTACCGAACTGAAGAAGATGGATCTCAACTGAAATTGCAGGGTTTGATTTTTTTTTAAAGCATTGCACTGGGGAAGAAGAAAAGGCACTTTGAAAACAACCAACTTTGCAAAAAGCAAAGAGTGCTTGCTGTGCCAATAGGATTTACATGCACAACTCCCAATCAGGAAATGGTATATTGTATTTTTGCGACACTAAGTAGTGTGCAAGAAACTGACAGCACATACCCTGCAAGCACATACCCTGCAAGAGGTAAGAATTCAAGAGGTAAGCATTCTCCCCATGGCAGAGTTGCAAGTCCCTTCTTTGTCCTAACAGGAAAGTAAATTTTGAAGGAAAGAAATCTTACTCTTCATTCCAAGCTTAGGGAAGAGATAACAGAAGCAACAAACCAAAAGAAAAAAGCCTCACTGTCTTTCTTTTCAGATTTTTCTGTTCTGCTTTCCCAGGACTGTTACCAGAAAACTCTTCCCTAAACTGTTATGGGAATTTTAGTCTTTCTCTGACCATTTTGCATACAGTATGCTGAACACTTAAACAAAATGTGAGGTTCCCACATAACAAACCTGGAACCATCTGAATGCTCTCAGAATGATGCCAAGCACTCTCCATTCCTCAGCAAACTTCCTGTACAGAAGAGGACAAGTGAGGGGTGAACACTGATGATGCTGTTGTGAAAACAGGAAAACAGTAATGGAGGAATATGGAAGAACAAATAAGCAAGATACTGAGTTGACAATGTAGAGTATTGGGTGGCAGAAAGTACACACAAATATATGGTAAAAAGGCAGAACTACACTGGATGGAGAAGTTTTTAAAGCCTGTTTTGCCTTTTCAGTAAAATCAGAATAACTGTATTTATCAAGACTACTTTTAGTTGAATGTACAAAAAACAATTTGAGGTACACATCTGATAGGCAGCTGTAAGAGGATTTATGTGAAAAGAGTCAAGTCAGTGTCACAAATACATACGCTAGTACATCATCCATCCATCCATGAATCCATCCATTCATCCATCCCTTCCTACTTCTTTGCCTGACTTGAAAAGATAGCTCAGAATGACAGTCAGGAGGAACAAGATATTAAAAGTGTGCTATAGAGTAGTGAAGAAGGTTTTTCACTATTGTCTTAAATGCCCGCCTGATAAAAAAAGGCATTGATCACTTTTGTAACAGAAACTTTTGCAAGAAATTCAACAGCCTTGGCCTTGCAGTTTAATGACTTGAATTTGCAAGAACAGGAAGAATTCTTAAATCACTGACCTGCGTTCATGGTAAGGAATAAGAATTTAATGTCTGGCATTTTTCAGAAATCCCTTAGAAAAAGGCCACATATGCCCACACACTTACATGCACTCCCAGTATCAAAACACATTTGCAGGTCACCAGTTTGACTGTTTTGGGACATTCTTTAGCAGGCCAGGTGCCAACAAATCTTAGAATGTATTTACTGGACTAGTAACTTTATAGATAAAATTGTCAAATCCCAAACTCTTGCACAACACAAAGTCTGACAACCAAACTCAGCATAACAGGAAAAATGATACTGAAACTGATGATACTGTTAAGGGTATAAAAATGATAAGGGTGACAAAAATGATACTGTTAAGGGTATTTTACTCTGGTTTTTTTTAAAAAGCATCTGCAAACATTCAAGGTCTAATACTATTCCCAGAAAGATCACTGGGAACTTAGACACTCATTTGAACAGTATCAGATCCTCAGAGTGAGGAAGGCAACATCAGTCAGGACTTGCATGGATGAAGTTAGGGATACTTTCTCAAGCATTGCTTAGCTCACAGTAGTACCATAAGGGCACAAAAAATGCATGAGGTTTCCTATTTTTTATTTACATTATCAAACAATATTCACAATACATTCTCTGGTGGGAGAAGCAGCAGAAGGCACAATGTACTTCTCTAAACTTTGAAAGCTGACAACTCCACATACATTTTTATATAAATAAAATATATTTGACTTTCTAAAGGTTTCAGTCGCTTGTATCATTTCTAGCATAAACTAACTGAAAAGGTGGTGGGCTAAGTTTTGAGTATTATCAGCACTGGAACAGATGATAAATGTCCATCTGTGTGCCATGTAGAGAGACGATGATAGCCCAGAAAAGATGGGCTACTGTATCAGCTGTTAGGGACTATATTCCTGTCAAATGCTGATAAGCTCTACTCATGCATTGCCATATTTAGTCAGAGTTCTCTGCTGACACACTGATGCACAGTAACAAGTGCATATGATTCCAGTGCAGACCTCAGCTCCTTCTTTTCCTCAGAACATAAAAAATATTAAATCATTTCGTGTCATTTTCTAAGGCATGCTGGAAAAGCCTTATTTTCTCATTTAAGAATACACTGCCAGTAATAGAACTGCGTTCTTAATAGTACTTCATGCAGAACACAATTGTCAGAAAAAATTGCAGACTTTTTCATAATGGAGATAGTTACTCTGTATTTTGAAGACTAAGGAATTTACTGGAATATATGTGATGTCCCATGAGCCTGTAGTTTGGGAATTACTATTTTAAGAATGAGTGTAGGCTCATAGCAGTTTAGGTCTCTAGAAGTAATTCAGCCTGAATATAAATTTTTTATGAACTTTTTATTTACTTATATGCCTGTATACTATTTCTGTGATAGTCAGGATAACTCTTTTCCCAAGTAACTCTCGCTACATTTATTCTAAATGTCATGACACATATGAGAAGAGAACACTTTTATTAGTATTAAAAGCCAACATCTGTTACTTTCAAAACCATTTCAGTGGCCTCACACTCACAGAACTAGTAGATTAGTCCTGTTTCCTTGAAACTATTTAATAACAGGCTGCTGTACTACAGTGTCATTTCAGGAAATCATCATTGCTTTCATTAACAGTGCTACGGTCCATTAACTCATCTATTACAAATATATTTACAGCATAACTGCTACTATAGGGGTAAATTAGCAGAGCACATACTGTTAAAGTGTGCATCCTTGAAGTTTTGTCATCATGTTTCACTTACTTGCTAAGTTGTAAAATCAAGTAATCTGTGATGGGTCTTTTAAGTCATTAGCATGAATTAACAAGATTCTGCTGTATATTATTTCACTGCTACTGCCAAAAGGTCAGCTCTTGAATACAGGAGATCCACTCAATGTCACATATTTAACTTCCTTTGGGACAATGACAATATAGTCTATTAAAACTCACTCTGTATCGTACAATGCCATCAATCGTACAATGCCATTAGCTAAAGTACTCAGTTAATATCTGACTTTTTTTAGTGGAGGCAATATGGACTCTAATGCTGCAGATGAACACCAGTCTTCATCAGATTTTATCCTTTGAGCACGCTGTCTAGACTGGGCTGTACTTTTCTTGGTACACATGGAGAGTTGGTGCCCAAGCTTGACATCAACAAAACCTGTGCTTATACATTCACCACATCCCCCTGCCTCTCTTTCATACAAATCTGAAGGAGTACTTGCAGCCAGGTTGGGTATTTCTAACATGGTACCCCACCCTAACTTATTTACTGAAAGGTCACACTAAAGTTTATGTCATGCTTGGAAAGCAAGCCCACATAACCAAGTTCTGCCGTGTGCCAGATCCACTGGATTAACATCCTGCCTGTGGCCTGGGAGCATCTGCAGCTCACTAGGCCAACTCTTCAAACCCAGGGCTGGATTTTGGCTGGACAAATACCCAGGGAGGAGCAGCACAGCTGGACCACCGACTAAATTACTCTGGAAGTAATAGCCCACTCCTGATCGTTATCTTCCCCAGAGCTGCTGCCTCCACCACAAGGCTGTCTGGCTGCCTCTACCAGAATTTCACAGCACATTCCACACCCGCTTCTAAAGATCCTTTGGGAAAAAGCACAGCCGGGAGCCAGCTGTCTGAATGGCGTCAGCACCCCCTTCTCCTTGGAAGCCTCTGCTGTACTGCACATGCAATAAACCACCTAGCTTTCCCTGCTGCTCGGTAAATGATACATGCATCTAGCCAGGGAGGTTTGGTACCACTATTTAGGTGACCTTTCAGAACCTGGGCTGAACCAGCAAAGCTGAGGAAAACAAATCATGGTTGATAAAATGCTTTTACCTGGTTAGCTAGTACACTGAGGATCTATGCAACACAGAAGAAGCTGTACTGCAAAAAGAATAAAGAAGCAGTAGGCTCTATAATCAGCTATTTCCACTGCAAACCATGTAATCTTTTAGCAATATTTCTTATATGTATGTAAATGCAGAAAGCACACTCACTAGTAGAGCAATAAAGCACAAAGCTATCTTCTCAGTTACTTTTCAAAGCAAACCCTCACTCTGATTTCCAGAAATATGGATTTCCTCAGCAAATAAGCTGACATGTCTTTATAGAAAAAATTCTGTCTGTCACCCCTATTCATACTGAGCTGCACCATACTCACATTTCAGGTTTAGAGGACAGTATGCAGAACAGCATAGCATTCAGCATGAATAACAGCAGACAGAATGTGTGTGACATTATGTATTCATTACAGAAGCTTCATTGTCTGCAAAGGGAAAAGACTAAATCTCAGAAGGTACTATTAATTCCTTCAGAATTCATAAAATAATTGAATTTCAGTTTTTCTGGAAATTAGGAGAAGCAGACAGCGTACTGAGAACTGAAAAGTTTCCTTCGGTGGTAACTGAACTGTCTCTGTACTTGATTTTATCCCTTCTAGGTCCAGCTGGGAACTTCTAGTATCTTGACTTTGGCCTTTCAACTGCCAGTGATTCCCACAAAACAGGCAGCTCACAAAGAGCACTGTTCCATCAGTGATATCCTGCTATCACTGGAACCAGTGGGACTTTTGCTGTTGATGTCAGCACGGCCAACGTCTCATATTTCACCAGCAGACTATGTAAAGGAAAAATTAAAAGCCATGTTCAGCTCATTCTTTTATCCTCCAAAGCAACAGGGTAAATGGACTATAAGCCATTTGTCTGTTCTTTGATTAGAAAGGGATGTTTTCTCTGCTCCTGAAGAAAGTAACATCACAGGAAGTATTTTAATAGTAAGGTGACTGTTTTCAAAACCCTTGGCCAATTTTCTCTCTCTATCTACTGAGTAGCAATGAGGAGTTGCTGACCAGAGCATGAAAAGTCAGCTCATTCCTTCAGAATGACAGGCACAATAAAAACCAGCAAAACAACACCTTACATTACTACTACAATCCCACTGTCATTTCATTCCATAACTAACCTCTGGGATTAATAAAGTACGTTTCAAAGTATCCTTCAGGGTCATGAAAAGACAGGCTATTTCAACTTATAGTATGAAAGCCTTTTCGTATTTTCATATTAAAACACCACAACATTATCGCCCTTCTGGTTGCCAATTTCAGATCAATTTAATAAGAAAATAATTTTCTCATATTAATATTACTAGTACACTCCTATGTATGCAAGGATCCCCCTTACTGAACCTTCCTGCTTTCCCTCAGAAATACCAGTCTGAATCATGCCAATCTTTCCTTATTCTTGCTATTGAAGAATGTAGGGCTTTCCCTGTAACATGCTCACTCTCGAAGTCCCTGCTTTATTCAATAGTTTTAACATAACGGTCTTATCTAAGTTTGGGGGTTTTGTTATAAAACCTCTGTTTCCTTTGGCATAAATATTAAGCCATATTTCAGCAGCAGAAAGGCAGAAGAGACCAACACAACACGTCCATACCATTCTCTCTAGTGGCTAGAAGCAATTGCATACACTATAACATCCATGGGCTGTGGCTGTTTATTTCCTTTTGAGAAGAAACTAGAGACTTGAAGACTAGAAATCTGCAATTTCTTTCCTGGTAAGTTGTGGAGAAAAGTGAGGAAAAAAAAGAAACAAACCAACAAACTTGTTTATTCTTACCAGCACAGTGCTTATAAAGGCAGTATTATTGAGCTCAAACAGAATAGCTTTCTAAAAAAACCCCACAGGAAATCATATTTTCACTGCTCCTCTTATTATTAGTGAATTTATTTTGCTAATAATTGCATGATCACAGGTAGACTAGGTGCCACCATTTCAGGAATTGAAAACATATATGATGAAAAGGCCATAGAGTCTATACAACTTAAAAGATGAGATGGAACATGTGGAAACAAGTATTTCAGACAGAGTGGAGTAAAAGCAAATAGAAGAGCAATAGTAAGTTGTCCCATCAGAAACAACTTCTGGTGCCATCTTAAGGTCTCTACTCATACGCTACTAAAAAAAATGACTGCAGGTATGAACTCTGAGAAGGATCTGAAAAAGCCATATATTTCTCCCATTCGCTTGTAAAGAACATCAAGGGTGAGAGCACAAAAAACCAGCCCATAAAACGTTTGAACCTGTTGTGTACATACTCTTCCAAAAGCAGTACTTTAGCAGTATCAGCTTTAAGATGATGCTGTACACTATGATAACTGAAACTTTTGGCACTGAACAAAGGCCCAGCAAGCAATGTGCCTCTGTCTATAGGCATTGTTTCTGAGCAACACGGAACAAGTTAATGGGATATATCAGAGTATTTAGACAAAAGGTGCCCAATTACCTTTCAGGATGTTCTCATGCCCTTTAGCCAGCTGATTATACGTAGAGTCTTTTCCCTTACAAGCAAAGTGATTGCTCTGATGGCATCATTTCCTTTTTTCATGCGTTCAAGTTTTTTTTCTTTTTCATTAAAGCTACACAATAGAAAAACAAACAGCAGGAAAGGATGTAACTGCCGACTAAGGTGACATTTGGTTGACCTTAGGATACAAGTGGAGTTGTCTTGTCACATTCACAAGGAACAAAACCTTTCAGCCCTGTCGCAGGGAACGTGACCACAGGCAACAGCTCCACTGCAATACATGATCTATTTGACACAGAGAAATAAAATACTGCCATCAAAGTTATCTCATCACAAACATTTATGATAAGCATTTCAGTCAGCTATCTACATTTTTAAATTGAGCCTCTTTTTTCTTCATCCATTGGTGCAAAGTGAGTTACAGCATCAACTTATTACTAGTCCTCTCTGTACAGTCAAATACTGCAATGGCATACTAAAAGATAAATCACTTTAGATCTTCACAGTAAATTTAGAGAAAAATATTGGAAATATTACAAAGATTTAATTAATGTAAGGGAAGATTAATAATTTCAGTCATGTTCTCTCCTTACAGAGGTCTCTGGGATAGATTAACTCTAGAAAACCCTTCACTACATGATACAGCAAAAGCAGAAAACAGTGACACCTTAGCTTTACTGTGGGTCTGATAATCAAATTTTCTCTCACATACATAAAAAACTTTCTAGAAAAAATACTCATCTTATTTCAGAGTACCATGGCCCTCAGCAGGGCATCTGATCTAAATTAATATTCATTTAAAAATACCCCTCTGCCAAAACAAGGAATATACCCAAAGCAAATATCAGACATACCACCCCAGGGTGACCAAAAAATAGAAGAAATATATGGTATAAAAGTAGCATCATTGTCAAATTTTGAAGTGAGCATACTTATCACAAGCTTTCAGTAAACCCTACTTTTAAACTTTTGAATAAAGAATGATATCTAAAAAAAAGATACACTGGAAATTCTGAAAGAAGATCTGACATTAATCAAAAACTTTTTTCACTTGATGTGCTGTAAAATGTAGATTTCTAAACCATACGACAGCATGAGACCAGCGGACAACAGAAATCAGATGGTTATATAATTTGGTGGTTAAGCAAAGATATTTTTAGTGCTTTGCTAATCCATCTAATGCATTTCTTTCCAAGAGAAGAAAATGCATTACATTGATAGCAATAACAGGGTCAAAAACATGAGGATATTGACAAGGAATTTACATTTTGTAGAAAACAAAAAATTACCTCGAATTATTCTTAACGGCATCCATTTCTAAGCAAGGCTTATCAGGGATTGAGAATGGGTGACACTTATACATAAGAAATTAAAGAGAAGAACCAAAACAAAGAGGGAAACTTTCACAGAAAAAACTTCAAACAGGAATCTCATAATGCAAAACAAGCTGTGACACCTCAAGAGAAATCAAAGAAATAGAAAGTTAAGTGTGTAGACAATTTCTGAGTGGCACATAGTTTATGCTAGCTGGGAAGCCTGAAGCAACTTCTACTTTTTCTGAAAGAGTATTTTTTTCAAAAAGGACAGTAAAGAAACCATAACAGCATTTTATAACAGCTCTAAAATTCGAGACTTTAATTTGTTCTCTCAGCTCCTTTTTACTATACTGTTGCTGCATTAATGTTAAATGCTTATTACACTAAATAATAAATTCTTGAAGTCATATTTTAGATCTTCCATATAAAAATATCACTATGAAAACAAAGAAAATGAGAGTTTACAATGCATGTTATTTGGGATATTAACAGAACTTTGATATTTATTTCCCCTTATATTCTATTTCATATTAATCTGGAGAGGAACAAAGTATATTTAAACCAAAAGTATGGGAATAGGACCACCAAAGGACAATGGAAGTATTTTTATAAACAGTAAATATTCTTGAAAAAAGATGAGTTAAACCACTCCTTTGTGTAATCTGAAACAAACTACAGTGGACTTAATGTTAAAAGGTCTTGATTTACTTTAAAGTTTCATTTATTAATAGATGGAAGTGTCAAAGTTGCAGACAGAACGTTTCCTCAGTTGACTTGCACTTCAGTAGGCTCAATTTCTGCCTCCTTTGAAACTTTTACTTGCAAAATGAGACAATTCAGTGTCAAAGAACAGAGAAAACGATTCAAAGGTGTGAATTAGTTTTACTAATGAAAAGACAATAAATGGTTTCAGAGTCAGTCAGATGATATGAAATGGTTTTAACAGTGAGCATATAAAAACAGAAAATCCAAGAGGAAACTGTCATCCTAATTCTGCAAAGTGAATTTCTATGCAAAACCAGAACTATTTTCTGGAATGGATTAAACAACGCTATGTTATACATCTGCTCAAACACGCATTTTCATGTATCAGCAAATTCCAGGCAAATTAGTTATCTTTTTCAAAGAAAAGTATCTTTTTAAGTATCACATTAGAGACACTAAAAGCAGAACAGCATTTCTTAAATTTTCAGGGACCTTGAACGAGTAAGCAAGGTTTCTGAAGACAGTTTTCTCAGACTGAACTATGAAGACAGTCAGTGTATGTTCTCTGAACCATCAAGCAAAAATGCCTTCATTATTACAAAGAGAGGATTACATACGTTGTGAAATAACAAATAAATGGGAGAACTTTCCTATGAGGAAACGAGCTCACACATTTCACAGATCTAACTCTTGTGCAACCCCTACTCAAATACCAGGGCAAATTCAACACTTCTGTATGAGAAATTTAATAGTATTCTATACTGAAAAGATTCCAGTCTGGCTTCATCCTTGCTGCAACCAGCAATAATCTAGCTGTGCAAACAAGTGTGTGAAACCTCTCAGACTTACCTATCTGTACTGCATGGAGACCTTCCCGAAAAACGCAACAGCTCTTTTGTACTGCTCACTCACCACTCAGGTCTGCAGACAAAGTTCATCATGTTATGCAGCATATCATCTCTGGGCAGTTAACTCACAACTTCACCGCTATATAGACTTCATGACCACATTTATAGGGCTCTAATCATAAGCGCAAGGAGCAGGTGAATTCAAATCAAGTATCTGTTACATCACAAAGACGGAACTAATGAGTGAACTGTTAAAAGCCATTTAAAGCGTACTCTGATCAAATAAAATTTGAAGAAAACATCAAATCAAATTTAGCCCAAACTCCTTGGTGAATTTATTCAAAACCACAATTTTGACTAATTGCTCCCTGCATTCATTGTTCACAAACCCAGCAAAATGAAAAGCTAAATGCTATCTAGTTTAATCCTGCTAAAAAAGGTTCATCCCCAGAGCTCCATCAACAATTTTTCCATCAGAAATGCATCATATTTGTGCATGTCACAGACACAGATACAGACTTGAGGTGAAAATGCTCAGTCTTTTCCTGATAACAGGTAGTTGTATAAAGTTCAATTATGAGCAAGTAATAGAACAAGTTCTTTTGCAGATGATCTAAGTTTTGAGTGTACAAAATATATACTAATTTTTATCTGTCTCATTTCAGTCTTAAAATCAATTTCTGGAACAGGTATAAACTGCATTACGAAATAAAACTACAGTCTTCACCGATACAGCACATGCTATCAAACATTGCTTGGTACTGTAACATCCATTATTATTTTTTTCTCCTAATTCATTATCTGCTAAGAATATGAAACAATATATATACCTGTACATTGCACCATTAAGAAATTGTGAATGCTGGGCAATGTTAGACCTCCCAACATGAATTAAGCTGCGCACAAGGAATCTAGCCACCATGGGAAGAAAAAGGAAAACCTCTTCACCAGCAACTATAGACTAATACTTCAACAGATCTGTACAAATCAAACATGTCTGAATATCAGATAAAGTCACCAACTTATCTGTTCTATTGATTTTAATGGAAATTATAAATGCCATCCCCACCTTTGCTGCTAATCTGCAATTGCCAAAAATGTACTGTTCTCTGAGGCAGAAAATGGTGTTATAATGGTAATACATTTAGAAACACTCCAAAATGTGACCTCAGGCTGAACACACACACACACAGCGCCAGTTCCTATGATGTCACTTCAGCTTAGTGATCACCAAGATTTCTTGGTCTTCTTTTCCCTGTGGAAGTTCTAGTTTCTAACTAGCAACAGGTATAAAACCCTAGCTCCAGAAAAGAGCAAACCAGGGGTGCGATGCACACCCACATCTGCCAACAGACCACCTCAACAGTGAGAATTTTAGAGTCTTGCTTGTTTCCACATGTGGATTTTTAAGTTCTTTTGCAAAACTAACAGTGATACTATCCAATGCCTTTATTTAAGAAGTGGTCTAAAAATTCAGAGGAAAAATATCTTCAAAATTATTCACCCCAAAGCCAGAATGGAAGGCTAAAGCAGCAGCAAAATGACCTCTCCCTCTTCTTAAAAATGCCAGTAAACTGAGGCAAGCAAGATGTGGAGGTGCAGCATTACAGCTGTAAGGCAACTAAACAAGCCTTACCTACCAGATTCAGTGGTAAAAGAGAAGTAGCTACCTTTCTTCTTAACCTCCTAGAACAGAAGAGCTGAGAAATTTACATTTAACTGATTTAATTTTAGTCAGAAACTAGTGAGGAAATGTCTGGCTTTTCAATGCAAAACATTAATATAATCATTTCTCAACAACCCCTACTTTTAATATAGTAGGACTAAAGTATAGCATTCCCCACCAAAAACTCTGGAAATAAAGATTAGGAAAAAAAAAAAAAAGAGAGAGAAAACAAATCCTAAAGTGAATAAAAAATTAATTCAGAAACAGCATATAATGGGACAGACTAAATGACTACTTTTCCCAACTGTAGTTTACCACTGGATACCCACAGGGCTCAGCACTGAGAACCCACGTCATTCATAAATGCTGAGGAAAAGCTGTGAACAGCTAAGTGGCAGAAATCCTGAATGGCAGTGTCAGAGAAATCTGAGGGACAACTGCAATGAAGGGCTGTGCAAAACTCACTGATCACTCCTAACGGTGAATGAAGTTCAATTTCAGTGTACATGTGATGTGCAAAGCAGAACAACCCTAAGTTTATTTATGAGATAAGTGGTTTTTAATGTGACCTTGGGAATGAGCTCTTGGGAGACTCCCTCTATTCAGCAGTTCTGGGAATACTAGATCTTGAGAGGACAACAGGAATAATCAAAAGGTTGTTTTAGATGTTAAACACTTACATAGGCTTGAAGAGAGGCAAACTTATATGGAGAAATTTATTCCTGGAAACTAGCCACAAAGAGACTGTGCCTCTACCTCCACAGAGAATGAGAGCAAAGAACTGCAGAAGAACAAAAATGCAGAAAACAAAGTACAAATAGAGGAGTACTAAAAGAGGAAGAGCATAGTGAGACAGGCAAAAAGAATGCAAGTCAGTGTATGCAAGTATGCATGAAGTCTGTTAAATACATAAAGCAGAAAAATGTATTAATCACCAGAAAGACAAAGAGAAGTCATAATATATACCATTGATCCACTAGTATTCAAACAAACAGCACTGCTCATTGAACTACACCAGTTATGAGAAAATTCATCAATTATTATTTGGGAAACATGGAATTAGATCAATGCAGGGGACACGAATTAATAATTTTAATGAGTATTTTTTTGCTGTAGTTATTCAGCGAGAAACATCCTACTCTGTGGAATAATGATTGACAATGTTACAGTCAGATGATAGCAAGTTTTCTTATCTCTTTGAAGAAGTAAGCTAGGAATGTTCTGTGAGAGTTGATTTAGTCTTTGAGCAAAACATCAAGTAAATTACTCAAGCTCCAAATAGTACTACTAGACATATGTATGCAGTTGTACCAGATACAGCAGAAATACAAAATACCTTTTTGGTTTTGAGAATATTGTTATAGCAATCAACAACATAAATCTAATGACTTTACATTACAGTTCATACATGACTAACCAGTACAAATGATCCAGATTTTGTTTTTTAAATGGGTATTTATTTCCATCACAGAAACTCTCCTGAAGTTGTAGAGACAGATGCTATTTGCAGCTTAGCTTTTGAACAATTATTGTAATACAGATCAAAACTGACATGCAGTGTAAAACTAAGGCGAAAATCTGCATAAAAGCTCATCCTCTGTGGCTACAAAAAAAACCCCGTAAGTCTCTCTGTATATCCCAGTATCATTTCTAAAAAGCCTTAATGTTGTCACATACATCTACTGGGCTACCACTGCAAAGATCCCCTCTGCTCCTGAATTAAGTATTCTGGAAATTTGGGGGAAAAAATCCTTATCATCTGAATAAAGAAGTACTTCAAGAAGGTTTGTACAGTAGAAAAAGGCTTTCTTAGAAGGTTATTTTAGAAGCAGTGGTGCAGCATTGTTTCATTTATGTTCTGAAAGCACTGAATATTTTCAATCTTGTACTAGCAATCTCCTAATTTTAAACAATTTAGAAAAGCATCTCTCAAGTAACAATTCTGGGTCTAAAACAAACGCGAAGTGTGACTGGATATACACCAGAACTGCATTTAAAAAAATAACCCTATTCAAGCCTCTATCTGTAGTTAGGCATATTTGAATATAGATAATTTGATAAAAAATTAAATACTTGAAGCCTTTTAAAATTTCAAGGTGAGGGATGGTACAGGACTAGTTTTGCATATTTCAGCCATGTAATCTTGGTACATTAAATACTAAGAAAATAAAAAAAATATATATCTGCGTAGTGATGTTTATATGATTTATATATTTCAAACAGATGTATTATTCATTCCCCAGCAAATAACTGAGGAACAGTCCAAGATTATATTCTTTTACCAATGAGTTGTTTGTGAAATCTGAGTGAAAATGTGCCCCACTGAAGTTAGTGGTATAACTCCCACAGGATTCAAACAACATATGGTTTTCTATAAAGAATGCAGAATTAACTTTAAAATTACTATCTATAGTAGCTCAAGACCTATTTTAAGTTTTACCATAGCATTTCATTTGTTATCTTCAAACTATGTAGCAAAATGATTAAGTGACTTTGTTTTGAACCTAAGGCAGCTCTTTGTACTGAAGCAAGCAGTCTTATATAAATGCCTTTGGTATTTGTTGGATCCTATTCCTAAACACAATGTTCGTATTTCAGCAATAGTAAGTAAAGCATCTCCAAGGCGTGTGAGGCTCCAGTGTTGCAAGCATCCAGTTTAGTTTCTTGAGTAAAGTGAGAGTGGTAGAGTCAGCTAAATCCATCATGGAAAGCTGTGTGTGGCACACATAATTCAATGCAGTTTGGAATGATTGGCAGCTGCCTTCTAGTGTGGACACAAACTGTACTTCCCATGCATGTAATTTCAGCTCTTCCTAGAAATCACAGTTTGTTCAGGTCAAGCCGAGCACACTGGTCACAGAAGGCAAGCAACACAGTAAAGGTACAGGCTAATAAACCATTTAGTACTCCTTCTTGAGACTTCCACATGCTTCATAAAACCCCATCATGCAGCACAGCATACTGAAGCTTACTCCAAATCAAGGTTATGAAAAATGAAAGCAGTGTGCTCTTAAGTAACTGCTGTACTGTGCACACGGGTGTTCTGGGGTGGACAGCTGAGCTGGAGTGCTGCCCAGCGACTTGGAGCCAACACTAAGCACCCAAGCCCAGGCTGGTGCAGCACCAGGCAAGGACTCAGGGAAAACTGGAGTTCTCTGACTCATCCTCATCCTCAGCAGTGAACATTACACAAGCCAGCTACTGGCTCCAGGCCACAATGACAGCAAGGGAGAGCAGGGACCCAAGAAAGTCCATGTCGTGGGGGTGGGTTCACTCCCAAACAAAATTGTTATACTGGGTCTGCACTGCTGGGTCAATCTCCACTGGGTCAATCCCGCTGCACTTTTCTCCCACATCCACTTCCCAACAACTCAAGACTCCTTCACAGCCACACAGAACAAAGCAGCCTGCTCGTGAGACAGGATCACAACCAGAGTTTCAGCAGTTTCTATTAAAAAATAAGGATCAAACTTAGCTATAGCATCTGTGGACTTGGACACAAACATGTTAAAAATAAAACTGAGCTGTCTAAAAAAGCTGCTCTGAAAAAGAAATCGCTGCAGAAGATGCCAGTTAATCCCCCTTCAGTGCTCCACTTAAAAGGTCTTCCCGACTAGAGGCTTGCCAGTCACTTTCGTCTGAGCACAGACAGCTAATTAACAAGGAGGAACTGCTCCATATTATTAGTAGCAAGATATTGATTTTAGTGTTATCTTGTTCTCAGATCCAGTCTTTTGCCAGCTTCTTTTCATGCAAGGTCTCCAGCCAGCATAATTTGTTTGTGCAGTGCCTAACACAAAGGAACCATTATGCTTCACCAAATCTCAGGTGCTCATGTAATGAGAGCCCATAACAATATTGCTTTTAAGGTGGTCACAAGTTCTCATGGCATATTAAGACAATACATACACTTCACTTAAAACTCACTCTAAACTTTAAAGTAATTAAAAGTATTTAGCTTCTGTGAAAAAGAGAATAAAAAAGAAGTTAAAATTCTTTAATCTGCTTGTTTTATGACCTGAAATATCAATGAAAGGTAAGGAAAACATCAACAAAGAAATATTTTTTTCTTTTGATTTCTTTCTCCCTCTTCCTTCATACACTATCTTCTAGTTCGTATTTCTTACCCTTACTGTACTTTTATCAGGTCCCTCTGTGTCCCTGCAAAGCTTCTTTTTCCTCAGAGAGTTGACACTTAAAGAAGACCTTTTGAGGGGAGAATTAGCTAGAAAATATCTGAAGGGAGGAACAAAAGCAAACAAAAAAAAGACGGCCTGGCTCTGAATGCTCAATTCTGCATCCATAAAATTGACTTTTCTGAAAGAATTTGGAACATGAAGGGTTGTTGGTAAAAAAACATAATTCCTTCTGCTGCCAGTGCTTCACATTTACTTACAGGACTGATGTATTTTAAAAACACCTAGTGACACTCAATATTATAAAGTAAGTTTATGTTCAAACTCTGAAAATTAATTCCAGAAACGTAACACTTTTATACCATAAGTATTGATGAAGGCGAAGTTAATATAATACACCATAATGAGAACTTAAGTAATTTTCACACTAGGAAGGAAGTGGTCTAACATAATTCCAGTTTATATTGAACTGCAGAAGGATATCTCCCTTGAATGAGACATGACAATGATGAAAAGGAAGTTCAAAATCCCTACAGTGAGAATTATGTGATATACTCAAAATGAGTTTCCACTTGACTCTTGCTTGAGTCAACATTTGAGCCTTTTTAATATCTTCTGAAAGGCTCTTCCGAATTTAAATCTTCCAGCATTTAAAGCACTTCACATGTATAGAAAAGAATCAAAGATTTTTGGAAAGCAGCTTCTCCTTTTAGACAGGAAGACCGCAAGAAATACCTATAAAGCTGACTACTTTCAGTACGTGTTAATTTTCATTAATTACTCCCTATATTAATGATATTTTTAAAAAGGCACCTTATAAAGTTTTGAAAAGGGAAAATGTTGAATACACTTTTGAAGTTTCTCAAATTCAGGGATTTCTGTATTTATGCTGAAATATTTTTCCTTAAATACAGTAGTAAAACCCTAATAACACAATCAAATCTATTAAGTTGCACTGTAATTAAAAAAGCATTTTTATTCATTGCAAATTTATAATCTGTTTGGAATACATATCTGTGTAGTAGAAGCTAGTAATTATTTCCCTGATACAGCAGCTTTTTATACATCACACAATGTTGAAATCGGCTGTCTTTTGAGAAATGCTGCTATCATTTCCAAAACACCTCAGTACAAATGCCTCAAAAACCCAAAAGCTAAGTCAGGAGAGCCAATGTAAATTCAGGTTCAGAGAAGCACTATTTATCCCAACTTTTTTTTTCCCTCTGTATATTAAACTGCCATTTTAGAGAAAGGAAGATTACACAGATTATTAAGGAGTACTTTTAGACATAGAAAGACATTAGGAATATAAAGCAAAACAGTGGTTGGTCTCATTGAAGACTGTGTGGACATCTGTCACAGGTCAAACTACCAGCCAAACCTGTCATGACCAGCAGGGAGCTATGAAGAGGAGCATGGTCTGTTTCCATTTGGCTGAAAAAACATTTTGGAAATAAACAATGCAGGAAGAACAGCATACAACTACAAGCTGCATTGAAAAGGAAGGTATCTGGATGAGAGTCAGGATTTCTGTTCTTTGGTTCGATGGGTTTTGGGGTGAGAAAAGGACTATCCAGCGAGTTCTTCCACTAATGGAATGGAAATCTACAATAAGCATAAGATGGTGACATCTGTCCAGTCCGAAACACAGAAGGCCACCGTGCAGTGAGGTTATGACATATGGGCAGAACCACCTTTGTATCGCACATTAGAGAAATTATAAAAGGCACTTCTCCTAGACTTTTTTGTGCAGTAGTAATTGTCAGGAAACAGACAAGACTACCATCCTCATATTCATCTAAGAAGACATTGCAAGAATGCTACTGTCTGAAGAATTAACATATTATTAATATACCAGTTTGGTAAAAAAATACAGTCACAAACCAATATGGGTCCTCAAGTTTCAGTGAGACATAAGATCTTTCATCTTGAAACTGTACCAATCCGGTCAGCATAGATTTTAACAACTATTTGAAATGGAAGTTTTTTTCCTCAATGCTGCTCTAGAATCTGTTCCAGATGATCTGGCTCTCAGTCACCCTGTCAGTATGACAGTCCCTTAGTTCACACAGTGCCATGGCCTTGCTCCTACTGGTTGACACTCAAAGCAACTCTAAAAACTTGAGAGATAGGAAGGGTCTTGTCATTCTTACTAGAGGAGTCCAACATGCAGTCACAATTGAAGTTAATACCACCTTCAGGTCTCTTGGCCTTTAAATCAGTGCCAGTACAGCTGGTGCAGTGGCTACTAAAAAGAGACAAAACATGAATCTGCAATCTTGCTCTCTATCCTGGTAGTCATGGGAGTGTTTCAGAGATTCTCAGCTGAGAAACCAAAGGGAGAGATTGCCCCTGGTCACAGCTGCACTACAACTGATTCCTTTTGCTGCACTTTCAAAAATATTATTTTCAAGAAATAAACATTGTTTTCATGAATTGTTCCAAAAGAAGCAATGTGAACTCTGTCCACCTAAAAATCAAAGGGAAGGAAAAGCAAACAAAACACTGCAGAGACACTTCTTGAAGAGGAAGTGCATACACTGTGCCTTGTAATGGTCTCATACTGCAGCTTTTTAATAGCTTTATATGGACTCAAAGTGGTGACTCCCCCTTTCCATCCCACCACTGCATTTTTTTCAGAATTAGAGCTTATTATGTATTGACAGGACATGAATGGGATCCAGTACTTTCTTAAAGTTAGCTATTACTGATCTGCCCTACTAATATGGTATGCTGGCATATAATGCCTTACACATATTTATAGAAGTAACTGAGTATACGCTACCCTTTAGTTACTTACGTGACCAGGTCTCAGAAAGGTCCTTTAACAGCATGCTACGTTCTTCATGTTAGTATCGTTACTACTTTTTGCTATGAGCTTTTTATATCTTCAAGCTCTCCCACTTATGCAGTTTTTGGTATTTTCTGTATTCTTTATGACTGTCAGGAAAAGGGTAGTCACTGAGGACACACTAGTGACCACACTAAATTAGGAATCAGTTGTTCAGCTCTAAGAATAATGTGACATCCTCTTTCTAAAATAGCATGAAGATTTTCTTTCATGCACATTTCTTGACTCTTTTTTATTCAAAGCATATTTCAAGAAAAGCCTGCCTGAAGAAACAAACTAAAGCCAGCAACAGAGAAACTGCCACAGAAACTTACTGGAAGGCAATAAAAACTAGTTTTAAAGCTCTCAAACTTAACAATTAAACCTATAAAAATTGTCTATACTGATTTAATTTGTAACAATTCCATTTTAAACAACTTTGCTTGCTTGTTGGTTAGGAATTCAAAGTGAAAATGATGTATTTCTCCACTACTATCAATACACTTCTCCCATCTCAAACACTTGGAAGAGGCACAGGGAGAAGATCACTACCACAATTCGAAGTTGTGGTTGTTTGATCAGATGAATTGAGAAGCATGCTCCAAAATGGAAGAGTCCTCATACAGAACTCTTTTGGCAGATACTGCCCTGGCAAGCAAATCAACAGCCTCTAAGATCAACATCCTTGACCACTAATCTTACGCTGCTCATACCCCAGTTTCTCAGATAAACAGATGGATCTTAAGATGCCCATTCTCAAATGGGCAACTTCAGTGTGTTTCAGATGCTACCAAAAAATTAGCAATACAATAAGCATAAATGGAGCATGCTTATGGGAAAATATTCAAACTTTACCTCACATCCCCCAAATCATTCACTTATTTCCTCACCAGTTTTATTTTCCAAACAGGTAAAGGCAAAATGCAGCAGCTCTTGAGAGAAAGCAGGGATGTATCAAGAATGGAAATTTACTTTTACAGTATATTAGGGAACATAAATAAACTCTTTACTCAGATGAGCTGAAGTTCAAAGTTTCACATGTGTAATGCCACTAAAGTCAATGGAGCAACACATGGGAAACTGAAAAGTGAACAAGTGCTCACTAAGGCAGGCAAAGGTTTACAGCCTTCCATTTGATAACTTACCTTGAGGTTGCAATTTCCACTTTGGTTCTTGCCATGGCAGCTGCTCGCTGTGCACCCTCTATTGCTCTATCCACCTTTTCTCTAGTTTTTGTGTTTCGTATTGGTATAAGTTGCTTTCTTATTCCACGGACCAAAATGTTATTTTTATACTTTCCCTCTTCTTTGGTGCCATCTGGAAACATGGTACATCCATATCCATGCCTCCTGTTATTCAGCCACTCTCCTTCATATTTCATACCATTTGAACGCTCACTGATACCAAAACCACTGCGCTTGTCATTCTTCCATTCACCCATATAGGCTTCTGTAGTGGTAGCATCAACATGGTCTTCCAGAGGGCTATAATCACAGTCACCATCTCCAAAACTAATTGTAGAGTTGGCGTCACTAGAACTAATTCTGCTCATAGCAGCATCGCTCCTGACAGAGCTCCGTTTGCTAGATATCGATGACCTAGACTCCGATTTTCTAAGTTTTATACTACCAAGAAGGGATCCTCTTCTGAATAAGCCTCCTTTTTTCTTAATGCCCATGGCTTCTGGATCACTGTGGAAATTGAGCACAAATCCTCCCCTTGTTCCAGCTGGGCTGTCTGAAGTGACATCATGCAGAACAGTGCCATTGCTCTGCTCACTTCGAAGTGATGCCAGAGATGTTCGGAGAGGTGAACGGATCACAGTGGC
This sequence comes from Pardalotus punctatus, assembly GCA_013400915.1. NCBI lineage: Eukaryota > Metazoa > Chordata > Aves > Passeriformes > Pardalotidae > Pardalotus > Pardalotus punctatus. The sequence goes on along the minus strand of VZTX01022752.1, from coordinate 6,421 downwards.
CATGCCATAGGGTACGCTCTGACGTACACCATATCCATGTCTCATCCCTCCTGTCCACTGGCCCTGGTAGGTACCTTTTAAAGTAATAAGAAGGTAAATTTAGGAAGCTGTAAAAGACTTAGCCCTTTATCTCCAATATGCTACAGGCAATGCTACATTGCCAGCTCTAGTTTTGGTAAGAAGAGGCGCATATGACACAGTAGATAAACTACATTTTTTACTTGTTTTTCTTATAAATTAATTTTCCGCGTAGCAAATCTGTCACTTTCACAGCTGAACTAATTTATTTTGGCAACTAAGACATAGTAGCTATAATCATAAGCATTTTTTTAATGGATCTGTCTGGGGACAAAAAAAAAAAGAGATACATTTCTAAAGTAGCACTCCCCAACAATTTTTAAGGTAGACTGATAGGAAGGTGGCCTGCAGAAACAGAGACACATTATATGCAGTCAGCTGAGGAGGAAGGCAGGGCTGGAGAGAAGGGAGAGAGGAGGACACTCACAGCTCTTGTGCCCAGCTGCTCACAGAAAGAACAAGTAAGAGAAGTAAATGTCCTGTTATCTTGGATTTAAGGTAACTACAGACCTCTCCTTGTCAGTAGCTATTTGACAATGCACTAGATTGTCTTCAGGTGGGCCTTTGGATCCACTGTCATAAACCTCTACTGTAAAATTAAATATTTTAAAATTTTTGTGCGGATTTGAATGAAGGAACAAAACCTTAGGATTCCTTTCTCTTTATGAACTCGTCACACTGACACTTTCTGGTACCCCCAGTACATAAACATGCACTGCATTCTCCATTATGTTATGGTAGAGGGATCAAAAGCATTAATCCTTTAGCCCTTTTGTCACCTTTCATTTGTACTGCAGTACCTAAGAAAGGCAAGGCAGTAATAGAACACTGCACAACATTCTAGTAAACATTTAATCGTAACTACTCTTGTAAAAATTTTTGAACAGCAATAGAAGGAAGAACGTGGTGCATGATATGAAAAGTCATGGATGTCCATGCAAAGCTGCATTGGCACCAAACCCCATCTTTATCAGATTATTAGAGCAGACTATTTTTTCTTGTATTCGTGGAAGGCATTTTCATTTTGACACTTGCCAGTGTCTGCTCTCTAAAGGCCATTTCTACCAGAGGCTGCGAAGGAAAGTGGCAGGAATACCTTAATGAGCAAATATAAGCTAACTTGCTTTCTGAGATAATTTCACTCTAATTCCCATTAAACTGCTTTAAGCTACTCAAAACAAAGTCTCTCACCCACATAGTGTTCATGCTTTTTTTTTTTTTTTTAAAGCTACTTTAAATCTGAATATTTCTACAGAGGAATGCTTAAACAATCTTTAAAATATTTTTTTTTTGTTTTGATCTACTTCAATTGAAACACCTATTAACTATTCGGAGAACTAAATATCAAATGTTAAATTCAGTTCATGCTTTTTTTTTTTGTGACAATATTTGTGAAGTATCTGCACTTGTAGATGTAGCTCCAAGATTAATTTGCTTTGAGATTCAGTCTCTTTCATATAAACATACTGTTTTGGTTGTGTATGTGTCCACCATCTATCAAGTACTACCTTACTTTTTACATCTTCTGCTAACCTATATTTCAATGTTAACACACAATTAAATTTGCCAAGTCTGTTTTCTTTATTATATAATACTAGATAGGTTCCAAAACATAACTGTTTTGTGTTGGTAGAAAACTCTACCAAGTGAAAGGTTTTTATTTTAACAGATGGCTGCTGACACAAACAAACAACTTTCTTGGTTTCTTTCTCATTCTCTGTATCCTGGATACCTACTGCTGTACTGGTGGTTAAGGGTGCTGAATCTAGGAACATGATTATTTTAAAAAACACAGCATATGGAGAAGAACAAATAGAAACATGAGCACAAAGCACTGGTATGACATATTCTGTAAATACTGCAAATATACAGCCACATTCTAATTTTTTTTTTTTGTTTTATGAAACAGAAAATTCACAGAAATACATTAATACTTCATGAGCATAAATTACTTCATGTTATCCCTAATTATTTTTGGGATCTGTAATGATATCCTGGAACTAAGAATCTGGCTACATATGTTTATTGCTACATGTTATAACCCCTGTAATGTTATGCACCAGTTAATTTAATTTTGAAATAATAAATCTAAGCCTAATTTTGATTTTACTACAGTATTACATTAGAGCAGCAACTCATAATTATGGTTCTCCATGCTGCTATTACAATGTCAGACTTGAGGCACAATCAACTTATTTCAGAACAGAATTTTATACAAGTATAAAAAGTCAGCCTTTTTTTCTTACTAGTATTTTAATTAATAAACGTGTTTATTGGAAAGATCAAAAATAATTAATTAATTTAGGACTTTCATTTTTCAGTAATCTAGAAAGAAGTGAAGTGGTTGCTGCTGCCCATAAGTGCAATAAAACAAGAACAATTGATGTGCTGCTATCCACTAGTCCTATTTTCCTTTCTATTGGGGGAAATAAAATCAATGCCAGCTTCTTCTAAAGAGAAAAGAGTCAAAAAGGAAATGGAAGATTCATACTAATTTGGTCTTTTAATAGTATGAGATATTTAGGTTGAATTTTATGCAGTGTAGCAGGTAACTATTATCTCTTTTATCACTGTAAATCCATTAAGGGAAAGGCTTCTGATACTAATGCTAAAAAGCAAACCCATTTTCCTTGGTTTTTCAACTCACATTTAGAAGAAAATTTTAAAGAAAAAAGTATTTTAATGGCATATGGAGGGCAGTGTCCAGGATGCCAATACAAGAGCTTTATACAGTAATTTGACTGACTATATCAGACTTTAACTGCACCACCTTATCCAATAAAAGAAATTTTAGAAATCTTTAAATGACCAAGATAAGGTATGTCAAATTGTGATATAATCAAATACAACAATACAAGACATGATGAAAAACCGTTTCCCATATAAGAAGATGCAAACATATGCAATATTTACCTATCTGTCTAGAGGGAGATAAATAAGAATGGTCTATCAACAAGCACACCATATTCACCTTACACCACAGTTGATTGTTCAAAGCAATTCCTCTAAGGGTCAGTTGTTAAAATTTTAATTAACACTGTAATTACCAATCTAATTAAAAATTTTATTTGCCCATAAAACAGTACCATTTTTAACATTGGTTTTTCAAAAGCTAAGCTTGCTATCCTTTGTAACTAATGAAACATTCAGCCACAACTACTGACCATCCATCTGGTGTTTAATTGGGTCTCTTGAAAAGGTGTTCATATTTTGAGCTTGAGAACTATTAGAAAGTATGTTTTCCTTCCTTTTCTTTTTGTTGGCAAGTTGCTGTAAGATATAATTTCATAACCTGTTGCCTTAGTTACAGTGTGCCATCCTTTCTAAAACACCCTTGGTACATCTTACAGTTGTAAATGTCATTGCTCACTTGCAGCTAATATTTAAACTACACTGTGAAAAAAAGCAACTGAGAGGCCAAGGACCCATTAACTACTCCACTTGATCTTATCCTTTACTTAGATGTTCTATAGTTTAACAAATTTGTTGTTACATCACAATTTTTGCATGGTTTTCTGACTCAAGTGTTAAATAAGCATAGACCTAGAAAAAAGACCTCTCAGAAATCAATGAACATACGTGACCTTCGCTCAGGGTGCTTTTGCCACTGACCTTCCTCTATGGAATGACAACAAACAATTGGTTTTTGCTGTTGTTGGAAGGACCATAAAAAACCAATTTAGACATACTGAAGTTTCAAATTAGGCCACAGTCCCTCCTCTGGTATGTTTTGTATCTTCACACAGATTAGCAAAATCTAGGGAGTTTAAAGGAGGCACAAAAATCCAGTCTGCTGCTGGGGACAGACTGATGGGGCACTTGAAGGCCCAGTGTAATCATGCACGATGAATAAAGTATCATGCTTTATAACTCACCATCTTTTCCTCAGAGATTTGACTGAGTGACAATTTTAAGCATCTAAACACAGCATGACATATATTACTCATGTTGTGAAAAGTGTTGTGTGCAAAAGCACTGAGGAACACTGTCAATGCTTATTTTCCTTTTCCCTCCTTCAATGATATCTTGTAATACCACCAATGCACTTTAAAGCAATGCAGTGGGGATATATTAAAAAAGAAGAGAAATAAAAATCTAGCAGCAAAGGGGCCTGGATCATAGTGAATTTGAAAACAAGATGGCAATTGGCATAGTCTAAAGAGTTATTTCTCTATACTGGTATTGTCAGTTAATCATAAAGAGACAGCTTTCCAACAAATGTTTTAAATTATGTTAAAGATACATGTGTAAATCTGGTTTCCTTATAAACCCATTTCAGATGTTCTTCTGGTGTGCAAATACATCTATTGTTCCCAGAGCATGAAAACAAAAACACATCTGCAGACATCTATGACGTACTGCTCTGCTTCATTCATGAGTACTTTCATTAAAATCAATGGGACTTCACACCCCTCTGTTCGTATGAGCTGCAACATGCAAAAGACTGGAGTCATGACAACAGATTTCAACTAACAGTGTGAACTGGATCCTTCATAGGTTGTTCCAAGTCTAACTATTGAGAGAATTTACCTCCAATCATCAGTACTATATTAAGGTATTTTCTTTAAATCCACAAGAAGCCTAAAAAAGGATAAAAACCAACTTGATTTTGAGGAGATAATTTCTAGATTTACTGGAATGGCAATTTGTTTTCCAGAAGGGGGGGGGGGGTCCACTGCTTGTAATTTATTAGCCAAAACAAATATAGCAAGAATTGAGACTGCTTTGCATGATTAAATCGAAACTGAAATTCCGATCTCTTTCATACTTTGANTGGTTTTTTTTTTTTTTTTTTTTTTTTTTTTTTTTTAAATCCACAAACATGTATCTCAGCTGTCTTTAAATATCAGAACTTTCCACACCAGGAAACAATTTTTGGACAGCTACAAGTATCTATAAACAAGGGAGCAGAAAGGTACAAAACCCACTGTTCATTTAATTTTCTGAAGAAAATGAATCTTACCAAACTCCATACATTTTGTATTTTGGAAAAGAAAAAAATAGGAGCCCAACTGTAAATACCTCACCGTCTGCTTAATACAAAAATACCCATTCTCTTGAAAGTTTGACCAGAGATCTTCTGACAAAATTCCTTGAAGAAACCAACAAAAGTATCAATTGGCATCTGATACATGGGTTAGTCCTTCAGTCACATCACGTGAACAGTACCTCTGATTATGGTAAATTCTATTTCTTGCACGTTAACTAAATACGTTGTTGAAGGCTGAAGCAAGTAACATTTCTGTAAAAAAATCCCAGCAACTCTCTAGTCCTAAAACTTAGACACGTTTTTCCTCCGCTTATAAGGGAACAAACCTGTTCCATTGTTCCAAGCTGAAGAGCAGCTCTGCAGAAGTTGCAGGTGGCACTTCCACTGACGCCAATGACATTAACAGCAGCAAAGGCTGAATTAAAGAGCATCAGGCTTATTGGTCGCGCAGAGCATGAAGTGACAGAGGTGCCAGAACTGTAAGTGAGCACTCAAATAAGCTTCAGTCCTCACTGACCTCACTGAACCCTGACTTCTTGACCGCTCCGGACTTCATCAGGAGGGCGAATCGCCGCTGCCCCTCCGCACGCCCCCCGCGGTCTCAGCCTTGCGGCTTTTGCTTTGGCGTGGGGAAGGGTGTGAGAGGCAGGTCTGTGTAACTGCACTACCCACCTTGTACTTTGAGCAGGATGCTCAAAACTGTCCCGTATTTCGGTAAAAACGGGAGTTATTACATGACGGTGGATCCAAGTTTCATTGATTTTACGCAAGCTTCGTACCCACTCCATTAGCTCCAGCCTTCTATTTACAAGCCGAGGGCATTGAGCGCACAAAGCCACCCCTGCCTGCACATCAGCGCGGCACAAGGGCTCTATTATAGCAAGTTTTGCCGTTTCCGCACGAACGCGGCACGCACAGGGCGAGCTGCCGGGGCTCGCCCGCCTCGCCCGCTCCCCAAGCCTGGCGCGGCCGCCCAGCCATGACTAGTGCGGGCAAGGAGCCCGGCAGCCGCCTCGCCGGGGAGAAAGGAAAGCGGTCTGCAGGCGGCCGTAATGCGGATTTCTACTAGCTGGCCGGGAGAAAGCGCCGAGCCCCAGCAGCTCAGCGCGCTCGGAGCGGCGCCGGGGCTAGGCGGCTCCTCACGGAGTGGGGCGGGGCGGGCGCAGGCACCTGTGGCGCTCCCCGGCCGCCAGCGGGGCCTCAGGGGCGCGGAGGGAACGGCGCCGGGAAGGGCGCACGGCGGCGGGCAGGGGAAGGAGAAGAGACCCCGGTACGAGGGCGGCGATGAGGGCGCGGGGGTGGAAGGAGAAGCCCTTGCGGCGGCGCGCCCACGCAGGCGCGCGCCCCCCCACC
>VZTX01022751.1:0-17391 GCA_013400915.1 Pardalotus punctatus | reverse complement strand
TGTTGACCAACTCTTTCTCAAACACCCACAGCTTCACGCTCTCAGGGTCTTCAAGGAGCACGGGGCAGCGCTGTCCCTGCACAAGCTCGTGATCTCACCCACAACAGCTCTTTGGATGTGTCCAGGCGTGAGCAGCTCCTCAGGAAGGGGGATCTTCCCATAACCACTCAAGTGCTGCTCCCCTGCCCATCCCCAGGAGGGGCTGGAGGAAATGTGTGGGCAGGAGGAGCTTTTGTCCACCACAAAGAGCTCAGCAGGACTCGTGAATCATTGGCTGTTTCCTTGGTTTGCGTTAAGCGGCAGCCACACTAGGGGTATTGCTGGAAGATTTGGGGAAAGCCCGATTTCCATCCAACCTCAACTCAACCCTGCAGCCTTTTGTGCTCCTACCAGACACCTTTGGTCTTAAAACCGCCCCCGCTGAAGGGTCCCCAGGTCAGGTGCATTCACCAGGGGGTTCCAGGTGCTGCAGTACCCAGAGCTGGCACCTGGACATGTGTACAGACCTAGGTGGGAGGGCTTTGGCCAACGTGCCTTCTCTAGATCATGGAATCATGGAATGGTTTGGACCACCCATGGAAGGGACCTTAAAGCCCATCCAGTGCCACCCCTGCCATGGCAGGGACACCTCCCACTGTCCCAGGCTGCTCCAAGCCCTGTCCAACCTGGCCTGGAACACTTCCAGGGACCCAGGGGCAGCCCCAGCTGCTCTGGGCACCGTGTCCAAGGTCTGTTGGTGTCTGGGAACAGGAGATTCGGGAATAAGTCAAGTCCCTGCAGTGAGGTCAGTCTGGGACCCCAGACAGGGACATCTGTGAGGAAGGAAGAACAAGCAGCAGGCTGAATATCCAGGACTCTGTGTCGCTGACACCATCACAAGCTAATAAGCAATTAAATACAATTTACAAGCAATTACAAGCAATTAAATACATTCCTGAGCAACAGATCTCCTGGAACAGAGCTTGTCAGGGAAGAATATAAGTACTGACCAAGCTAATGTGTGTATTTGGCTTTGGCTTGGTGGCTTTGAGGGACAGCAGAAGTGGTGTCATCCAGAGCCGGTTTCCTCGATGGAGCACATGGGGATGGGCCTGGGGACGAGCTGCTACAACCACACAGGGCCTTTCCATAACCCTCTTGTCCAGAAATGGATGCTCTTGCTTCCAGCCAGCCTCGTTTCCTCCCTCTCCCAGATTTGGATAGACCCGCATTTTCCCACCTGAATAATTTCTCCATCACTTTATGCCATTTCCCCTTCGGCACTTGTGTACAAATATCACCTGTGCCACTTTCACTGCCTTCCTTCTGGGTGACACAGGAGTTACCCTTTCATCCCTGGAAGTGTCCAAGGCCAGGTTGGATGGGGGTTGGAGCAGCCTGGTCCAGTGCAAGGTGTCCCTGCCCATGGCAGGGGTTGAAGAACAAGAGGATGTTTAAGGCCCTTCCCATCCCAGACAATTGGATGATTCTATAATGTCGCTCCATATTCACTGATCTTGGATTTGTTACACAACTTCAACCCCATCCATTCTACTATGGTTGTTATTACTGTTATTATCATTATTTATTATTACTATTATTATTACTATTATTATTATTGCTGCCACTCACTACAAACCCTTCCTCTTGTGCTCGTAAACCACTGAGGGAACATTTTAAGTACTTAAAAGCCCAGAAAAGCAGAAGCTGAGGTTAAAAGACAAGTGAAACTGCAGGATCTTGTTGTGAGACACTCAGACTTCACCGACTTCAGTGAAGGAGGACGGGAAAAGTCACATTTTACACACATAAGGACTTCAGAGGTGGTGTCACGCTGCTCCTCAAACATCTCAAGGTATTCTGATGTACTGAATCCCACCATCTTCATTAATTTCCATACTGGAAACAAGCCATGGAAAAGTTTTCTGCTTGTGAGATGTAGACAGGAAGAATTAAATAAAGTAAATAAATATATATTATATAAATTAAAGTATATAAATAGCATGCAATCTGACAAATCAGATCAACTTTAAAAAGAGTTCTGGGCCACAGAGCACTGATTTTTTTTTCAGCTTCTATGTACTGAAGAAATCACAAATAGTTTTTCAATCCCAGGCTCTGGAAGTCGATGTTGGAAAGCTCTGGAAGCACAGAGGCCGTGGGGAGTCTGGAGCTGGAGTGTTCCAGTTGCCACATCCAAGGCAGGAACAGAGCTAAGACTGAACTGGGATCAGGTCATCACAGGGATGAGGTTCCCGTTCACTGGTCTCAGGGTGCAAAATGGTTTTCCCAACTGCTCCAGGAGACACGATTCAGTGTTGTGGTGTCAGTGCTCATCCACACGTCCTGGTGCTCTGCTTCTCCAGGATTCCCCAAATAACGTGTCCTGGTGCTCTGCTTCTCCAGGATTCCCCAAAAACATGTCCTAGGTCTCCGCTTCTCCAGGATTCCCCAAAATCGTGTCCTGGTGCTCTGCTTCTCCAGAATCCCCCCAAAAACATGTCCTTGTGCTCTGCTTCTCCAGGATCCCCCCAAAAACATGTCCTGGTGCTCTGCTTCTCCAGGATTCCCCAAAAACGTGCTCTGGTGCTCTGCTTCTCCAGGATTCCCCAAAAACGTGCTCTGGGCGCTCTGCTTCTCCAGCNTTCCCAAAAAAACATGTCCTGGTGCTCTGCTTCTCCAGGATTCCCCAAAAACATGTCCTAGGTCTCCACTTCTCCAGGATTCCCCAAAAACATGTCCTGGTGCTCTGCTTCTCCAGGATTCCCCAAAAACATGTCCTGGTGCTCTGCTTCTCCAGGATTCCCCAAAAAACATGTCCTGGTGCTCTGCTTCTCCAGGATTCCCCAAAAACACAGCGTTTTCCAACCTCTTGGCCACCACCACCAAAAACACTCTGCTTGAGCCCCACCAGCCATCTCTGAGCTCAAATCCACTTGAGCCATCCCAGGACCACATCCTAACCTTCAGCCTTCTTGGAAAACCTTCTCTATTCCCAAATCTCCCTTTGCAGCATGGATTCCCACCAAAGCAAGGAGTCTGGAGGGCTAGAGAGATTCCCTGGTTGGTGATTCCAGTACCTGGAAGGAAACCAGAGTGAACACAATGTCATCCCAGCTCTTCTCACCTGTCTGCAAGCTCCCAGCATGGATCACAGTTCCTGCCCAGCCGGGAGCTCCCCAGAGGAGCAGGAATGACCCCTGCAGCTCCATCGCAGCCCTGGAATGCTGCAGCCATGAGCTGACCTGCTGGAATGCCATCACGTGCCAAGCCCGTCATTCTTACACACAGAAATCCATGTTCAACCTGCTCCAGCAGCAGCAGATCATTGTGGGGGGAGGGAGGAGAGTGGTGTTTGCCATCCAAAGCCCAAACAGATGGCAAATTCCTGTGTCAGGCTTTGTGGCCAGAATCGAAAGGCTCAGGCGCATCTGTCACAAACAGCATTCCCAGGCTTTTCTCTCCAAGCCTTTGTTTCCTTCTCATTGCTTTGACACCAACAGATTCCCCCTGGAAATTCAGGAATTGTGCTGGCAAATAATACAGCCCCCAGCTTTCTCGGGACCCAAAGCCTGGCATTGAAGAGAACAATTGTGTGTCTCCAGTTGCTTTGGAAAGACAAAATTCACCCTGGCAGGGCTCTCCTGCACTGGGAGTGGAAAGAGCCTGGACACTCCTCTGAATCACCCTCTTTTTAATCTTCTTTTCTTGTGTTCCCGTCTTACTTCCAAGAAAACCTGTGTGGCCCAGACTGAAGAGCTCTCAAGGAGCCTTTCAATCCATTTTATAGGGCTCTGCAAAAAGGAAAAGCAAACAAGGAGGGGTTTTCATGGGTGATTTTAGGATGAATAAAAGAGGATGTGAGGAACGAAGGTGGATGTCCCTGCAAGGCTCCCACAAAGTCCACTGGGGACAAGGAATCAACTCTTCCACCATCCGCTGAATGAGTCAGGATTTATTTTCCCTCTCTAGGTCAACTTTCCCCACAGGCCAGGAATTCCAAAGCCGTGGTTGTGCCCGTGCTGCAAGAGAAGGAAAAGTCCTTACCCAGAAGGAAAAGAAGTCCCCAGCCCATTAGGGTCATGCCTACAGATCCTTTGCATTGCATATTTGCAGTTAAAAATCATTAGTAATGATTTTTTTTTTTTTAATAAAAGCCTCTATTGATATTCCATGTAGGTAGAAAAGAAATTCATGGAAGAAAGTGTAGTTTTGCTGTGGAAAAACACATTTTCCCCTTGTTTTTGTCATGTCTGTATCCTTTGCTGCTGACTGTTGCCCTTCCAAGGAAAGCAGATATCCTTTTTTTTTTTTTTTAAATAAAATGTTTAATGTTCTATTTATAAAATTCCTCAACTCAGGTTTTTTTAGGTAAACTTTGCTGGAAAGTGAACTGAAGCGGAGTTGGACATAACCAATAAGCAGACCATGTGCAAACCCTTTAGTGTGAGGTTGCCTGAGATCTCATTTCAGTCTTAGGGTGTCTAATGCATACCCTGATTTTCCAGGAAAAAAAANCCCTTTAGTGTGAGGTTGCCTGAGATCTCATTTCTCTTAGGGTGTCTAATGCACACCCTGATTTTCTAGGGAAAAAAAAAGACAGGAATGTCAAATTACTGCATTTGCATTGGCCAAACCTCCACCCTCAGGTGGGAATTTCAAATTTCATGCAGAGAACCACCCTGTTCTCTTCCCAGTTACCTTCTCCCATCTCCTCCTCTTCACTGAGCAAACCAGGGTAAAACTCCGGAGTCCCCCCCTGGATTTTCCTATTCTTTCTCCCCGCTTTCCTCTTTTTCTTCTACATTATTTTTCCAAGTGGTGAAACTGCTAGAAACACTCACATCCAATGCAGTGACAAAGTTTCTCCTGCAGGGCTCACTTTGACAAAAAAAACCCATAAATGTTGTCACTGGCCATATCCAGAGTATTTCCAGGGTTCTGTGTTTGCAAAGCAACCCACAAACATTTGAGGAATTAATTCCCCCCCAGGCCCAGGCTGAAGGGGGAGATCCTGCAGACCCTGAGGATGGGATGTGACCAGAGCGTCTCCCTTTGTCACCATGTCCCTGTGGGAGCAGCCTGACCCTGCCTGGGGTGTCAGGCAGGGGTTGGCTTTACATCAATCCCAAGAAAAGATCTCAGGGCTGTGACCTGAATACACAAAGATTTATCATTATTTTTTCTTGCTGGGAGTTGCATAATCATGGAGCCTTCACCATTTGAAGAAATGATGAGAACACACCGAGCCACGGAAGAAAAAAAAAGACTTTTTATGGTGGAGAAGAGTGCACAGATTAACCCTGCACAACCAAACTTGGGGGGAAATTTTCCAACAAAAGATTTTCACAAAACCATCAGGTTGGCAGGGAAAAGCACCAAGTGTTCACCAGCAGCCCTAAGGGCAGGCCAGGGGGACATGAGGAACCAGGTTTTTTTTTGGGTCCCTTCCCACTCGGGACATTCCATCAATCCGTGACCTGTTCCCACCTTCCTCAAACCAAAAATCTCTCCGGCAAAATAAGAAGGGTGACGACCACAGGATGGCAGCAGAAACTCAGCGATGCAGCACCAGCCTGAATTCTCACCCTGCCTGATGGACTTCTTCTATTACGGGCAGTAAATTGAATCGTTTTATTGTCTGGAGGAAATTTCTGCAGTTTTCCAGCCAGAGCCCTGCTTTGGTGTTTGGAGGAGATGGCACGAAGATAAAGGACGGCTGTGCCCACACACAGGGCACGGCAGAGGGCTGGGGTTAATTGGTGGGAGAGCTCTGCTGCTTCTTCTGAGACACTGCACAACCACTGAACGCTGATTAAAAAATAAATATATATTTACAGAGGCTGCTAGTGCACCTTCCTCATCGCTTCTCCCTCCCCCCAAAATCTGCTTAGCCAAGCTTCACATTCCGAGGCTTTCCTGCCTTTCCAGCCCATTTCAGGTGCGTTGTCGCTCTTCTCCCTCTTCCCTCCTTTTTATTGACTTGTCAGGCTGAGCTGCTGCCGGTGGCCGTGGGCTGGGCAGCCCTGAACGCACTGGGGAAGGAAAACACCCTCCAGCCTGGCAGGGACCAGCTCTGGGCCACTCCATCCATGTCCGAGCTGCGTTTGCCATGTGCTTCACCGCGCACGAGTGGCTTGGGCTGCCCGAGCAGTGCAGGGATTTCACGGACTTCAAATCCAAGCTGCTGCCTCTGCCCTGCCTCTCTGCCCGGGCTCTCTGTAATAACAACACATTTGGCCTTTAAAAGGCAAATATTAGGGATTTATGCAGGTAAATAAGGTTGGTAACCATAGCACTATAATTTTTCTACTTTTTTTTAATATTTTGGAGACCTGGACCAACTGTCAGTGTCTGGACAAAGAAATAAGACATAAATTATGCATACAGATATCCCATGGCTGTGGAATCATGGAATGCTTTGGTTGGGAAGGAACCTTAAAGCTCATCCCATTCCCACACCCTTCCATGGGCAGGGACACCTTCCACTGTCCCAGGCTGCTCCAAGCCCTGTCCAACCTGGCCTTGGACACTGCCAGGGATCCAGGGGCAGCCACAGCTGCTCTGGGCACCCTGTGCCAGGGCCTGCCCACCCTCACAGGGAAGGATTTCTTCCTAATGTCAAACCTGAACCTATTTTCTGTCTGTTCAAAGCCATGATCAGTCTCTAAACTAATATCCAGCCAGAAATTTGGTTTATTTGAATTTTTAATCAAATTGACTTCTTTGCAGCATTGCCAAAGGCAAGCCATGTGCTTTTCCTGAAGCCAGGTTTGGAATTTTTATTTACAGACCTTCACCAGCCCCGCTGGGGCCTCTGATGCTTCACCTGGATGCAGAAGGTGACAACTCTCTGTATCCAGCCCTGTCCTTCTCCAAGCCATCCTCTCTTAAAGCCAACCACTTCCTTCTAACTCTGAATATCCGAGTCTCCAGCCTCCAGCCCCAATTTTGCACAGGAAACAACACTGAAATGGCAAAAGACACCAGTGCAAAGATGCCATTTCCGTTTCCCCCAGAGAGGCTCCGGGTTTACCTGTGAAATTCTGTCTATCCAGATTTTACATCCAGAGCTGACAACACTCCCAGCCTAACTTTTCCCTTCCCATTTCAATGCCTGCAGGTGCAGAGGCTGGGAAGGAGATGATATTCAGAATTAAATAAGTTATTTGGGTGTTCTCTCCCCTCAGCAGAGGAGTGCTGCTTCCTCTACCCCTGGATGAATTATTCCCCTTTGAACTGCTATTCCCATCTCCTTTTCTTGTTTGAGTTCTGGGATTACAGGGACCATTCCATTTTAATAACTTGCTGCAGGTTTTTTAAGAAGACCAAGGAAGCTGTTGGACCAGGAAGACCAAAGCAGTGGGAAGCATACCATGATTTCCCCAGACTGTGTGACAGCATCGTGTCCTGGAGACACCTGGGTGACACCATTGCCCCAGAACTCAGGGCCAGGGGGCACAAAGGAGGCTGGAAAAGAGGAATCCAGGAGCGAGAGCTGGTGGTTTGTCAGGCAGAGTGGCTGGAAAAAGTCCATTTCCATTCTTTCTGGCCACTCCAAACTATCCCACCCAGTGGGGCTGAGCAGAGCTGGAGGAGTGATGGGGAAAATAACTGCGATGAAGCAACATTGCTGAACCTCTTAGGGAGAAGAAATGCCTTAATATTTGAGAGCTGGGGTGAAGAATGAGTTCCTGGCAGCTCCAATGAGTCCATAACAGCCCATCAGATCCAGCCCTGCCCAGGCCCACTGCTGACACCAAATGTCATTTCTCGTGTCACAGGGGTCTCCACACCCCTGGGAGCCGCTGGGTTTTCTAAGTCTCGGTTAAGAACGCCCATCCCCACGTGGTCTGAGCCTGCCTCTGTTCACCAGGAGTCCATATCTGCCTTTAGCCAACATTATCGTCAGCAGAAAGGCCTACAGTGGAAAGGATGTAGGGGCTCAGTGAGCCATGTCCCTGAAAAGAGCCGTCCTGGGGTGATCCCTTTGATTTGGCCCTGAGAAATCCCATCAAAAGCTGCACTAAATTGCTGGCTCATAGGAAAATAGAAGTCATTTCATCCAGGCTTTGGGGGAGATACATCCCCCCTTCGATACAGGATCTAGCGAGGCCATAACTTAATTGTTGTTTTGTAGATGAATGTGATATCTTCCCAATATTTTTGCCAGTGGTGGGTACTTTGAGCTTCTTTTACTTGCAGGATACAAAACCAAGCAACATCATATCACTACCCAGTTACCAAGGTAACTGGAGAGAAAGATAGAAGCGTCTGGGGTTGCACACTTTGTGATCTCCCTTCATTAGCTCATTTCTTGACATCAGCTGCTTTCCCAGCTCCATTTCTCCCTCTGCCTGCAAACCACACAGGAACTACAAATCCAAGTCTCTTCTGAGGAAGGCGAGTGTGCCCAGAGGCAGAAAAGCTGTTTGTGGGCTATTTGCCAGTGGATCTTTATTCTAGAGGACATTTGTACACCTGGAAGGGGCATGGTGGAGGGGGAAATTGTGTCACAAAGAAGGAACTGGCAGTGCAGTTGTTGTCCCTGTGCCTCGGTGGCCCCAAGTGTTGTGTTTCATACTCAAAAGATCTCCATGTCCAGAGGCCAAGCCATGATGTCCATCCTTCTCCCATGCCTGGCATTAATTCACTCTTGGGCTCATGGGAATGGTCCAGCTGTCAGCTGGGATGAACTCCTCCAGGATGACAGCGTCGGAAAGGGTGCAGTGCAAACACCAGTGCCCGAGGAAAATCCAGCTGGGAATGGACCTGGTAAAGCACAGGGACAGCAACAGCTCCCTAGGAGCAGTGATTAGAAAGCACCCAGGTTGTTGAAATACAGCATGAATAAAACACAGTCAGGAGCACACGGAGAAAGGCTCAAATGCCTCTCAAAATTTGGGAACAAGGTTCCTCAGAGTTTTATAACTTATTTGATGGCAAAGTATCAAAAGAAGCTGACAAGTTTTTAGAAAGGAATTCCTCCCTGTGAGGGTGGGGAGGCCCTGGCCCAGGGTGCCCAGAGCAGCTGTGGCTGCCCCTGGATCCCTGGCAGTGTCCAAGGCCAGGTTGAACAGGGCTTGGAGCAGTCTGGGACAGTGGAAAGTGTCCCTGCCATGGCAGGGGTGGGATGGGATGAGCTTTAAGGTTCCTTCCAACCCAAACCATTCTGGGATTCTGTGACCATCCTGGTAAAGGAGGGCCCCCTGCACACACCCCCTCTGGTTTCCCACCCTACTCTCTGTTCCTAACTCCCGGCATTTAAAACTTGGATCACACCCAGGGAGATGCCACCAAGGCTGTGCATGCACAGAGCTCAACCACCAGCATGTCACACCAGCAGCTGGCCACACGTGCCCCAGGCAGTGCCAAAAGCTTGGGCAGGTGCTGATGGAAAACACATTCCTGCTGCAGGGAGGCCATCAGGGAATGGGGGACACGGGAGAGGAGCCAGAGGGGGATCCTCACCTGGGGATCCTCACCTGGGGATTCCCAGCTGGCGCTGAGCTCCGAGGGTGGAAGAACAACTCCAGCCTTTGTCACCTGCTGGAGTGCAGGGGGTCCTGGGGCTCATTCCATGTCCTTTTCAGTGCAAGTCCCACCCTGGATGCACAGCCTGGCTGGGGTTGGTGTCACAGGCCGGGCAGGGCTTTCCAAGGGATGTTGTTCACACCAACCATGCACACCCGTGGACTGAACCCAAGATTGCCTTGTGTGGCTCCACACCCCCCAGACACGCACAAAATACAAAATTCACACAGAAAAGAGCCAGCTACAGACAAAGCAACTCAAGCTGTCTCCTGCCTCCCTGTTTTGCTCTCTCCAATCCCAAAGACACTGATAAATGTGGGAAATTTGAGGCACAGACCTTAGATGCCTAACACAACAAGTCTTGCACACACCCCCTTTACATCCAGGAGTTTCCACCTCCTCTCTGTGCCCTCTGTATGGGAGAATCACCAGGCTGGGGACACCAACCCCCTGCCAGCTCAATATCCCTTGTGTGTCCCATTCATTTCAGTCACACTCGACTGATTCCAGCCTCATGCTGCCTCCTCAGCTACACTCCGAGGCTTCCAGAGCCCAGGAAGGTCCAGCAAGGGCCACACCACAAACATGGGAACACATCCCATGGAAAGAAGAGAATGGCAGCTCAAAGGGGAAAACCTGTACAAACTTCTCAGTGCCTGGCGACAAGGGGCAACAGGAAACTGATGCCTGGGAAGATCCACCTGGGCCTGGACAGGAGGAAAAAGTTGTGTCCTGTGCAGTGACCAAGCCCTGAACAGATCCCAGGGGGGCTGTGGAGTGTCCCTCACTGGAGATATTCCAGAGCTGTCTGGATGCAATCTGTGCCATGTGCTCTGGGATGACCCTGCTGGAGCAGGGAGATGGTACCATCATGGTAGCTTCCAACCTCTCCAACCTCCCCCACTCTGGGATTCAGCAAATATTTGCGGAATAAGGGTTGAGTTTGTCCCAATAGCATCTCCTGGGGGTGAGGGCAAACTCATCTCTGGGGGCTTCAGGGTTTGGTTGCCCTGATGGTTCATTATTGGCAGGGTTGGTCTGGGCTTGGGACAGGCAACAGGAGCCACCGCTCTGTCTAAAAGACACATCCAGGTACAAACAGTCAATATCAGGACCATCTGTCTTGCTCCCTCTAGGAGACACCTGGGCACACTGGATGTGCTGTGGGGAAGGACGTGGAAAAGCTGGGAATGGGATAATTCTGTTACCCCCTTGTTAATACCAAAAAATATGTGTCATTGCTGAGCTCATACCTTGTGTTTCAGAGCACATCAGATTATCCCACTGCCCACTGGGAAGAAGATGCTTCCTGGCCTGGTTTCCAACTTCTTTCTTTTAATAATGCTGCTTGTCTCCCAGGCCGTGCATTCCTGCTTTTCCATCTTTCCCTTTGAGAATGAAAACAAGGACAGGTCACTTGCCTTTTTGTACGAGCATCACTCTGAATATCTCTGAGAGGGGGAGAGGGAGCAAAGGAAACGAACCACACAAAACAAAGTGAGGGAACATTTTTAATTGGAAGTGTTTTGTTTTCGCCGGGATTTTAACTTTGGAGAGAGCCTCACAAATACTCTCTCAGGGTCCTCTGCTGAAGGGCTTTATTCTGCCGCAGGCGCCTTTCATGGTGCAGCACAATAGCTTTTGTTTCAGAAGTATGGGGCAATGAGGACCTTGAATGCCAGAGGTCTGTATTATATCCATAACTGTAGATTTGGATGGTGGAACGAAGGTTGGGGGGAAGGTGAGAATGAAAAATTTCTCCATTGTGTAGATGGAGTCCTTCCAGCAAACACTGGCACAATAGGAAGCACATTCTTAAGAGCTGAAGCAGACTGTGGATAAAGACTCCCTCATTTTGTACATAATGGTCCCTGTGCTTTAACCTTGTACAGCTGCTATGACACCTGCTTTTCAAAGCCTTTGTGGCAGAACAAGCAGAGCTTTGTCTGCTGTACACATTCTGTGCCACACATGTTAACATTTCTCTTTTTGTATTTACTTTTGTTTCCCCCATGTGCTCTGGGATGACCCTTTTTTCTTTTTTCTTTTCTTTTTTTTTTTTTTTTTTTTTTAAACACAACAGTTATGAATGAATGGCTGAAAAGTAATTTCAGCATTGATTCCGGCATCGTGTCCAGTCTGGAAGTCTGCAGATATTGTAATGCAGAAAAAAGGGCAGATATTAGACTGGGGAGTGCTGTGTTCTCTTTCTAGCAAAGCATCAGCCTTTGTGTCTCCTTCCTCCCTTTATCCCCCCCTTTCCCTCCCTTCCCGTCTCTCTGGCTCTGGTTTGAAAGGACAGGCAGAACCCATCACAGCTCATCTCCCCTCCAGCAGGAATAGCTGGAGGACTCTGTGGCTCTGGCTCACTCACCCTTGGGACTCAATGGGATTTGGCTGGGACGGAAGAGGGAAGTCCAGGTCCCCGTTCTCATGAGGAGATGGAAAAGGTTTGGGGCTCCAAAGTCCTCAAGAGGCTTTTCTTGGACAAGGATCCAACCCTGAGTAAAACAAGCCTGCATCACAAGGCATCTCTGGGATCTTCCCCTCCCTGTGCCGTCTGCAGTGGGAGCAGGGCAAAGACATCGTGTCCTTCTGGATCGCGCATTCCCCCATTCCCAGGAGTCCTTAGCTGAGAAGATTCCAGCTCCAGGGGGCAATGGCAACAAGAAAAACTGCTCCTGATCTGTCCAGGAGTAAAGGAAAGATGGCTCTGACCAGTGGAGCAGCTAAAATCCAGATCCTGAGATCTGATAGTGACTCATGTAATGACAAGGGAATTAATGGATGGTGCCACTCCAGGGAACTGTGTGGAGTAGTGTGATCTGCCAATGCCTCACCCTGCAGGCCATGGATCATCTCCATGAGGGTCTGAGAGCCTGCTCTGCTGGAAGATGTCCCTGTCCATGGCAGGGGGGTGGAATGAGATGACCTTGAAGGTCTCTTCCTACCCAAACCATTCTGGGATTCTCTGATCTCTGTCGGGAGGAAGTTCTGCTCCATTTCCCTCCACAAGCAGAATCAGGACTGACAGAAGCTACCAGCTCCTCTGAGCAGCCCAGCTCCAGCTCTGGCAGGGAATTCAAACTGGGATGAGCTGAGATGATGCCGGTAACTTCATTCTTTCATGAACACAGCAGGAACCGGAGCAGGAGCGGAGGGCCAGAGGGGAAAATGAGTGATCCAAAGTTGGTTATTCCAAGCAGGATGCCCTGCCCCTGGGCAGGATGAGTTAACAGGTCCAAGGAGCAGCGAAACCCTTAATAACCACCCCCATTCCAATTATCTGGGCTTTATTATTCCATTTGTTCTTGCGGCTTGGGAGGTTTCCTTTGGTTTGTGGCTGCAAACCCAGCTCTGTTCAAAGGCAGATTTTGAGGGATACAGGGAGAGATCTTCTCCTCAGTTAACCTCCCTTCCCAGAGCACGTGGAAGGGCTGTGGAGGATCCCCAGTGATCCAGACTCCCCATCAGATTCAGTCTTTTTCCAACACTGGTATTCCTGTGGCATGAGAGGAGACATCAATGCCGGTGAGAAGCCTGTGGCAGGAGAGGTCCTCCCAGCTCCCAGACACTACACTTACATTTTCCTTCTTTTCAAAGGCAAAAAGAGGCCAAAATCTGAAATGAAAGGCAGAAGCCTGGCTTCTGAAATCCCTGTTTGAGTCTCACTTTTTCATGAGAATAACCCAGACATTTATTTCATGCTTGCTTTCATTTCTAATTATTGGCGGGAAGTGCCAACCACACTCACTTGATCTTTAGCACGCTCAGACTTGTTAGACAAGGGAAAAATCCGTGGATATATCCAGAAGACATCTGCTGCCTGCAGAGTGTGAGCAGCTGGCAGGACAGCAGGCAAAACCAGCTGGAGCAGGGCTGAACACCGAGCTTCAAATCTTGGATGCTGGGAGAGGTCCATGGGCACAAACTCTGCCTTGGGACCGTGTTCAGCGGAGCTGCTGCCCAAAATGGGACACTTAAACAGGGCTCTGCTGAAATCCATGTTCTTCCTGAAACATCCCATCCTTCCATGACCTGAATCCAGGCGTTATTGCTGTTTTAAGAGTGTTTCTCATTAAACTGGTTTGCTGTGAAGCTCGGACATGGGAACCTTTCAAGTCCAGACACCGGGAGCTGAATGCGAAATAGCTGAATGAGAATGAGGAGAAATTAGAGCTGCTAAAAACCAGGTCTCGAGGTTTTCTCACCACCCTCAGGAATCCTTAGCAAGAGATGCACTGGACTGTGGTGCACAAGGGTTTGCTGGAAGGGAGGAGTGAATCCCAGCAGGATGAATTTCAGCGTATCCGCAGGAGTAGGAATTCTTCATTTAAAAAAAGAGGGAAAAGAGCCAGAGTGAGTGCAACTCACCCGTTCAATATTCAGCCCTCCTTCATGTCAGACCCCTACGATCAGTTCACGCCTCCATCTCTCGGCTGTTAATGGAGCAGGAGACAATTCCGGCACGGAGCCATCCGGAGCATAATCCTGCCATTTGAAAGCACATAAAGGCACTTCATAGCAGCAAGTGTCAATAGCCACTCCCCTATTGATATAACATCCCTTCCCTCCTCCATAAACTCCGGCTGGCAAAGAAAATAAACAAGGGTTAGATGAAATCTAACCCCGGCATAGCTATAAAGGGTGCTTCATAAAAAATAGTAAAATAAACCGAACCACAAAAAAGTGATGTTTAATCTGCTAATTCATGCTCAGGTTCCTGCTCCTTCTTTAGGGAGTGTGTGCAGAGAGCAGCTCGGATTCGGGAGAGGGGGAAAACACAGATCCACCACCACCAAAGCTGCTGGGAGAGCTGGCAGACACCAGATAAAAGATTTAGTGGGAAGGGGAAGAGGCTGGAGCTGAAAGAGCCCTTAATCCCCAGTCTCACTGCAGAGCACTGGACATCCCTGCATCCCATGCAACGTTTGCATCCCACAGAAGAAGGGCATGGATCAGGGATGTGCTGCCAGAGGAATTTGGAGGGGAACCAAAAGCCAACTTGCAGGCACATGGCTCGCACTGAGGCCCCACAGTGCCCCACTGGATCAGCCTCTCCCATCCCACCTCCCTGCCTGTGGATAACAGCAGTGAAAAAGGAAGAATTGAGGAACATAAAGCAAGAAACACAGACCACAAAATCTCTCCTTTGGCAGCTGAGGGTCTGATAGCATCAAAATCCTCGCCAGAGTACACGTGCAAGACTGCCCAACCTGTGGAGGTGTCCAAGGTCAGGCTGGATGGGGCTTGGAGCAGCCTGGGACAGTGGAAGGTGTCCCTGCCATGGCAGGGGGTGGAACTGGATGGCCTTTAAGGTCCCTTCAACCCAAAGCACTCCATGGCTCTGGGATTCTATGCAAGGGCTGGCCAGTCAGGATCCACATGCTCTGCAAGGTGCAGAGTCCGTGAGAAATACCTGGGCCAGTTCCCAGGAGTGTCTCCTGCTGGGAGTAAGAGGGCTGGGCACCCCTTCCCTAATCCCAGCTATAAAAAGGACATGTTCCCCACAGTGTCCCAGCGCAGTTAAACGTGTCCAGAAACATCCCTGAGATGAGAGCACCGGCCTGGGAATACTTAGGAATTCTAGGGAATCTGGGATCCTTAGGGTTTTTCAGACCTAGCCTCTGCCTGGCACTCGGTGCTCCCCAGGAAAAGTGTGGACCTGGAATTTTCCTGAGATTCCCAAGCTTTTCCTGCTGCCACACAACTCCCTGCACTGGCTGCAGGGACTCTCTTGGGTATCAGCCATCCCACGCCACCTGGGAGAGGTTTAATCCTCACACTGAGCCCATGAAACCCATCCTGAGACCCACATCAAGCAGGGGCACACGGAGCATCACCAAACCTGTGCCCTGCTCTGGATCTGGGATTCGGGAGAAGGGTCTGGGCTCTGAGAAATTACAGACCATTCCAAGGAGTTTAATCTCCCTCCTACCCATCACCCTTGGGTGCTGGAAGCTTTTCAGAAGGTCTTTCCCTCTGTTTCTAGGAGCTGGTGTTTTTTGGAAGGTTCCTGGTGTCTTATATGGGTAATAGAGCATCCTGAAAGAAAAAAAACCTCAAAAAAAAAAAAAAGTAAATTTCTGCAAAACTGGAAAAAGGCACCTTGGATGTCCTGCTGGAGCACAAGGATGTACTTAGCTTGCATGGAAGCAACCCAGAAATGTGAGGAGGGGCCTTCAGAGGGCAGGGAGGGCATGAGGCAGCAGTGACTTGGCCGGGTCCGGTTTTTCCATGGGTCAAATGAAAGATGATTTGCAAAAAAGGAGCCCCCCTGATTGGTTAATGAACATCTCTCAATTTACAGCAGCAGAATGCTGGGTGCCATCAAATGCAAGCCCAAGTTAAAGCTATGACTGCTTTAATAATCAATGACTGCAGAGTATTTAAAAAAACAGCGAAGCTTTCAGGGGCTTAAGACTTATTGCTCACATTTTCTCAGCTTTCTTAAAGAAAAAAGGGGTGTTGTAGAAAATGGTCAAATTTATCATTTATAGCAAAATATTAATGTAGCAGCAGGAGACTTGATGTGGCCATCTATCTCCAAGCATTCAGACTTCAAAGGAAGCATAAACACGAAATTAATGGTTTGTCTAGTGTAAAGGAAAAATAAATGCAAATGTAGCCTCATTAATACCAAGTGGGTGACTTCTTGGTTTATGGGGTTTGGATTGATTTTGTCAAAGGCCAATAGATTTATTAAAAATGTCTTTTAAATTTAGCATCCCTATACCCATTAGTTGAAAGAAATAAAATTCTCTGCAATCGCCACCACCTCTCCTCCTCCTCTCCCCCCCTCCCTGGATGTTGTTTTACCTAAATAAAGTTCTTGCATTAGGACTCACTTTGCCCTGAAATATGTCTCTTGTAGGAGCTGCTATAAACGTCAGCATTTTCCCCGGCGTTGGTTTATGGGCAGAGTGAATTTTAATGGCATCGTAATCTCGCTGCAATCAATTGTGCTCCATGGGAGGGGAAACCTCGGGGAGTGGCCATTAACCACAGTTCTGCATCACTCCAGGCCTCAGGAGCTTCCAAAGGGGGCTTGCAGGAGTTTTTTCTCCTGTGTTTTTTAATACCTGCTCCAAAAACCCCAGAAATGTTTGTTCTTGGCTGTTCCATTGCCTTCCCATGGCTCTGAGTAGGCTGAGAGGGTGCTCACTCCTTTTCTCAGGATGAGCTTTCTGGCTGGGCCATCTCAGATCTCTGTCACTCCTCCAACCCACCAGGCCAGGGCAGGACATTTTCCAGGTGTCCCAGGGATAACAGCTGGTGGCTGGTTTGTGGGTTCACCCTATTTAATCTTGGGGAATGTGATGATAAATCCACCCATGGGGCGACAGAGTGACTGAGCTGATTTAACCCCTCCAGTGAACCCTGTCCCAACACATCCCATCTCCTGCACTAAGGCACATCCCCAAAAACAGAGGTTGATGCACAGTACGGGGGTTTTTTCAGGTAAATACGAGAATAAAATCTTATAGTCCCATATCACACATCTTTGGTGGCTGTAGGGCTCAAAGTCACAATTTGCTACTCCAGAAATCATTTGCAAGTTGTCCCAAACCACAATTCTTGGGCAAAGTTGATTTGTTTGGGACATCTTAAAGACAAGACTTGCAAAGGAGTTGCTGTGCTCCCACACCTGTGTGGAGAAATGGGACAATGTCATGGGACAGAAAGAAAAGGAGAGGAACAAGATCTGGGCCCCAAGGATGTGATGGATCAAATAAAGAGGGAAACATGAGTGGGAAGGGATCAAGACCAGGAGAGAAAAGATCTAAACTCAGAAAAGACCTGATGACGGGAAGCTTAAAATTCCTGTAAACAGAGGGGATGAAATACAAGGGAGATGGAATCACAGAATCCCAGAAT
>VZTX01022749.1:79677-207227 GCA_013400915.1 Pardalotus punctatus | reverse complement strand
GCCCTCCCCCTCTCCCTTTCCCTTTCCCTCTCTCTTTCCCTTTCCCTTTCCTCCCCCTCCCCTTTCCCCTTTCCCCTTTCCCCTGATTTGAAACTGTCATTTTAAAACAGTGATTTAAATCTTGGACTTTTTCTTCCCTGAGGGAAAAATACTTTAAAAGACTTTTAAAAACTATTTGAATACTTTTTGCTTGTTCACTCAGCCACTGGAGAAGGATTGCAGCCCGAGTCCTTCCTCCTTTTTCCTCAAGCTTTAATACTTAATCCACTCCCCAAACCCCATCCTTGTTTATACCAGAGCATTCTAATGATTTTTGAAGTGTTTCTCGGGTTGCTTTTACCTGTTCTTTACTCACAAACCTGGCTGGTGGTTTCTCCAACTTCATGACAGAAGTAATGCCCTGCCTTAATTATTCAGTAGCATAGCATTGTTTATTCCTTGACCTCACATCTTAAGGTGAAAGTGATTTTCCCACATCCATTTAAAAGCACCTCTCTTAGGCAATATTCTGGACATCAGAAAATTAAGTTAAAAAAATTCCGTTATAAAATGGCATTGGCAATGCTGAGAGCACCTTTAGACAAGCAGGCTGAGAAAGGAAAGCTCTGAGCTGACAACTCTGGCGGTTCCAAAAGTTATGTCTGGAAATGGGAGCAGGAAAATCCTGCAAGGCAGAAGACAGGAAGCAATACTGAGCTTTGTCTTAAGTTATGCCAGGTTGTATTTTCACCTTTCATTAACTGTGGCTTCATCTCTGGGACCAAATGCTAAAAATACCTTTTGCTTTTTCTGAGCGGCTAAAACACACCCAGCAAAGTGCTAAAGGCACCTGGCTCCAGTGGATTTGGGATGTAGGATATCCCTGCCACTGTCCTGAGCAATGACCTGTCTGTCCATGACATCCTCTTTCATCTCCTTTTCCCTCTGTTCTCCACAGTTGTTACTCCCCAAATCCACCCCAATCCCTCTTTTCCCCATAAACAGCCCTTCTCCTACACACACAGTATATTTTACACAGCCCCCTCTTCTTGACAGCATAAATTTGTTTTATACAGATCTGTACAACCACTACAATTCCTTCAGTGTCCCGTTACAGGCCAGTGTTTAGCTCCAGGTGCAGTGATTTCTCCAAGGCAGGGGCTGAGTTTGACACTGAGCACCCAAATCGGGTCGTGGTTTGTGTTGCTGTGTCTCTGTCTCCTTTACCCTTAAAACCCCAATTTGGCAAGGTCCTTCCTTAATCTTACAGCAAAACAAGCCCTGTCTCACTTCCCATCTCCTGAGCAGCTGGGTGACTGACCAGGGTTGTTCTGCTGCTGGGCAGGTTTTCATCCTGAATGTTCTTGTTTAAATCTTCCTTCTTTTAATTTATCATTTTTTGCCTTGGAAAGGTCCTTGACGCGAAAGCAGTCTTTTGAGTACCCTTAAGAATACCCTTAAACAGCAGTGGGATTTTCCCAGCTTTCTCAGTTTTAGGGAAGATCTGTGACTACTTGAGTACTTTGAATAGATCTGATTGTTTTATTCCTTTGTTGCATTCATTCAGTTCAATAAAATCATTGTTGGCAAAGAACCCTTCATGTACAAATTGATAAAACACAGTATAAATTAAATTTTTTCCTATAACATCTATTAAATTACATTGTTTCTGTCTAAGACACTCTCTGATAAAAAAGAAAGGAAACAAAAAGGAAAAAAAAGATTAATCACTAATTTTGCCTTTGATTCCTCATCTGTAACTGCTACCGGTTAAGGATTTTTTATATTTGGAACTGATCTTGAATTGTCTTCAGGGGCAGCTGCTGAAGACACTGAAAACACTGAAGGTTTCAGTGATGTATTAAGAACCTGAGACTCAGGTAGCAGTTGATATTCATATAAAGAAATTAGTATGAATAGAGAGAATATTCGGCATTTAAAGGTTATTCAATAGGGAAGTTGTTAATGCCAGATTACTCCAGCTGTAGCCCAATCTCTGAGCTAGTTATAGTAATTATATTAAATGATCCAAGAGTAGAATCCATGGGAAAGACATTAGAAAAAATTCTTCCCTGTGAGGGTGGTGAGGCCCTGGCACAGATTGCCCGCACAAATTATTGCACAGATAATCCCCTTGCATGATGAAGACACAAATTTTCAGGTGTAAAATGCTAAATCTTTGCTCCTGAAAATGTGTAAGTTCTTTAAAATGGGGAAAATACTCATTTAATGATAATTAGTGAATATATTTTGCAGAAGTTTTGGGAAAAGCAGAAGGAATTGGTCACACCTCATCCCATTTTTTCTCAGGTTTTGTGATTCCATGGAAGACTCTTCACCATCTACATATTGGAGTGATAAAGCCCTCTCAATACAGCTCTTGCATTACTTAAACCTGATCCTACTGCTCAGCCTGGCCTAATTAGGCAGGCATAGTCCTTGCATGTCTGAACACTTAATTTTGAGGTTGTAAATTCAGTTTTAATCAGAGGCAAGGTAAAAGCAGTACCTAAAAAACCAGAGCACGCGTAAATGAAATATCAGCAAACAGCTCCAGTTTTGTGCTGATAAAGTCTGAACCTGCCTCAGGACTGCTCCTGAAACAACCAGCAAATAAAAAAGCAGATGTTCACAGACCTGTTATTGCACTAATAAACGATGGAATTTCACGAGAAACTTCCAATGCTGATAGATAAATGAAGGAAAATCTGTTGAAAGACAAACATAATAATGAATGTGCTGTGCTAATGAATCATTGCTTGTAAGAGGCCATTCAATCCTGACATTAATGATATCAAATGAGCTGTGGAATGTATATGAATTAAATTAGAGTACAATGACACTTTATTTGGAGCTACATGACTCACTAAATTAAAAGGGAAGAGGTAAGAATGTGGATTTAGGCAGAAAAGGAGATAGCAAAAGATATAGAGAGATGGGTGGCATTCTTGCACAGGTCAGATCATCCAGGATATTTTACTCTGTTAGGTAACACACTGCCAAGTTAGAAAGTGCGCTTCTGTTTGAGTCAAGGGTGTGAAGGGGGGGATAAAAATATGAACCTTCCACTGAACTGGCCTGGCTGCAAGTTTTGTAACTTGTAATTTTCTCAGAAGTGCACAGAAAGGTTTCCCAGCCAATATTCTAATATATGGAAGAAAATGTTGCATTAAAAAAAAAAGTATATATATTTATATATATATATGTATATATAAAATCAGTATGTGGAATGTATTAGGTTGAATTTATTGAAGGGACTGTTAAGTCCAATTAGAGTCATGATGTGAATCTCCTGGAGAACTCTGTCCTGGCAGAGTTGTTCCATGTGCACAGCGTGAACTCTGGGTTTGCAGTGACTGCAGGTGGCCATGGCTGCTGGTTTGGATCCTGGTACCAGCCTCGAACTCTTCCCTCCAATATAATCTATAATTTTTTAAAGTGTTTATCACTGTCTAAGGTCACCAGGATTTTCAGGCAACACTTGCCATTGGTTAAACCTAGCCGGTTGATGAGATCTGATATTTAATTCCTAAGCATAATAAATAAATTCCTAATAAATTTCTTTAAAAAAAAAATCATAATAAAAAAATTCTAAGCAAAATAATAAATAAGCATAAAAAAAATCCTAAGGATGTTTATTAAAGCATTTAAAACCTCTCAAAACTTTCCAAATAATAACAAACTTACTTCAAATGAGAGTTGTTTTGGAGTTCTTTTGAGACTTCTACATTATATTTACATTTTACATTGCATTCAGTGAAAACGGAATTCTCGTTACAAACGTCAGCACAGACAATACTGGGTGACAACCAAAAAGGTGAATTTTCTGGCACTTAGAGAATAAACCTTTCTATTATTAGTATTTCCATGTGCTGATGTTTAAGGATTTCATAGGATCATAGAAATATGGAAAGGTTTGGGATGGAAGGGACCTTAAATCCCATTCATTCCACCCCTGCCATGGCAGGGACACCTCCCACTGTCCCAGGCTGATCCAAGCCCCAGTGTCCAACCTGGCCTTGGGCACTGCCAGGGATCCAGGGGCAGCCCCAGCTGCTCTGGGCACCCTGGGCCAGGGCCTGCCCACCCTCCCAATATTTGTCCTATTGAGAGTAACTGTGAGGAATAGTTTAGATTCTGGTAAAGCAGATTGCCTGGAATGAAAATTTGGAGGAAATATCTACTCTGTGAACCTCTTCCCAAGTCTTCCTTTAGAAGTCAAGACTGTAGCTGGTCTTTGATATTCACAGATTTATAACACTTGAAGTGCCTATAACTGCAACACTTCACTCAAAGGCTACTCCAGATGGAAAACATCAGCTTGTTTTGAGTAACCTATTAGTTATTTTTTCCTCATGCTAAAGGGCTTTAATGAGCGTTTTCAGAGGAGAATTTCCCAGCAGAGCAGAGCTGAGGGCAGAGCAACAGGGAAAGGGAAAGTGCCCGCAGTCTCTGTCCAACAGGATTGCTCCGTGCAGGAGCAGCGGGCACCAGCCCTGGAGGTGCATGGTGGAAGGTTTTGACTTTTGTGAAGAGTCGATGAGAATCAGACCTTGGAGCCCCCCAGGCAGCAGAGCACTGAGCAGGCTGACAGTTCAGGTGTGACATGATCAACCACTCACTCACCGCAGGAGAGCGAGCTGCAAGACATGAAATAATAATGTTGTGTCCAAGGCGAGCTCAAGGAAAGGGTCACATCCTTGGGGACAAGGTGGAGACATCATTTGTCAACAGATGGCTTTTCAAAGGAAGTTTCTGCAAGCATCCAGAACACCCAGCTAAAGAGCTGGCAGCTCTTTAAAAGCTTTTTAAAAAGCATCACCTGACACAAAAAGTCTCAATGTTTATTTTTTGACAGTCCACAGGCTGGAAGAGAGGCTATAGAGCAGCCAGGCTGTGGCCACTGCAGCAACCTTACTCTGTATTAAAGGAAAAATTACATCCTGCAAATCTCTTGAACGCTGAATTACTGTTACTTTGAATTATGTCAAGCAGGGTTTGTTCAGTCACTTGTTTTTTAAAAATATATTAGGATTATTTGTACAGGTACTAAACAATGCAGAGGGCTGAGGAGCTGAGACTCCTTTCTTGCACTTATTTCATTTATAGCTAAACACAACATGATATAGAGCACCACTAAAAGCAGACCAGGCTCTGTAATAAACCTTGAACCTCTAAGTAAGCTGGCACATTCAGGGAAGAAATGCTTACTGCAGGTGAATTGAGTTTGGATTTTATCTCAGCAGTGTCACACTGGGTTACTGTGGCAACAGGTCCTGTCTGTATCACGCTCAGGGGCTCATTTTAACTTTATTAATTACTGTCAGCCTGAATGTGACCACGATGATGCAATAACCCCAATGTTCACTGGCTGATTCAGCCATGTCATAACCTGCAGCCAATCCAGTCACCTCATGGCACATTAAATTTGCTAAATTAACCCAAAAATTATGCTGCCAAGGCTTTTAAGAGTTCTTTGGTGTAATTTTAATGCAAGAGCAATATGTGATGTGTGGTGGCTGTGTGTGTAGGTAAAATTCAGCTGAAGGCACACGGCTCACAGGCAGAAGTCTTCTTATGTCACTGAAAAATCACAGCAGGATGAGGGATTCAAATCGAGGGAAACATCAAATGCGTGGCTGGGTGTTTTGTCAAGTATACGAGTGTGCATCCTTACGTCACAGCCAAAGGAAAACACGCGAATTCCAGGGGTGCTCATGGAGCAGAGCTCATTCTGGGATGGTGGGACACACCCTACTCAGATTCCCTGGCTCCTGGCCCACGGTGTACCCTGGCATAAATACAGCAAAGCTCACTCCCCCGCACTTCAGAACGAGCTAAATTAAACTGGGATACTTAAATATTTCTCTTTAAAAAAATGAGTGCTACTAACCAAGTGAAATTTTCTATCTGAGTGTGATTTTTGAATTAGACTTCCTTTTTTTTCTTTTTTTTTTTTTTTCCCCCCCTAATAAGTATTTGAGCTCACTATAGACTAGAATCCAGTAAATATTGGAAGCACACTAATAGCTGAGCACAAGTGCCATTAAGGAATTCTAGGGATCAGCCTACCTTGGTCCTGTGGTTTGTTCTAGTTAGATATTGCACAGGGTGTTTATTTTCATGGGTACCTGTTCACATGTCAGCAAGGTTAGGCCACATGATCACTTATATTGATCACTGGAAGAATCTTTTTAGTTTCTAAGTTGAATTTCCTATTCAAATAGGGGGGGAAAATCCAGTCATGTCTGGAATTAGGATTATCCTCCTCTGTAAAACAAAGAGACTTCACTCAGCAGTTTGAGTGAGGCACCCAAGAAGATTTGCTGCTTAGAATGTCCTTTTAAAGAATATTTTTAAGATAAAGCAAATGTTACAAAGCCAGATATGTCTTAAACCTGATTAGAAAACTCATGCACCAAAAGCTGTTCTTAAAAGCCAAATAAATTCCAACACATTGAAATCTATACACTATAAAATGACTTTTTTTCACCCACCAGAAGAGAGCAATTTCCAGTTATTGTTGTATTATGGCACCAGAGCATTTTAATCTTTACTTAACATGCTTGGTTTTGCAGGTCAGTTCTAATAATTTGTGATAACTGACTTCGATATCAGAGCAATTCTCTTCCACAAGTTCTCTATCAAACTGTTTCAGATAATTAAATTCTCAAGTGCTTTGTTTGATTCTGTAGCAGGAAAAAAATGTGAACAATAACTACTGTACATCACTGTATGCATGAATCCTTGTGTACAGTGCTTATCTCCACCTTCCAAGAAGATCCTGTGGAATGTGGAGTCCCAGAAAGGAGTAATGACAGCAATTACTGTGAAGAAACACTCATCAGATTAATAGAAATCACAGATTATGAGGAAATCAGTGCAAATATAAAATGCTGGAAAAGAAACAAGGTAGGGCGGCAATGATCGCTATTAAGAAATTAGATTAGGAAATTAGGAAATTAAGGAATTAGATTAGGAAATATCTGTTTATCAGGTTTAATAGCCATACTGAAGTAGCAGTCAGTGAGCTTGAAAGAGGAGAGCTCAACACTGATTAAAATATTCACTACAGGACAGCTGTGGGACTGCCACATGAAGCCAACACTTTATCAAATTCAAAAGACGAGACACCAAAATAGCCAGAGATAATATAATTCCCAAATTCATAGCCATATTTCGGATACTCTGTTTCACATAATGTTTTTTCTTTAAGCCTACCTAGTTGCTAGAGGTCCCAATGACACTTCTTCCAGCAGGATTTCCATAATACCTTCTTTCCAGCAGGATTTTGAAATGCCCTCTGGACCTTTTAGGACAGTGCTTGGTCAAAACCAGGACACTGCTCAAGTCACTTCCTGCTGGGAATGCTCTTCCTGGTGCCTCCAGGATCCCACTGCCCCCAGGACACAATGCTGGCTCAAATGTCTCACGTTCTGCACAAATCTTCACTCTCAGCTTCCCAAAATGGGAGCCGGCTATGCATTTCTGCACAAATCACTGAGCCACTGCACGACACCAATGTATTTACTCATCACACAGCAGAATTGCCCCTGTGGGATGTGCTACTCAGTGGGTAACCTCAGAGTAAACAAACTGCACTTAGGAGTAAAGCTTTACAAAGGGAAACTCTCTGGGGTGAGAGCAAAGGGCACGGAGGCAGAATGAATATTCCTCCTCAGCATTTATCCCAAAACAGGGCCAGTTGTTCTGGTAAGACACGGTGGAAGAAATTGCCTTCCTCACATAAATCTCCAAAGGAACCCTTTTAAGTTGTGGAATTAAAACCAGTAACAGGGGAGATAAAAGCCAGCCATTTTGTTTCAAGTTAATCTTGCAAACCTCGGAGATAAGGCTTGACAAAAGAATGTCTTAATTGGAGTCTGGCATCTCCATCCTTTAGCAGCTGCGGGACTTTGTTCCTGCTTTCATTCCTTCCTGTATATTACACTTTGGAATCCCAATTACACTGCTAATGTAAATTAAAATGTAAATTAATCTGTTTACTAATGCAATTATGCAAAGGAACTCTGCTTCCACTTTAATGCATTAAAAGGAGAAGAATTCTTTTAAATGTGTTGCATATGTTAGTTTTTATTATCCTGAAATAAATAAAAACTAATTAAAGAAAAGCTGGTTACGCTGAAATCAGCGAGAAACTGCTTCAGCAGGATCCAGTCATACCTGATGATTGCCTTCAATGAGCACAGGTTAGAAAGGGATTTTTTCCTCCTTTAAATTACAAGTGTAATTGGCTTCAGAGCTGTCTCATCCACCAGCATTCCTCTCCTCTAAGAACCATTTATTTCTCATATTCAGATTCAAAGTTCAAGATATGAGGATAAGGGAAAGCATGCGGTGACACGTGTCAAGCTGCTCAAAAAATAAATCACAGCTTGGGATATTATGAAAGAATAATTCTAGAGGGTTTTTTTAAGGTATTATAGAATAACAGAAACATTCTAGAAGTTTATTTGAAGGTATTATAGAATCATAGAAACATTTAATCTGGAAAGGATCTCTAAGATGAATCCAACCATTAACCTAATGGTGCCAGGACCATGTTCTAAGCACCACTTCTGCACACTTTGAACACTTCCAGGGGTGGTCCCTTGGATTTTCCTCATAAATGAATGTTGGGGATATTATACAGATGATTTCATTAGGAGTTATTACCAGGAATACTAAAAATGAAGAACAGACTCCATTGGTAATTGCAAATGTCTTCAGATCTGCAGGTTGGGCACATGACTGGCTGGACTTCTGAACTGTAACGTGAATCTCACAAGAGCTGAGAATTTACAGCCTCATCTGAACACCACGATCCAGAAAACAATCAGTTCCTCTCCGTCTGCAGATGACGCTGCAATTTATGGGAATTTTTTCATTTGACTCTTTTCATAAAGCTGTAGAATTTTGGAGGCAAAAGCTAGATTGATGTAATTTTTCTCACTCCGAGGTGTGTCTGTCCTTCCCTTCCCTTCTGGAGAACCAGCTTTCCTGGAAGTTACCATCCATGCACAGCCATGCTCAGCAGAAGTGTGTGCTGACCATTATTTTTGCTCAGGTCTCTGAATCATGGAATTATGGAATCATTAATGATGGGAAAGACCTCCAAGACCATCAAACCTTTGACTAAACCCCGCTGTGTCCACTAAACCACATCCCAAAGTGCCACACCCGCTTGTTTCCTGAGCTCTTTGGGGGTGGTGACTCCACCACTGCCCCGGGCAGCCCCTTCCAGTGCTCGACCATCAGTAAAGAAGATTTTCCTAATATCCAACCTCCCTTGGCACCTTGAGGCCGTTCCCCCTCTTCCTACTGCTTGTTACAGGGTTGAAGCAGTGAAATGCTTCAGGACGAAGAAATGACGGGATGAGCTGTTCTGGCAACTCCACGGGAGACAGCATTTACTGCAGATTAAAAGGCCTCCGAGGCTGGAATGGGTTTAATAAATTAAAATGTGGTGGTTACAGGCAATTTTAGCAGTTTGCTTCCTTATGAGCTTCCTTTTCAATCTTGTCAACATCTTTAACGCATAGATTTCAATTCATTTCAGAAAGTGGAAGACCTGTGTGAGGAAGGTGACAAATTAGGGAAAACTGTAACAATAATTAAAAAAGAAATAAAAATAAAGCAAAGCTCCAACAAAATATTTTTCTATGAAACAAAGCAAACAGTAGCAGGTGGCTGGCCATGCATACTTGGCCTTTTACTTTTATTAAGTCTGATTAATTTTGCTTTGAAACAAGAGTTTTCTTGTTTTTACAGGCACTTTAAAACACAGCTGCATATTCACCAGGATCAGTGAATGTTAATAATTGTGAATAATTTTCTTATTGAGGCTTTTAATTCCTTAAGTTGAATGCCCTTATTATGAGATAATTCTGTGTATCCTGCCCTTTATTAACCTCTTACATTAATCAGCATCTGCACTGCTGTTTCAAATCCTCCCTTCCTGGCCTCCAAGGTAATGAGATAACCTCTGGTCTGCTCCCATTAATCCTTCTGGACTTTTTCGAGAAGAGTTTCTGCTCATCTTCAGAATGCAAGTAAAGCAACACAGGGATGTCCCCATCTTCTGAATAGTGGCCTTTTTATCTCCAGCTTTACTGTAGATCCTGGAACTTCATGTTTGGAGAAAGGAGCAGCCATTTCTCCATAAAGTCAAGCACATGTCTATATTTCCTATTATGATAGGTTTAGTGTGAGATATTCCTATGACTTTTCCTTCACGTAGGGATAAAGAAAATCCCTGTGCAACACCAAATTCCTACACTGTGCAAGAGCGGGGAACAGGAAGGCAAGGAATACTGTGGATTGCCTTCTCCCCATTGAAAATGCCCTGAACAAACAGTATAGAATAAACCAAACCAGAATTTATGTGCACTGTAGGGCTTGGACAGAATGGCAGAGCTGTACTCTTTTAACTGTTGCTTTTACGTAAATCATTATCATATTTAGTACTGATCAATTTAACATGTTTCAGTAAAAAACACTTTTATAGTCAAAGAAAGATCTGAAGTACCCCTTGATATTTTGGTTGTAATGCACCACGGGTTTTGTCATATTGGATAACTCGGAAAAAAAATTAAATAGCTCTGATTTGACATCATATTATGGATCAATATTTGCAAGCAACTAAACTATAGATCCTAGCGTTAATTGTATTTTATTTAGCTGTTATATTTGATGTCAGGTATTTTTTCCTGTTGGAAAAGTTTAGGGTAAATCTCACCAAAACTAAGGCATGTTTGTACTCCATGTGTTTGTATTACTGAGCAGAATTTCTAAGCACAAGGAAAGTGAAGTGAAGTAATTGTGTCTGTATCCCTGATTTGACTGGTGTGGCGGGAACAGCAATTGATTCCCGAAGGATTGTGTCCTGTGTGCCTTCCAAGAGGCCATCACCTCTCCAGATGAGCAATCCTAGAAGAAGGACATCCACATGATTAGGCTGTGTAAACAAAACATTATTGAGGTGATCAGCAAACCTCCACAGCTACAAAGGTCAGCATTAAAACCCACCTTGACAAAACCAAGAGCTAAACCAAACAGGAATGTTACAAAAGCTCCAAAAAATGCCAGCACAAGAGACAAGCTGATGACTTAAAGCCGGAGCACAGCATGATGCCATGGTCCAGGGGCTGTAAAGATAAATCACAAATGCTTGCATGCATAAAATATGTAAAATAGGTGGTAAATTTGGGGCATAACATTTTAGCTTGCAGCTCTGCAGGGCAGGCAGCACATCTTGGCACACATACAGGAGTGACCTCAAGCAGACTCAGCAGGAACACGAGGAAGTCCCAAATATCAACGGGAAAGCTCTGGGAGTCTGCCTGCTTGCTGCACCCCCCACTTCTCCCTTATCCTCAGGAAACTGCTCGCACTGACCTCAGGACCCCGAGGAGCAGGTGACAGGGGAGCACAAAAGCAGCAGAAAATGGTGGAATTGTAAATGTTCCTGTCACTGTGAGAGAACCAATAACAATTCCTGGATTAAACCTAAAGGACTTCATGGGAACTTGGAAATTCTAGTCCTAGCCTGGGAGCTGTGCCTTTTAAGTTCACATGGAATTTCTTCTGGACTTGACCTCAAGGGCTCCTTTTGGTGTTTGGATCCAAGCATTGGTGAAGAATCTGGACAGTCCAAGCTGTAATTTCCAAAGCAGCATTATGCCAGAATCATTTGATCCTGGAAATTAGCTTCCTTTGCTTTTTCCCAGCCCTCTTATTGCTCCCATTCCAACCCCAACACTGCCCACTGCTCTGAGGCACCCAATATTACCTCACAAATTCTGCTTTTCTGGGCTCTGGAGCAGAGTCCTGCACAGTCTCTCCTAACTAACCCCGAGGTCAGGCATTAACCAACTCCAACTGCTTCCCAGTTTGTTTTTGAGCATCCCCAGCGAGCCCAGATCTCTGCTTCCGGAGAGCTTTAGAAGCACTGTGCCCTCCAGACAGCTGAGCAGCTCTGCGTGGTTTTCAGAATGCACTGCCAGCTAATCAAAGTTTAATATCAGCTACAGAAACCGTCTCAGTGAAGACCAGCACAGCATCACAAGCACTCTCGCCTCTGGGTTGTGTTACATTCCGTGTCTTTTTCTCATGGATCGCATTAATCTTTCACTCCACGGCAGCACAGCTGCTGACAGCAACGCTACTCTCCCAAAAAACTTAATGCCGGTGACTTTATGCACTCAGGGTGGGGATGGTGACGTTCATTCCCTCAGGTAGATGAGAAAATTTATCTCCCAAACCAGCCAATGCTCTTGTGCATTTTCTGAAAGCCTCAGAGAGGCTTTTATAAAAACAGGATAATATCTAAAGCTGTGATATGGTCCTTCTTCCCCTTGGCTCTGCTGTCAGGGCTGTCCTGTATCACACAGTGCTTGATGTTGCACCGTCACATTTCCCCAACCCTTCCTCCAATCCGTTCACTGAAGGTGGATTTACCTTGGCTGCCATCAAATAAACCCCAGTTTGGAGAAAGAGACCTACGAAAGAAAAGCAGCTGGACAAAGGGTGGTGAGAAATTCTTTCCTTATGGAAATAAGGCACTTTCTTTAAAAGATTCCACAACCCCTAAAACAGTGGCAATAAAACTGTGTAGGTGTAGGGCCCTGGCCCAGGGTGCCCAGAGCAGCTGTGGCTGCCCCTGAATCCCTGGCAGTGCCCAAAGCCAGGTTGGACACTGGGGCTTGGAGCAGCCTGGGACAGTGGGAGGTGTCCCTGCCATGGCAGGGGTGGTGTTTAAAGTCCCTTCCAGCCAAACCATTCCATGTCTCTATGATTCTCTGTTTTACTATTGCTCTGTGAAAAGAATGAAAAATCATCTTTTAGTTCAGCCATGGAGCTTTTTTTTTTCCCTCTTCTAATAAAATTTGATGCCTTGATTTTTTTTTTTCCAGTCAGGTTAAAACAAGAGAGTTCTAATCTGGGTTTAGGAATTTCCCAACTCATACGCTCTTTTCCATGCTTAAGATATCTTCAGTACAGTTTATCCTCTTCTAAAAGGTGAGAGACCTGAGAGTTTCTACCACTTGTTGGAAGCACACTGGGAAACAAGTCAGCAGAGAAGCCTTGCTGAAGCATCAGGGCATTGAAAACCACAAAAGCTCATGCAAAGAACTAAAAATTGTCAAGGGTATAGCTGTTCCCATAAATTAACAAGCTTTGCAAGGGCTGGGCACAGGGGATCCATCTGAATCCAAGGGGGTGCATCTGAAAAGAGACAGACCTTGCTGTTTTCTGGGCCTTCCCCATAACCAGTGCTCAGTGCACAACCAGAGCCAAAATTACTTACAGAGGTAACTCAACATAAAGATGCTTTAGCAAAACTCAGGGCAGTCTCTCTAGAAACGTGCTGCCTTCCTTAAAACCCCAAATCCCCAAAGCTGTTTTTAACCAAATTCCCACGTTCTTTAGGAAACAGCTTGATGGTGGGACAGTTCCAGTTGGAGCTGAGCTGCAGTGCCCATCCCCAGAGCTGCCTTACAGCATCTTTGTCTTGTTCCCTGCTCCAACCAACCCCTCCACGTGTCTCCTTAGCCACAGGCTGGAGCGAGGCTGGAGCATCCACAAAAAGGCAGCCTTCCCTCAGCTGTTGTTTGTCCTGCTTTCCCCCCATCTCTGTTTGTTCTGGCTGTCTGTCACGCTGTGCTCAAATACCTTGCAGGCATATTTAGCAATATTTCACTTTGCCATCTGGAGCAGACTTTCCCCCGGCTCTCGGCTTGGGTGCCCCATCTGGTGTCGTGTCTGCAGCATAAACAGGGCACAGAACCCCGTTTGTTGTAGCTTTAGAGGGGAAAGAAACCCAGCAATGCTTAATCATAAAAACAAACAACCAAAAACCACCCAAACCAATCCGAGTGGGGATTTTTCAGAGTTCACCTCACCTGCAGTAATCAGCTCCCAGCACCTCCTCTCTCGTCAGCACGAGGTTCTGTTCCCTCTTCCCGCAGACAAATTGTCCAGCACTGCAAAGTTGTCGAGGATCTGGCATCCTGTTCACAAATACATCGAAAATAACGTGTGCAGCTTATTCAGGGAGACACAATTCATGTCTCTAATAACCACACTGATAATACAGCTGCATTTTTATAGAGTACTGACAGCAGATAAGGAAAAACATTTATTTTCTTAATTCACATATACAACAGAGAACACTGGGAGCAAGCACGAAGGCCAAAATCAGGGAGCAGAATCCCATATTGGATCCCTTGCAAAAGAACACTGAAATTTAAAAAAATTAGTTAATCATTAAAAAAAAAATCAGTAGATGATTTTTTTAAATATCTTTGGTCATTTGTTTTGTTTCAAGACCTCTCCTCAGTGGTTTAACATTATTCTGATTATGTCATAACTTTCTACTGCTTTTTAGGAAGAGATTTTGAGTACCTTATGTGTCTCTTGCCTTATATCCTCGAAAATATTTCCATTCTCTCCAGATATTTTCCTTTTTCTTTTTTTCCCTTTTGTATTCACATGTTGGAATCATTCTGCAGCATTAACAACATTCTTGGTACAGCCAAACTAGAAACGTGTGGAAAACAACTTTACTTTGAAAGAAAGAGCCATCTGTGACTATTTGATAAAATCACAGAATCCAAGAATGGTTTGGGTGGGAAGGGAGCTTAAAGACCATCTTGTTCCACCCCCACTGCACCTTCACATAAGTCTGCAGTGAAAAGATTAATCAGTAAATGTGTTTTTATTCAAAATATAAATATGCCAACAACAGGACTACCCAACTGAGTGACTTCAAAATATTGCAAGTAGCTAAGAGTTTCAGTTTTCCAAGTTTATTTATAACTTTAAATCCTCAACAGTTTTATCAAGGCTTCTACCATTATTTCCCTCATCCTACAGCCCATTCCTGTGATAGTCCCTGTCAGTGGATTTCTGCACAGGGGTCATCAAACTACAGCCTTGTGTCACACTCCTCCTGAAACCAAATTTTTTATCCCGAATGGGCGAGAGAATCGGGAAAAGTTTAACTGAAATGCTCCAAGTGATAACAGAGAGCTGTTATTCGTGACTCCTGGAGATAAGCTACTGCACTAATTGCCGTGATAACTCAGCTTCAGACACTCCAACAGCCCCTTGTCCTGGCCCCTCCCAGGGCTGTCCTGGCAGATCCATGAGCTGGGGGTCCCTGGGGAGCAGCTCTGGGGCTCAGGGGGTGTTGCCAAGGGGGGAACTCTCCGGACAAAGCACTTAGGGTGGTGTAGTCAGAGATCACGCAGATAAATGTGATCTGCTGGAGAGATTACTGAGCTCTTCCCAGGTAATTTAGGTATGTAAAGTGTTTAATTAGTGAGAACAGGTGGGTTGGTGGTGAATGCTCAACTATTTCATACACCTGAAGTTAGTATGGGATACAAAGATTGCCACGTGAGCTTGCTGTGTGTATCT
The DNA here is from genome assembly GCA_013400915.1 of Pardalotus punctatus. Taxonomy (NCBI): domain Eukaryota; kingdom Metazoa; phylum Chordata; class Aves; order Passeriformes; family Pardalotidae; genus Pardalotus; species Pardalotus punctatus. The sequence goes on along the minus strand of VZTX01022749.1, from coordinate 191,825 downwards.
TAAATGTTACAAGCACACAAAAATTCACCAATCTGCTCACGCCTGTGCCTCCAGAGGTGTCCCTGCTCAGGGCCAGCTGCTTTTGGAGGAGGCCTTGGTGGCTGCAGGCATTTATGGAGGAAAGAGGTTTATGTGTAGTCAGATTTTTCTGCTGTGTTTAGGCAGTTCGGCCACTTACCAGCCAGTGGGGAGGTTCCTGAGAGGCCACTGTCGGTATCAGGTGTGGGGTGGGCAGGTCAAGAGATGTTGGCACCAGGCCAGGCTCTGGAGGACAGAAGAGCAGGTTTTGGGATCATTATACACAGCCATATCCTCCCAAGATCACTCAGGAGGCCAAACATCTGCTTCAGACCCTCACCATCATCCCACTTTTGCTCCAGTTTCTCCCTGTCAACCCAAACCACCCCCATTCTGTCCTGGCTGAGTCTCCAAGGGCTCCTGCCTGCTGTTCTATGGTTGTTCCCAAGCCGTTCACAGGGGATGGGAGTCACTTTTCCAAGCTGCTGTTGAAAGTCCCAGCTCCCAGCACAGAGCTGAATGTCAGCTTCCCCCAGGGCTTCTCTTTCCTCACAAGCTGGAGGGAACACTCCTACCTGCGAAGCTTTTTTTAGCTTTCTGTTCCTTGGAGCAGCTGATGTGCTCTCCGCAGGGTGAATGTCAATTATTCTTGGCCCTTCCCTTGCACAGCACCGAGTATCTTTTTCATAGAAGAAGCTCTAAAGTGTTTTTAATTGGAAAGAGAAGCATCTGATGGATGTACATACTACTCCAACAGCTTGAATGTTTACTGTAGGGCCTCTCCAGAAAAGCTAATATTTGCTGAACTTCTGCAAGCAAGGTTTTTAGCACAGTGAATACATTAAACAATAAGAGTTAATCATGGACCTTATTCAAGCTGCACTAGAGCCAAACTGAAATTACAGCCCTCCAAAGCAAAGGTGGCATTAGCACTTCCTGCAGCCTGGTAGAAAGACACAAATATATTGGTTTAATTCATGGCAGGGATTTCTGCATAGTGTGATTACTAACTATTTTTGACAGAAGAGTCGTTAATTGCAAAAAAAAAAAAAAAAGTCAGTCTAAGAAATGGAGTGGCTTTTGTTGTTTTTGTTGCTGTTGCAGCGGTGAACACTATTGCAGAGAATTTCAGGAATGGGCTGTGCTGCTGGGTTTTCTTTTTGCTGTTTTCAATGCCTGTAACAAACTGTCTCCAGAAAGCACATATCAAAATGATAGGCAGCAGTCCTGAAGAAAAGGATCATCCCACTCCGCAGTGGAATGCAGAAAGAATTATCTTAGTGATGTATTTTTAAGAACCCCAGTCTCATCTCAGTCATTTCCTTGAAAGAAAAGCTCACTGCTTGCTCCTGACAGGAATATGAGGGGATGGCAGCATGCGGAGCTGAACTGACTCCATCACAGGATGGGTGTCCGGCTCTGGTGCCGTGCAATGTCCATTTTCTGAAAGGAAACCTCACTGGGTTGTGTCTGGAGCTCTCAATTCATCACTGTGAGCTCAAACCACTGAGCTCCCTGGTTTTCCCACAACACAGCCCTTTGCAGAGTTGTGCTGAGCCTGAACATGCCAAACTGGCAATATAGGCTTTAACCCATTTAGGAAATTTCAGGAAGGACTCCAGGATTTGTTATACCAGAGTTGCCCAGTAAAGACTCTGATGGAAAGTTCCTCAGTGCCTCAAACGAGCAGAAAAAAATCAAGTTGGCACAGAAAATCTGGAAACTCAGAAGCAGAAAAAGCTGGAAGAGCAATCACTTCAGCTCTCATGTTTTAAACGTTTCCCTGTCAGCTGGGAAAAAGGCACAGCTCTAAGTCTGGTGGCCAGCAGTGAAATACGGTTCCCACTCTGAATTCCTTATCAAGGCACAGGGATAAATAGCACCCCTTTCTGGGAAGAAGAGGCAGATAATAAAACACCTCTTAAAACACGTTTTAGACAGCTTTCCCCGCTGTGTACAGACCTTTACAATGCCACCTCGTAGGACCATCGTTCTCAGACATCATTTGTGCTGGGAGAGGAGAGAATTCTTCCTGATCTAGATTTCATTGGGAAGGATGAAAAGACATCACAAAACAATGTCTTAATACTTAGCTGACCCTGATTTTGCTGCTCAACATTTTTATATTTTTTTGGATTTTGTACATTTGATCACAAATTACTAGAGGTTTTATTTATGTTTTTTATTCTAACTACACACAGCCTGGTCTTATTTACTAAAGCCCTGTATCAGAAAATCCCTGGAATCCCTCCTCATGGCTGTCATCCAGGCAGCACATCCTTCTCAGTCTGTATCCATCAGAACAGGGAGGAACTTAAAGTTCTTGTGCAGCTGTCACCATCACCTTTTATCTTAAAATGCAGATTGAGTCAAGGTGGAAAACAAAGTCAGATATTGCAATGGCACCTGATAGAAAACACACATTTTCTAATTAAAATGTCAGGTTTTCATTATCAGAAAATTAGAATTATTTAGCCTGTGGGGCTTTGCTTTTGTTTTCTCTTTAAATCCATTTATTTAAGAATGCTCTATATTTTTATAGTTCATTGTGATTAGAAGCAACAATAATATGGTTTAAAGTGTGGGAAAAGGACCAGAAATACAAGAAAACTTCAAAATAAACTCCTGGCACTAATAAAGATGACATTATATTTTATATTTAGTGATTGCATGCTGCAGGTAGCAAAGAGCACCTTGTGATAGAGAGTTTGATAAATATTTCAGTGCTTATGGGCACAGGTGCTTTAATATTTGGGTTATGAAGTAAAATGAAAAAGGTTCCTTTGGTTTCTTTGTTTTGTGGTTGTTTTCTATATGGCAAATTAAACCATAGTTAAAATTGTGTTTTATCTACCTGTGAAAAATCAGGTTGACTCCAGAAAGACATTTCTGCTCTCTACCCACTAAAAGATATTTCCAGGCAAGGTACACACTCAGTTTCTCCTGAAATGAATCCTGCACTTTTGAGCAGCATTCTTTTGATATACTGGAAATAATTTATTAAAAGATCTCCACAGAATGGAAGTAGCATGGGTGAAGCAATAAAAGGAAATGTGGAGCTCATTTAATCCTGGCCTACTTTAACCACGGTTCATCTGAAATTCCGGATCTGAGAGCAGATTTAATGCCCATTTCCAGACCTCAGGGTATTTATGTCAGGAAGGTGTTCCAATGTACAGCAATAAGAAAAGCAACTTCCTACTGCTGCCATTGATCAAAGGGAATTCCAGTGAATCTGCATGATTTAAAGATTTAATTTGTGCAATGGCACGTTAATAGCGCAGCCGTTACACCACAGTTGTACTTTTCCTATTCCTTAATCCTTATCAACACACGTTGCATTTTGCCAAATGACAACAGTAAATTTGACTGTAACAAGGCAAAATATTGGAATTTTATAGTATGCACTAAGTAGTGGAATTTTTTTATAGGATACAGAAATTGGGAACATGTAATGAGGAAAAAAAATGGTAACTAGGAGATAGAGTTCACATCTCAGGTGTTGCTTCAGCAGTGAGAAATATTTTTCACTTTGCAACTCATGCAGAGGATTCACAGCAGCAGAAAGAGCTCAAATTAAAATTCACCCCCCACATCTCATATCTGCAGCTCAGTCTTCTCTTTTTTTTTGAGTGAGGATCTCATTTACCAAGAGATGCATTTTACCTGCACATTTCTGCAAACCAACAGATAGGCTGCTAAGTCCTCTGGACTATATCCACAATAAGGAAGACTGATATGAAGTGGAATTTTTCTTTCCAGCTCCTCTTTCCTCCTCCAAATTGCATTTATAGCATGTAGTATTAATAAATGAAAGAAGCCTTATCTATGCTGAATTTTAGCAGCGAACATTTTTTGTCTATCTTCTTTTCATGCAGAGTGCATACAAAAGTTCATTTCAAAAGTGAGGAGGTAATGAATAGCACCATTTGAAGCAAGAGGAAGAGAAAATGCAAAAGAAACCCAGCACAAAATCAGCACTCGTGGGTTTGCGGCTGTTTTGATAGCTCCTCCTTGTCTTGAATTCATATTAAAAACCTCCAGTGCAAGGTTTCCCATAATCTTGTGTTTGTTTATCTCTCTGCTATCCCAGGACGTGGAAAAATTTAGCTAACACCCAGGGAAAGCTAGTGCAGCCCCAGGGGTGTAAAACTGGTGCGAGAGAGAGGAGGAGCAGGTCTTGGAAGGCTGAGGAGTTTTCACACAGACACCTGTCATCCATGAGATCAAGGAATCATGGAATGGTTAAGGGTGGAAAAGACCTTTAGGATCATGGAGTGCAACCACCAACCCAGCAGCACCATCATGTTCTCCAGTAAATCGTGTCCCCAAATCCCAGAATCCCAGAATGGTTTGGCTTGGAAGGGACCTCAAAGCCCATCCAGTGCCACCCCTGCCATGGCAGGGACACCTCCCACTGTCCCAGGCTGCTCCAAGCCCCAGTGTCCAACCTGGCCTTGGGCACTGCCAGGGATCCAGGGGCAGCCCCAGCTGCTCTGGGCACCCTGGGCCAGGGCCTGCCCACCCTCCCAGGGAGCAATTCCTTCCCAAAATCCCATCCATCCCTGCCCTCTGGCAGTTTGAAGCCCTTTCTTGTGTCCTGTCACTCCATCCCTGTAAATCGTCTCTCTCCATCTTTCCTGTCACCTTCTTCAGGCTCTGCAAGGCCACCCTGAGCTCACCCTGGATCCTTCTCATCTCCAGGCTGGACATTCCCAGCTCTCCCAGCCTGGCTCCATGTAGGAGCTGCTCCAGCCCCTCAGCAGCTCCATGGCCTCTGTGGGCTCACTCCAACATTCCATGTGCTCCTTACGTTGGGGACACCAGACCTGGGTGCGGCATTCCAGGCAGGGTGTCAAGAGCTCTGTACAGGTAACCATGTGTAAATGTATATATTGTATATATAAAAGCTGCTTTCAAGCTCGCTAAACCTCTTCACTTGGACAAGTGGAATAGACAATTTATAGGCAATTAAATTAGCTCTTATTGAAAAGCTGACCTGCAGTTCAAGCATAATTATCAATGCCTTCTCAGAGATTTTCTATTTTGCTTTTCAATAACAGCAATTGAGTTTTGAAATCCCCAAGGACACCAAGAAGTAGCTGTGCCATTCACAGGCTGTGCTTTGACTTCTAGTGAGCACTTCTTGTAAATCTCTTTAAAAATACTGTTCTTTGTTCCTACATTTATTATACCACCAAGGGCTCACTGTTCTTTTCAGGATGTCACAGGTAATGCAAAGAAAATTATCAAACAAGATTCCAAGATTTCTTATCAACTCAAAATAATTTGAAAAGAAATTCAGATGGAAGATGTAAAAAAATAATGAATGTTTTTTTACCAGCTACCTGAATAATATAAAATAAAGTGAAAGGCACAATACGAAATGTTTTTCTTTGTCTTGGTTTGGTGTTTTTTCAGAATACTGTCTGAAACATAAACAACTCTTGACAGACACCAATGGAGTTAATGTGGGGTTTATTATTTTGGTGAGAGTATTTCAGTTTTGTTTTCAAATTATCATTTTGCTCTCCTTTGTTGTGGCTTGATTTGCGTTTGAAATGGCTGCACAGTTTGGAAACATGTAATTGTTGTCTACATCCCAGGGAGAGAAATGTGCAATAAAAATATTCTCTCTCTGAGCCTTTGAAAGGAAGGACCATAATTAGATTGGTTAAAATACCAATACCTGCACTGTTTGAACAGTTGAAATGTTTAATTAAAACTCACAGGTGAAATTTGATATAAGAATTGGAATATTCAGAGAGGTTCACACTACATGAAAGAATATTTAGCAATTAGTACTTTCTGTTTCTTCTACTTAAAAATATAATGTTCATATCTCCTGTAAAAATTGAAGCTTTCATGTCATCCACTCGCCAAGATTTCCATGAAGGACAACCACTACCTGTAACATCCCAGTTTGAGAGGAAAATCAGGCATATCTCGGAAAAAACCAGCTTATTTCTCATTAATTCTTTGTAATTGTCAGTGAATTTAAAAAATCTCTGTTGTTTGGGGTTTTTTTATTCGCCCAGGAAATTAGTCACAATGACAAGTAGAACAAATTATTTTATCACTGGGACCCGTGGCAAGTTGAGTCTGCTGAAAAAAAGCACCTCTATATCTTCTCAAAAATGGCATTGAGCATTGGAGAGGAACTTGTTGGAAATATTTCAAGGTTCCTTTAAAATGCCTTCAAATTCTTTTAAGGCTTTAAATATGTTTTCTCTACTAATTTTTTAAGGTCAGTAATGTATGAAGATTTACTAGTGGGTTTGTTTATCCTATTGAAATATATTAGTAGAAAAATTTGTTATTACTGCATCAGTTGATACATTAAGATAATTAATTATTCTAATACATTAATTGAATTATATTGATATCAGAACATGTACATAGATCACTGTAAATTCACAGCTTTTAGTGTAAACAACTATAAACTAACAAATTGATGCTGAGCTGGAAAATATCTGCCACAAAAATCATTTAGCAGTGGCAGATTTAATTGTTATTTATCCCAGCCAAAGTACACAGTTCCAAATAGTTTCAAAGGTGCTAAAGACACCTCAAAACCAGCTGCTACTTACTAATTGTTATCAGCAGTATTATTTTTAAGTGAATTAAAATGGAAGATGTCTGCATGGGAAGTATGGCGGTGGTGCTGGCTTTATGGTTGATCTTGGTGATCTTACAGTCCTTTTCCAGCCTTGGTGAGTCCGTGATTCAGTAATTTGGTGATTCTCAGACTTACACGTGTCCAGAAGAGACAAAACTTTTCCTTTCCCAGGGTCCCAGTGCAGAGAGAAAGGGCAGAAGGCTCAGATCTGGCTGAAGCTGCTCTTGACAGCTGCTCTCACTTGGTGCTGGTTTGAGCCAGGGAAAGCAGGTTTAGAGGGTTCCAGCAGCACACAAATCATCAGGATATTCCCACTGGGAAGCTGGGGGAAGGATAATCCCACATTGCCCTGCAGCCAGCATCACTTTTACTTCATCCCACAGTTCACAGGACGGGGCTGTACACACTGTCCCAGCCATAGCGGAGCTGTCACTTCGGGGAACGTCACGCATGGAGACATCTGCAGCCTTGTCACTTCTTCAGGATCAGAAAAAAGACCAAATGAGAAGTGGGTGAGGCAGTTATCTCCCAGGAGCTCCTGTGTGGATATGAGATGGCGTGGCTCAGAGAGCTGGGAATGGGATGATGACCAAACATCAACCGTAGTGCTGGAGAGCAGAGCACGCAATTGTGGAAAAACAGCTCCGGTCCAGATTGCTGCTCCGAGAATCCTGAGAACCTGAGCACTCCCATTCTGTCAGGGCTGCCCAGGAGCCATCCAAGCCATGGAATCAGAGTCCTCAGGCTGGAAACCCCCCTGAGGGACCGTCTAGCCCAACCATCAACCAACATCACCCCATGGTCACCACCAAGCCATGTCCCCAATGCCACGTCCACCTGGTTTTTGCCCACTCCCTGGGCAGCTCGGTCCGAAGCTTGACAAACCTTTTCATGAGCAATTTTTTCCTAATATCCAATCTGACCCTCCCCTGGCACAACTTGGGACCATTTCCCATGGAGGGTAAAAACAGGGGGATGAGACAATTTTATGGATTGTCTTAAGCCAGCTGGACACAGGAATATGGAAAATCAATCAGGGGCCTTGAAAGTGGTTAAAAAAACATCAACAACTCCTCTTTGGATCTGTCCAAACATTTGATTATTCAATTCAGTGAGAAAACAACAGTTTAAATGATTTTTACTGAACAAATAATTGAATTCTTTTGATGTTTGAAATCCACTTTAGGTTAACTGAGTTTGTAGAAACTCTAGTAGGAGATTTTGTTAAAATAAGCAAACTGATTTTTGCTTTCTGTACTATTTTATTATTAAAGCAATTTGGTGAATTGAACATGAATTAACAATTAATTTGATCCACCAGAAATTACATTTTTGACAAAGCCAATACACATAACAGAAGGAATTAGATTTTTAATAAAAATGTGAGGAGAAAATACAATAGTTACATTATGCTTTTTGAATAACTGTGTGAACTCTGACTTATCTTAAGAGCAGAAGGGGCGTTGTTTTTTATCTATTAGTGGTTAGTGTTTTCTTTTGTAAAAGCCTCATTTTTACAACAATACTTTGTAGGAGGCATAAGGAGAATTTCTGGAAACCAGCACACTTTTCCCTTTTAAGTCTAAATATTTTCCCACCGATCAACTCGGAGTCACAGAAAAAAAGAATCCTGAATTCTTCTCCAGCTATCCATTCTCTTGACTTAACAGTTTTCGGTAGGAATTTATCATTGCCACTTATCTACAGCCAAATGTGCAAAAAATGTGGAAAGAACAGAGGGAGAGGGAAAATTATCTGCTTAGTCTGTCATTGAATTAATTAATTACTTGCACTAGTCCTTTCAGCACATCTATTACTTAAATAATCAATAATTGATGCATTTTTATTCTATAATGCTTTTCTTAGATTTAATATAGAATAGAAGCAGCTTTTTCCTTTTAATTATTCTGGAAAATTGTTGAGAATTTCAGCACATTTCTATTCTGCCTCCTGAGCCTTCCTTCTTGGTGCCTCAGGATTTGATGAGAGCTTCTTGATGCCACAGCAAAAAATTCTCCTGATCCCCACGTGAACTGCACCTTGCAGTTATTTCTCCTCATGTTTGCTTCCTTGGTGCCTTCCTGGGTTATTTTTCACCAGCTGCAGGAATGTGCAAACACCTTCACTGTATCAGCTGAACAATCTCTTGTAATTTTTTTATCCTGTGCATGGTTTTGCCTTTTTTCTTTATTTTTTTTTTTTTTCCCTTATCCCGTATTACTTTATTTTCTTCAACAGTTTATTCCCTTTTCTTTTCCAGAGGAGGATGATTTTAACAATTTTTTCTGTGTGGTACTACTTAACCACACTGGTACCCACTGCCCTTTTTAGCTATTCACACTTAATAGATTCATTCCCTCTCATTCCTTGTGGTGGTTTATTAAGTATTAACTGCTTTTCTGCAGTAGATGGCACATGCAATTCACTGTAGGATTTCTGTTAACATTTCTTCAGGTGTTCTGCATTCCCTAAAAACTTTGGCAGAATTAAAAAGAGGGAAAAGGAAAGAAAGAATCATTTTGAAAAATTCCTTCGCCGCCGGCAAATCCTCTCAGTGACGCTGTTCCATTTTGACTATCTTCCACCATTAAAGACTCATAATTTTTTTCCAAGAGAAAGAGGTGCAAGCCTAGATTTCAGCCATATTCCACTTCAACCATATTTGGCTTACTTAAAATGTCTTAAATCCTTTGAATGAGGTTTGTTTATTTACTTCCCTTTGATCTTGGTGTTGAGGCACACCTTTAAAGATTCCATATTCTGCTTGGAGCTGAGGTAATTCCTTTACGGAGCACATTGGGATCTTTATGGACGGGAGTTGCCCGATACAATAATTTTGAGTTCTGCTGCTGTTCTGAAAACTTGATTTAAAGGCAGTAGTGAAAATTTATCTTTCCCTGCAGCCTCCTCCAGGAGGGTTGCGTGGCCTGCACAGAGCTGGGGCTGTTATTTTAAAGGATTATCTGCTACCTGGAGAAGCTACACAACTAAACACACTCCAAGAGCTCTTCCTATGTTTGAACCATCCATAATTTCAAAAGATGACCAAATATCTGAGGACATGCCTACAACTAGAAGATCAGAGAGTATTCCAAAACAGGCCTTACACAAATTATTTATGATAGACTCATTGTACATATGGATTTATCCCCAGCACCAGGGAAGGTGCTGCTCAGAATTAGAAGGGGTTGCCCAGGGAGGATTGGAGTGCCCATCCCTGGAAGTGTCCAAGGAAGGGCTGGAGGTGGCACTCAGTGCTCTGGGCTGGGGACAAGGTGGGGATTGGTCACTTGACGGTCTTGGAGAGCTTTTCCAGCCCCAATGATTCTGTGAATTAATGTTCAAAATCCACTGATATGATACAGCTTCATATGGGTTTTCTAAGGACTGGGCCGTCAAAATTAACATTTCTTGATGAATCCATTTCATTTTAGGCTGGACAGAAATCTGACCCACAGCACTGAAGTTTTGTTTGGTTATTTTGAAATAATCTCCATCAATACTTCACTGAAATCAACACAAAATCAATCCCCTGGTCAGCGTCATTGCAGACTCGTGATGATCTCTGAGCCGTTGACTGCTGGGTGCAAGAACATCTTCCCTCCGAAATGGCACCTTCAACACAGACTCACAGAATCACAATCATGGAATCAGAATCACAGAATATTTTAGGTTGGAACAGCCTTTCAAGAGCAACCATTCCCCCAGCACTGCCACTACTAACCCGTGTCCCCCAGTGTCACATCGACACATCTTTTAAATCCCTCAAGGGATGAGGACTCTGCCACTGCCCTGGGCGGTTGTGCCAGGGCTCCACAAGTCTTTCTGTGATGAAATTTTCCCTATCTCCAATCTAAACCTCCCCTGGCACAACAGGATAAAGATCAAACTTTTAATGGCGCTGAGCTGTGCTCGGGATGCTGCTAATCCCTGCATTTCTGGTGCCTTTCCAGGGCTATAAATCAATACTTCCTGGGAGCCTGATTGTCTGACTGTGACATTTGATCTGTTTGCAGCTCAGGCTTGGGACGCTCAGTAACTGTCCTATGACACCAGATGGATTTCTTGATGTCCAGGGAATTGCACTTCTGGAGAAATGCATCTTCTTTAGCAGCGTTCAAGCCAAGATATCAGACATCTCAGGAGGAAGCTAATTTGGTTTTAATTCCCCAGTATCACAGACAGTATTCTGTTTCTTTTTTATAGTAAAATTTGTGTTTAAAGTGCTGTACACTTCAATGTTTCAGTATAGATGTAAATATGTATTGTAATTTTAAAATAAGGAATTTATATGTATTGGAACATGTACTGGCCCAGGGTGCCCAGAGCAGCTGGGGCTGCCCCTGGATCCCTGGAAGTGCCCAAAGCCAGGTTGGACACTGGGGCTTGGAGCAGCCTGGGACAGTGGGAGGTGTCCCTGCCATGGCAGGGGTGGGATGAGTGGGCTTTAAAGTCCCTCCCAACCCAAACCTTTCTGGGATTCCATGCAGATGTTCACATTTGCAGCTCAGGTAGCTTTCTAAAATGTTATTATTTGTGCCTCTTAGTAAAAGAATTTAATAGTTTTATTACTATTCTACTCAGAAATATAAATGGAAATAACATTAAGGAAAATAGAACATTGTGAGTTGACTCTTTTTTATTTTCCTTCCTTCCAGAATCTTCTATCAAGGTGCAAAAAACCTGAGAAAAGATTTTCAGTTTCTTCAAGATTTCCTCACAGGAACAATTTACTTTTATTCTAAATCCTCCCTACTTCACACAATACAAGAGCTTTTCTCATCACAGAAAGAGAAATCTGCAACTCTCAATTGCCTCATTAACCTCTGGGGCTGGATTTTAATACTCTGAAAATATCATTGATAATTATATCCTGCAAGATTACCTTTGCAGTTTCTACATTCAGGGCTTTTTAACTTAAACCTGCAGGATTAGATCATGTGTTTTCCAGAACTAATATAGTGTGGTTGATAATATCCCATGGAATATTATCAGGGAAATGGAAAATGAAAACAGGGAATATCTAGGCATGGGTAAGGATGAAGTCTCAGTAACTTTTTACAAGATAAAATGTATTTTCCTGTATTAAGTATTGTTGTACACAGTCACTGATGAAACATTAAGAAGGTTCATCTTCTAAAGACAGTGTGAGCATCCAAGGTTTATAGAATTAACAATTAACCTCCATCCAAATTCAAACCATTTATATGAATGAGTCCGTGGACACTAATAAATGATACACAAATTAAAAATCACTGATGTCTTTGTTGTTGATCCTCTTGTTGAATTAATTGACTTGGGAATTTTTTATTGTTTATTTATTTGGGGGTCTGTGCACACAGTGTAGAAATAATAAAAAATTAGTCCATGACTACAAGAAATAGTTTTTTAGCCTGACTTCTCAAGCAACAGGTGGTTGTTTGATAAAAAATTGGGGACTTAATGGAAAGTTCTTAAAAGTAACTGTAAAAAATTATAAGTAACCTCACTAAGCCATTTTTATACCACGTTGTAGAATATTTTGTTATTCTACTGTGTACATCTGCAATACAGAATATTAAACTTTGATTATTTTCACTACTTGTCCAATCTATAGATAATTATATGGTTAGTACAATGATTTTCACAACAACTTTTATCCCCAGAATTAAATCCAAGCATGTGCTCTATTACTTAGTCATTTTAACAACTGATTTGAATTTAATTTAATCTTAAACTGCACAATGTGCTGTATTCATTACATTTTTAATTTCTTGTGTTTTCTGCAATTTAGATTTTAATATTAGAGCCTGTACTCCATAATGAGTTTTTATGCTTTTTTTCAGCAAGGATGTTATGATAAGTAATGAAAATCTACCAGATGGCTTTTTATCTCAAGACCTCAATCCAGCAATGCCTGACATGTAATTAATTTCATGTATGTATAACCACACCACTCTCAGAAGGAGCTCAAGTTTTCCTTGGAGCATCTTCAGGCATCCCAGCTTCCTGTTATTACTCACTTTAGAAGGGCATTGATTTTCCGAAGGTTTTCCATTGGATCTGCCACCCCATGGCAGCAATGGATGAGTGGGAATGGCAATAGGCTCAGGAATTTGATCATGTGGGTTGGGAAAAAGCATCCGGCACTTCAAATATTTCCTCTGATGTTTATCAAAATTGTACTTATGGAGTGAAGAGAATAGAAAGAGCACAGATCCATAAATCCCAATAAATCCCATAAATCTGCAGGTTACTGCAGGGGTTCTGTGGCTGTAACATGGTGCATGCTACGATCTCTCCTTAATTTTGGTGAAATTCTCATAGAAAACATCTTGAAAGTTTTCAACATGAGTCAACCCAAATTTTCTGTGTTGTACTTTTTCTCTGGAATCAGGGAAGTAAAATGAATAAATAAAAAAGTTACTGAAAATACACACAGCACACTTCCCTTCTGCTGGGAGGAATCCAGAGAAGTGCTGGAAAACTTCCCAAAGTATAAAAAACTGAGTAGGAATATTTGACACTTTACTTCTTTTATAAATTGTGTCTGTTTTTTCACTTTCACACAGAAACATCAGTGCTTTGCAGACAGCAATCTTAAACGCCTAATTTCTGGATGATTTATTTGTGATTGGTAATGAAAAAATAAGCATACAAAGGACCTTAAAAATTTATTTGGGTTATTTTTCAGCCAGAGGAAGCAAAAAGATTTGAAATATACATTATAACCTGGATCATTTACAGCAAGATGGTGTCATCTTTCTTGGAATTGTGGATTAGGATGCAGATTTTTCTGGCAACAGTTGCTCAGTGACAAGATGGAGCATCGTAACTCATAGGAGATGAAAGCTTGGAAATTATGAATTTTGCTTTCCTAACTTTTGCAGTTTGATTTATGAAGGTCCCTTTTGTTTAAAGGGATAACCCAGTAGTTACAACCCCATAACAAACTTCTGTGCAAAAATATCGAGGGGTAGTTTAAAATACACATTTTGTGATTCTATGGAAGAGTAATGGGAATGCAGAATTCCATTTGAGCCCACACAACCAATTGTATTTTTCATGTGGTTATGAAGACAGTGAGTAGCTAAATATCATCCATTCTTCTTCCTGTAAGTTGGGAAAGGATACAGAACAGGTAGAAGGCTGGATCTCCCATGCTGTGTATATTACATGCAATACCAGAAACAGCAAAATATCAAAAATGTCTCTTTTCTTTTCTCCCTAATAGCTCTGGATTCTGGTAAACAGGTTGTTACCATGTGATACCCCACAAAACAACTGCTTCTTAATATCAAAGTGCTGACAACTCATTCTATTGCTGAGCTTCATCATTTGGAAAGTTTTTCCTCCTCAAATTGCCATTGAGGATGGTGGCTGTTATTTATTTAATTATTTGCTTATTTGTTTGTTTATTTATGCTGACCTGTGGTCACTGCTGCAAATTTTCTGTCTCAGCCCCTCAGAGGCACAGGGTGCCCAGAGCAGCTGGGGCTGCCCCTGGATCCCTGGCAGTGCCCAAGGCCAGGTTGGACACTGGGGCTTGGAGCAGCCTGGGACAGTGGGAGGTGGTGGAATGACAGGGGTGGCACTGGGTGGGCTTTAAAGTTCCTTCCAACCCAAACCATTCTGTGACTCTGTGATTCTACAAAACCTCAGAGCTTTCACTCCCAAGTTCCCTGACTGCTTTCTTCCAGAAAGGAGGCGTCAATTTTTCATCTTGCCTCTTTTCAGAAAGCAGAGATGAACACCCACACGCTGATACTTCAGGAGCAGGAAACACAGTGCTGGGCCATGGAATCCCAGAATAGTTTGGGACTAAAGGGACCTCAAAGCCCACCCAGTGCCACCCCTGCCATGGCAGGGACACCTCCCACTGTCCCAGGCTGATCCAAGCCCCAGTGTCCAACCTGGCTTTGGGCACTGCCAGGGATCCCGGTGGGATCTGAGTGTAGTGAGCTGTGGGGAGGTCAGTGCTGACCTTGCGGGACTGGGATCCCTTTGAAGCCCTGCTTGCTTCCTTCTGAGCTGAGCTGCAGCCCCAGGAATTGAGCAGGGACATGGAATCAAAATGGTCACTTAGGAAAGTTCAGGAACAACAGAATCGCGGGTTAACCTCCATGGATGTCCCTTCTGCTGAGATTTCCTGTACACAAACTACAGGGGTGGCAAGGAAAGAAGGGGATCAGAATCTCTGCTGCTCAGGAAACCGAGATTTCAGCAAATCCCCTGCAGCCATGGGTTATGCTGAGAGGATGACAGCAAATCTCGGCCTGGAAATGACACCAGGGCTCATTTTTGTACCTGTCCTACTTTGCCTGAGCCTTTTATTCTGCTCTGGCTTAGTCCTGACATTGAATTGTATGAGGCATCTGACACGGATCAAGAATATCTGATGGAAAACAGGGACAGTGTCATGCTAACAAGAGCACTTTGAATTCCTGCAACTTATATTCCCTTTCAATGCATAAGTAGATGTTGTTTTCTTTTTTCCCCTTTTCATTCTAAGAGATAAAATGTAACCCTTTATACATATAAATATTTTACATACTTTGCATGCACCCTTAAAGTTTAAAATGAGCATTTCACATATTATTTGCCAAATTCAATTACTGATCAATTTGACATTTTTCTTTCCTTTAATGGGATTATCCCTAACGTCTCCTTGTGAAGACACATTCACCTACCCTAACTTAAATAAATTCCCTCCCATTTATTCTTTTCCTTTTCCTTCCCTCTTCACTAAAATTTTCCTGTTTTAAAAATTAATTAAAAAATTATTTGAGTGCATTTATTGTTTTTCTTGCAAGCAATTAACACATACAAAACATGGCTTTCCCTGTGATTGTAACTTCAGGTTTTGTGCAGGATATCAATTTGTGGGCAGTCAGGCTCACTGGGAGCCATCCTAACTCTGCAATCATTTATTGCTTGAACAAACATATTTTCAGTTTTTATGTTAGAAAGCAGCTACTTCTCCAGGAGAGCTTCCCATTCCCCACATTTTTCCTGCAGGAAGGCAAGCAGCTGAACTGACGCCTGAGCATGGCAGTCATAATTTACATGTATTTAGAAATCTGCCCATTTTAGTAATTTTCTCAGCAACCACAATTTGTTCTTATTTATAGCCACCCTAAATAAGAGTTATTTAAATATTAATGAATTAACTTGCTGGCTCAACATGTATTTCTAGGATGAAGAATTACAACAGAAGAAATCAAAGTATTTTGTATCAAGGGACTGCTTGTGTGCATTTTCCTTCCTTGGTAAGCAAATCCCAAACAAATCCTGAACATGGACCCCTGAGTCTAGAAGTGGCAAAATTTTGGAATAAGGAGTTTATATAGTGCAAAAATGGTCACATAACTGAGTTTGTGTGACAGATTAGAGATAAATCCCCTTCTAATTAACCTTGAGAAGGCTCAGGCTATGATGAACTCTAAAAGCACTGCAGCAAATAACTAAATTGGATTGGGGTTTTTTGTTTGGTTGGTTTGGGTTTCCCTTGTTATTTATTTGTTTGTTTGTTTGTTTGTTTGTTTTCCCATTCAGAATGCTGGGACAGCTGGGTTTTGTAATGAAGATTTATTGCAAGAAGTACAGGATTACTTACTCAGAGGTGTGAGAATTCCTGACATTAGATTTCTTGAGGGTTACAGATTATGAATAAAAGGGTGATTATTATGATCGGCTTACCTACATAAAATTAATCTTTGAAGTTGTTTCTGTTTATTAGCATAATAAACCTAGGCAGAAAAGAATGAGTCCCTTTGATATTTTATAGTGTGCTAACACTTTTACGCCTTATCATTTCTGTAAACTCTACCCCAGCATTGTATAATTGCAATATTTATAATCTTGTCCTTGTCCTTCTTCTTTCTTATGGAGAAGAAATAAAATTAGGTTCCTCTTTTCTTTTTTTATAGAAGATTATCAATACAGGAGAACAAAAAATGTATTCTCTATTTTTGATGATTAAGATCTGGAGCTCTTCACATTTTAGGAATATTTTCAGAAGTTACTTCTTTTCCAGGTAGCAGTTCTCTCTTAGATTTTGGAGCTACTTTATTTCATACAGTTCACTCTCACTGAAAATCAGAAACCACAAATTTTAGCACATTAAAACCACCTAAATATCTATAAACAAATTCAGGATGCAATTTGCAATACACCTGGTGGACCAGTACTAAATCTTCTCATTCATGTTCCCTCACAGAAATATTTTGTTGTCTTTTAATCTTCATATGTCACGTGATGAAAAAAAAAAGAGATAGAACACTTAAAATCTTATTTGATTTTCCCCACATTTCTCTGAGTTTGCAGATTTTAAGTATATTCTCAAGTATCTCAACTACAAGAAGATGTAAACAAGCCTGACACAAAAGGAAAAGTCAATAGCAATGAGGCTTTAAACTCCCATAATTAGCCGGCCCCATGGAAATTAATCTGGCAGAGATAATAATTAAAGAAGGCAGTATCTGCTCCCTTTGTTCAATTACTTCAGGCAAACAGGGAGGGTTTTTACTGGGGAGAAATAATTTTAAACTGTTCCATTTGGACTAATCTCTCCCAGGGAACAGGGGCAGGAGGAGAGGGAACGGCCTCAGGCTGGGCCAGGGGAGGCTCAGGGTGGACAGCAGCAGGAATTTCTCCATGGAAAGGGTGCTCAGGCCTTGGCAGGGGCTGCCCAGGGAGCTTTGGGGTCCCCGTCCCTGGAGGTGTCCAAGGAAGGGCTGGAGGTGGCACTGAGTGCTCTGGGCTGGGGACAAGGTGGGGATTGGCTCAGCCTGGACTCAGTGATGCTGGAGGGATTTTCCAGCCTTTGGTTCTGGGATTCTGGGATTCTGACCTGAGTGAGTGCTGCCTGTCCAGCTGTCAGAAGCTGCCACACCGAATAAAATGCTTTTTTTCCCTACTAAGTGTTGTTGGCTTTCTCCAGAGCAACCTCAGCACAGACCTCCCCAGCACTTTCTGGAGTGAAGGGAAACCAGCATGTGTCCATGACAGGAGAATCCACAGAAGGAACTGATTTCCAGCAGGGAATGTAGAGCCTGGACATGGAGGAGCAGGGACTGGGAAGCACTCATGGCTCCATTTGGCCAAATGATGCTTCAGTGTCTCGGGTTAGAGACAAATTTTCCAGGTGGGAAGCACTCTGAATAAAAGCCTCCCCCAGCAAAGGCCTCCGACACCCCCTCCCCCACCACAACAGAAGCTCTTGGATGAAAGTGGAAAAAATAAAAAAAAACCAACTGTTTATTTAATAACACACGCAGGGTGCCCTGCAAGGCACAAGGGAAGGGGAAAGGGAGAAAGAGGGAAAAAACAAACCCAAATTATTAAACCTGGGTAAACAACTGAAGAACTTTAGTGTCCTTTTCCTCAGATGCAGCTTCCCCCACTCCGGGGATCCCCGGAGAGCCGGGTGGAGTTGCTCCGGTGGCTCCCTGGGGAATTCTTGTCTACTGTCCTCTGGGGGCTTCTTGGTTTCTCAGGCGAGAAAAAGAAAACAGTCCGGAATAGCAAAAATCCAGAACGGGGACAAAAAAAGGAGAAAAACCAAAATCCCAGAGAAGGAAAAAAAAACCTAGCAGCAACTACCGAGAGTGGCGAGGATAGACTAGACTAAGCAATAGGTCTGTGGGAGTTTTTTCAAAACAACCCGCGCCCGGCAGTTTCTCCCGGCTGCTGGATGCACTTAAAGCTACAGGACCACATTTCTAAGCACATCAGCAAACGATAGGGAATACAAGTATCATAACATCACCCCAAGACATTCAGCAAAGCTGGATAACAAAATGGGGCAGCTTATCCTTATTATGGAAACTCTCCCAGCTCCTGGGGTGTGCAGAAGGTCGGAGAGCTCTGACTTTTAGAGTTACTTTGGAGCTGCTCAGAAAAAAGATTGCTCACTCAGGGCACGTTTGAAAACACCCTCCGTTCTTCTAATTCCTGAATTCATTGTCTAACGTTTGATTTTCCTGGGGCCAGCTCCCGTGGAGCTGCCACGTCCCCCAGGCACATTTCCCGTGACTATGCTGGGGAAGGTGGCAGGATCTCACCTGGGGGAAGAGCTCTATCCAACACTGCAGAGAACTGAGGGTTGTGAACAGCAGAGCAAAAAAACCCAGGGCCAGAACACAGCCCAGGCTTAATCCTCTTCCAGAAGGAATAGGATTCCTTCAGATTTCATGGGTTAATGAATGAAACCTTTTAGTTTTCCTTGTGATAGGAGTCACAGCCACACAGAACTTTACTGGGCACAACATGGAATTGTTGGATCCACATTTCAATAGTAGGAACTGTGCCAGGGAACAGACAGAATTCCGTTTCAATCTGAAAATTAAATGGAAATACATTGAAAGTCTTTTCCTATGAGGGGTTTACTGAATCTAACCTCTGGCTGAGTTGTAAACAGGGAAGAGCTAATCCATGATATTCTTCTCTCCAAAGATAAGGTTGTCAGCTAAATCTCCAATTTAAAATGATATTAATGGATTTGAAAATGAAGAAACTTTGTATAAGCTCTTGAAATTTTACAGAACCTACACACTGATTTAAAGAAGCATCAGTAATCAGAAATCCTTATATTCCTCATCAGTTTGGCATAAAATACAGGGATTTTATATAAAACACAGACCCAAAGCAGTTTTATATTGCAATGTGATACATAAACAAAATTTCCCAAGGCACTGATTTTTACTGTCTGAAATGTGACATTAGATATAAACATATGAACTGTTCACTATGAATGTCACTCCAAGTCCAATGAAATAGCCTGGAGTAGAGAATTTCATAACTCCAGCTTCAGCTTCCAAAAAGATTCTTCTTATGTTATAATGTCTTAAACTAAATAAAGTTCATCTGCTTTTTTCCTTGCATTGTCCTATATGGGGTTTGTTCTATGTTCCATGATTTTTCTAATAGGCCTTATGTGTTTGTCAAAAAAATAAATTTATGAAATAAAAAAATCAATCCAGTATTGTGTAGAACAATAAATACTCTGTTTATATATAGCTACAACAGTTTCAGAGACATTTAACATTTTATTTTTGAAGATTTTGGTAGATATTGGTCTTTAAAGGAGGATTCATTTAAGAACTTCTGTGCTGTTTGCCTAATATATGCCGAAATGTAAATGTGGTAAAAAATAGTTCATTTCAAAAAGAGGAAAATTAAAACCCATAAATACAAAAGAGAAGCTCAACCATGTCATAGGAAATTCTTAACTTGAACACCTCAGGAAAGATATCCCTGAAGAGACAAGAAGGTTCAAGAATGCAGAATAATAATTTTTTTAAAATTAAGTCCCTTCTAATTCAGAGAACAAGAAGAGAGAGAAAATAACTGAACTCTATCAATAAAATTTTATCAAAACTAGGCAGCTGTGGAGTTTAGCTCAGAATAAACAGAAAGACAAGAATTTTATGGTCCTGTGATTATTTTCTTGTAACAACAGCCAAACCTTTTCATAGTTTTCTGACTTGTCACAGAAAAAGCGGGATTTCGATGAGTCTGTGGAACTGAAATGGTTGGCTGATTTTAATGAATAAAACAAAAAGCTCTGGATGAAGGAGGCTGGATGAAACAGGCTCCCTGGGCTTCCAAGTTTTCTCTGCAAGCAAGGTCACTCATCCAAGGCTTTTGAATCCCTTTCGGTGCCAGGCACCAAGGAGGTGGGCAGGAAGAAAAGGCCGTGATGAGCAGAATCAAACAGGTCAGGCTCTGCAGTGCAACCTGGGGCTGCTGCCTGTGGATCCAGCACATCCATGAAGAGCCTGGAAAGGAGGGTGAGGTGTGGGGTGGGACAGGCTGAGGGTCACCGCTCCCCTCGCCGGGTTTGACCCCACAGACAGGGGACACGGACTGTGACATCTCAATGGCCTCTCAGGGGCACTGATGAAGTTTTGGGGCTGTCTTCAAGCTTGTTCTGTCAGGTTTATCCCTCTGTTCCTGTTTCCCAAGGGACAGTGCCTCTGATCAGATAAATTCTCTGGAAGAAGCATCCTCGCACCGCCCGCAGTTCCTGCGGCTGCCCGGGTTTCTTCTGCCTCGTGATCGTTTGTGTCGTGTTTGTGTCCCTGGCTGTTCTTGGTGATGGCTTCTTCCTTTCCTTATTTTCCCTTTTCACACTGAAAAAGATCTTTGGCCGGATGCCCTTAAAGGAGCAGACACTCCCTTTCCATGGAATTTACACTTTTCCATGGAATTCACACTTTTCCATGGAATTCACACTTTTTTGCTCAGGAATCCCGTGGGACTCACACTTATCCTGTAGCTTCCCCAGGCATCAGTTTGGTCACGTGGAGCACGAGATCCTTTGATTTTCATCCAGTATGGCCATTTTTATAACAACTTAGGGCAACTGATAAAATGAGGAGTTCTTAGACAGCAGGAGAACAGAACTCACAGATTTAATTTGGTGCTGACATGTCCAGTTTATTCCCCTGGTTCAGCCAGAAAAGTGAAATGTTGTTTCTTGGCTTTTCTTTAAAATCTGTTCAAGAAAACTGGTGTCCAAATCTCTCTCTGATGCCAATAGGAGGATATTTGCTTTCTATCAGTATTTTTCTTCCATGCCCTCCTCTCAGTTTATTTCTTCCAGTTTGTAAACAAATCACAGCAAAGTATTTTTTTAACTTATCTGAGTACATCCTGCAACAGAGAATTAACTGCTTTGTGTCCAAACCCATAATCAACTAAAAAAGAGAGAAGTTCACTCTAAGCCAGCTTTATTACCGGATGATAATTCTGATTTTAATAAAATCCCTCTCCTATTCCACACTATTTCAGCCAATGAAGAATGTGCCAGTTTTAGAGTAAAAAATTAGTAGATTTTCACCAAGCAGTAAATGTTCTCTCACAAAAGAAGTTCTAGAATTTAATGCACCTGGATACCATTTCTATATAATGCCATGTAATTTTAACTCAAAACCCATCATCTGTGCAGGTTCTAGAAACACGAACCCTTGGAGGTAAATAATGGCCAGCATTGAGAATTTCACTAAAAAATAAGCCCCTCTTCCAGAATTACCTACAAATAATTTGGACCAATCCTTTGATAAATTCTTTGATGAAACCCAGAATTATAAACTGGTGATGGGAGAAATAAGGGAAAACTGATGTTCTGAAAAGAATTCCTGAGGCCTGTGGAGCACTGAAGGACAACTGATTTCTAGGTAGGGGTTTGTTTAAAGACTATTCATTTTCCAGGTGTTTTAGTCTCCCTTCCTCTCTTTGCTGTCATAGTTCCATCACCATTTCCTGGGACTCTCCATGGGTTGGGGTTAGAGAGAACAAAAAATTTCAGACTTCCAAAATTAGTTCATTGAGATAAAGAAGTATCTTTTTGACACATGAATGACCCAGTCCTTTTTGGAATTCTAGTTATCCCTGGACTTTAGTTATCTTGTTGTAATATTAGTTTTTTTTTCTGGTAATGAGCACCAGCTGACTTAGGTTCAGTGTCGGATAAAGGAACATAAAAAAGAGGCCGTAGAAACATGGATGGAAAAAAGAATTTAGTTTACTTATCAAAAGCTAGAATTAGTCAGGAAAGAAATTCAACAGAACAAACCAAAAATAACATGGCAAAACCTAGGACTGGCTGAAGCTAAAATCAAAAGAGATTTTTACTCCTTTATCTCTAACATCTTCTTTAAAGGATAATCTGTACCAAAATTGGCAGTTGACCAGCACTTTCTTTTATGTCAGAAGGCAGGGAACAGCCTCCTGTACAAACAAGGATATTCAGAGTTTCCTAAAATAGAGACTGTTTTTACATTCTTGTGTATTCAGCAGTGAATCCTTTGTGTCTCTACCTTTATTCCTTCACATAATAACAGCATTTTGCTCAGATCATTTTGGTAGATTATACAAAATCTTGTTGCATTTGCAGACTGAAAAACAGATTGAAGAAAGGTGCTTTTTAAAGCAAAGTATCTATTATATTTTGCTCCAATTTCCATGAGAATTATTACCAGGAAACAAAGAACATCAATATTTCTCTTCATTCTTATCCCTCTCACTCCATCTCTTTTACAAAATAAAGAAACAAAAAATGCTGCTAAGGTTTGGTCTTGCCATTGGGTCCTGGGGGTTTGAAAGAGAGAGGCTCTCAAATCTTCCACCACCCATAACCTCTCTCCTTGTTAAAGCCACAGAATCGAGGGACACCTAGAAATTTATCTCAGTGAATGAAACAATATTTTCTTGATATTAAAAGAGATGAAGAGACTGTTGCTAAAGCCTAAACAATCAGCCAGGTCATTTGTTAATGAAAGTACAACCCCAGTTCTTCCTGTCTTTGAAAATACCATCCATCTTCAGGTTGTATAATTTTAAAGTTGTGTTCATCCTAAAATAATTAGTTTGAATATTTCATATGAAAAGTAGGAAACATCTCCTTAATGAAGGAAAGGAATTTGCAAGAGATAACATTGCCATTAATGAAGTCTAATTAGAGATTAATTTAAAAAATAATCTCCTGTGCTAATTTATCAGGGAAGGCTAATAGAGTTCTAACTTGAGACAAAAATAGTTCTTTGGAGTTTTATAAATGTTCTTGTCTAGGTTAACTATTTCTATTATTCACAACAAAAAACAATTAGTGTGCTAGAAATCTGACTGTTAAGAAAGAAAATTATTGGGTGTTGTGCATTAATTTTTGAAAGTTATTTCTGTGAGGGGGTTGTCGCATTTTTCACCGTTGCAGGTTTTGAAATAAAACACTGTAACTCTTGCTCACATTTGAATAATCCAATTATTCTCCCTTAATTTCTATCAGTATAAAAGCTTCTATATTTCTTTACAGATGACAGGGATCGGTCCCATCATGTATAAAGGCAATTTAACTTCATTCTCAATGTTGTTTCATCATCTGTGTTGACTTGATGACAAAACACCCTTTGGTTCTCAGATTTGGAGCGCTGGAATCCCCTGCTCCCCTGGAATCCCCTGCTCCCCTGGAATCCCCTGCTCCCCTGGAATCTCCTGCTGCACTGGAATCTCCTGCTGCCCTTGAATCTCCTGCTGCCCTGGAACCCCCTGCTGCACTGGACTGTGGCCCCACCCAGAACTCTCCTGGGTCAAGGGGCAGCTGGGATAGGATGGGATGGGATTGGGGACCAGGAATATCAGAGGAACAAGGACAAGTGGGGGAATGCTGGGAACTGACCCAGCGAAAAGCAGCATTCCCTGACCGAACCACTTCCAGAAAACAGCTGGATTAGCCCATCCAAGGAGAAGGATTCTCCCCAGAAGAGACAAGAGACAAACTCTGCACCTTAAGACCTGAAATCTGAAGTGAGGTGTGACCTCCAGGTCATGGGGTTTCTCATAGGGCGTCAGAGATGCAAGGGAAGAACAGGAAACGGGGCTCCCAGGAGGATTGTGTCTCCTTGAGCTGCTGGGCTTGGCACCTCTAACACTGCTCAGGAGCCTTTTTTTTGCTGTGACAAATTACTGAGATTGCAGCAGAGATCTCCTCAGCCTGGCTGATGCTTTCGGAATAATTTCCATAATAATACTGTCTGGCAAACAAAAGAAGGAATACTTGAACATCCTATTGATTATTCCTGTGTGTTCCTGAATTATCTTCTCTAATGGGCTCAGAGATTCTTTGTGAGGTAACAGATTTGGGATATGATTAGCTGATTATAAAGAAAAGAGTTATAAACAGCCTCCTGCAGAATAGAAAATGGATTTCATGGAGCATCAACATCTTCATTCTAGGGAGAATTTTGCAGGTGAATAACTTTTGTTGTGATATGAAGGAAATGGAGAAAAACACGTCCTCTAGGACCTCATTGGATTGGTGTCTGAATGCTCAGGTGAGCTACAGATCTGTGTATTTTAATTTATTTCTCCATATTCCAATTGGATGGGCTTGGAGCCACTTGGGATAGTGGAAGGTGTCCCTGCCCATGGCACAGGGTGGAACGAGCTGAAGTTTTAGGTCTCTTCCAACCCAAACCATTAGGTGATTTTATATTTATATGGATATTCACCATATAGGGTAAATTATTATTTTAAACAGGAAAATATTATTCCTTCCATATTTAGATACTGTCTTTTTAATTTATATGCTTCTTTTCAATCTAATATTGTACTAACAGTTGTTCACAAGACTACTCATAACTCAAATTTAGGACCAACTTTTCTACAAATTTTCAAATGATGGTTCTGCTGCAACACATTGTTGAACTAGAAAGTGCACCACTTATCCCTTTAGAACACCTGCCTAAATGCTAGATTTTCACTATTAATTTCTCCTTTAATGCCTTTGCCATAAAATTAAGATACCTACACGGAAGTTTCCTGGGTCAACCCTTAGACAATTATTTTGTCTTTATTAGATAGAAAATTATGAGATGGCAGGAAATCCAGGTAAGGAACAAAAGCTGAATGCTGTTGAAATCCCTTTTTCCCCCCTATAGCTTATCTCTCAAAATATTGTCCCCTGTGTGGTGCCACCAGAGCGGTTTGTTTGACTTAGGGCACGTTGAGGGAGCTGCTATTGCTGTGCAGTGCAGTGACACCAGAGCTTGTTTTACTGAAATAGTCTTGAATCAGAGCTTGGGCTGGCAGAGCAGGGCCCTGCAAGGGACACTTGCACATTCTTCATTCTGCAAATGGCAAACACACCTGGAAAGCAGTCACCAAAAAATAATCAGCTGCTAAAATGTGGAGTTTAAGGTGCAGTAATAGACTATTAAAGCATTTTATTAGCCAGCATATCTTCCACAATCTGCTTCAGCTTGTTCTTGCCATTCATCTTCCAGAGAGTTTTGTTCTTTCTGGTCTCCAGGTTTGGACTCTATTACAGCCAAATAACTCGATGAAAGAAGGCCGGGAGCAGGTGTCAGACTTGTAACTGGGAACAGCAGAGCAGCACGAGGGAGAGGTGGCACATCCTCATCCTTCAGGAGAGAATCCCAGAATGGTTTGGGCTGGAAGGACCTTAAATCCCATCCAGTGCCACCCCTGCCATGGCAGGGACACCTCCCACTGTCCCAGGCTGATCCAAGCCCCAGTGTCCAACCTTGCCTGGGGCACTGCCAGGGATCCAGGGGCAGCCCCAGCTGCTCTGGGCACCCTGTGCCAGGGCCTGCCCACCCTAACAGGGAACAATTCCCTCCCAATATCCCATCCATCCCTGCCCTCTGGCAGCGGGAAGCCATTCCCCGTGTCCTGTCCCTCCATCCCTTGTCCCAAGTCTCTCTCCATGTTTTCTGTAATTTCCCTTCAGACCCTGCAAGGCCACCCTGAGCTCACCCCAAAGCTTCTCCTCCCCAGGCTGAACAATCCCAGCTCTCCCAGCCTTTCCTCCCAGCAGAGCTGCTCCATCCTCTGCTCATCCTGGAGCCTCCTCTGGACAGCTCTCCTCCTCCTCTCCAGCAGCTCCAGCTCCTTCCTGAGCTGGAGACCCCATACAAACTCACACTGGACCACAGGACTCTGAACTCCAGTTAATACAGGAAAAATTTGCAGGTCCTGGCTGCTCATCTCTGCCCGAGCCCCTCAAGGATTTGAGCTGCTCGTGGTGCCTGCATCACACAGGAACTGGATCACAAAGGCTTTCCCATGTCAAGTGCTGGAAGGGGCTGCCCAAGGCTGTCATCACCCCTGGACTCTGCTCAAAAAACCTGTGGATGTGGCACCTGGGGACGTGGTTTAATGGGGAACATGGTGCTGGATGGACTTGGCGATCTCAGATCTTTTCCAATCTTAATGAATAATCATTCTACTGTTCTACAACGTGTTGACAGAAGGGAAGAAATGTTGCCAAATCAGTGAAATTTTAAGAGAAAAAGAGAATTAAAGTAGGTTTTTATTGTGGCTTTCCAAAGCAGTACCAGTTTTTACATAAGCCTCACCTTCCTGGTATTCATCAAACATTAGAGGCCAAACTGGAGCCTCCTTTTGAGTTGCATTAGTAAAATCTTCCCTAATAATTACACAGAGTGAAAGGAAAACCTCGGCTCTACCACTCTGTTGTAATTGCTTCCATACCAAAACCATAATAAAGATCATAAGACACGACATTTCAAAGGTATAAAATATCATAAAAATATCGTAATTGTGAAAGCTGCAAATTCAGACTAAAATAGCCTGAGGAGACTGTTCAAAAAACACTGAGTGCCATCATTTCCCTGTATTTGCATCAAGGTGCAAAAGTCATTACTCACCCTGGAAGGAGCATATCAGGAGTTCTGGTCACAGGTGAGAGAGCAGCACCCAGGCAAAATGATGGGGGAGAGGGGTTAGGTTTGTATGAAACACAAAATGTTAGTTGGTGGGTTAAAAAGGGTATTAAAATATGAACTTTAACTCAAATTCTGTTTGAATTAAAATAATAATGGTTCATGCAGCAAAGAAACAGCAATTGTTGCTCAGGCTGATAATTTTCTTCCTCGAGGAGCTCATTTTTGAATATCTCAGGGATGATACAATGGAAGAAGTTAGAACACTGTTCTGTAACTCACCCCAATTTG
The DNA here is from genome assembly GCA_013400915.1 of Pardalotus punctatus. NCBI lineage: Eukaryota > Metazoa > Chordata > Aves > Passeriformes > Pardalotidae > Pardalotus > Pardalotus punctatus. The sequence goes on along the minus strand of VZTX01022749.1, from coordinate 164,711 downwards.
CAGCACTTTTGTAAACAGCTTCTTCTGACAATCTTTTTTCAACTGACATCCAGCACAGAGAGATGTAGGGCAGAGTTTCAGCCCAAAGTATTTATTCTAAAAAACCGAGGAAGAAATATTTGCTGCAAGTTGCCTCAGACTCATGACAGAACAGCCTCTAATACATGAGTTGAAATTCAGATCTCTCTCGTGTCTCAGGTTCAGAGTAGGGAAAAAATGTTTACAGATTTGCAAGGATTGCTTGGATGTCTATGAGGACTCTTGATTTAGGATTGCTTGATCAAAAGATGATTCTTTTTCTGAGCTGTCTAACAACAGTTCTCTTGCTCCTTAATTAAACACAGAGGAATAAAAAGTAGTCTGGACTTTCTAATTGTTGCCCACTTTAAAATGTTTTTGATGTCCATCACTGAACTCTTGCTGTTGATCTTTCTTGATGGTGGAAAAAAACTCTCTTTATGGAAACTTGCAGTGCAGCCTAATGAATCAGCCTTGGGATCCATCAGTTACTTTCCTACCACAATCTTTACTGTTTTCATGTCCTTAAGCAAGCCAGGTAATCTCTCTGTTTTTCTACTTCTCTTACCTACACGTTAAGAGTAAGACTCATTCTTATTACAGATATATTTGTGCAGTATTTATGAATCTGATCCAATGCAGGAGCTATTATACAGTTTGAATCACAAGGGAAAATAACTAAATTACAAAGTAAATTACCTTCAGTTACCAAATAATTGTGCCATTTTCTCCCAAATGTGAAAGTTGCAGTTATTAGCAGAGGAATCTCTCAAATGTTTAATTTATTGGAAAGGCAGAAAGTTTCTTGTTAAGAAAGAAACTATTGCAAATACAGACAATGACTAATTCAACCAGCAAAATTGCAGTCACTGCCAAGCCTCTTTTTTTCCAGAGGGAATAAGTTTTCCCTCATTTTCCAGTCAGTGCAGCACAGGTAGCTGCACCCCTTGGGTACAAAACAGAGACAAACTTCACTGGTGATGGGCAGAGGCACTTAGATGCCTTTTTTTTTTTTTTTTCCATATATACTATAGATATTTCACAGCCTGAAGTCCTGCTGAAGCTTTTTGTACATTCTTTTAAAAAAGATTAATTGAATTTATTACTTCCAAATATTGATGTGTAGCACAGCACTTCTGGAGGAATGCAGGGAGAGTGCAGAACTGCTGCTGTCCAACTCACAAGTACTTTATTCTTTTATCCCAGGGTACAGGAGCACGGATTCTTCCTTGTGCCTCAGATTTTAAATGAGTTCTGTCATTAAATATGGCAAAGGGACACACAGCTTATTTCTGAGAGACTCTCACTGCCTTAGTTCATCTAGGACTGGCAATTTCAGATGGAGAATGGAAACCCTTTGAGAAAATGAGCGTGGCATGCACAATTTTTATTGTGCATTATTATTGCCATATTATTGCCGTATTGACATATTATTATTATTATTATTATTATTATTATTATTATTATTATTGCCTACTACAGGAGAGGAACTGGAAGGGATCTTTCCAGGTTCCCTCCAGCAGAGACCCTGAGACTGGAGTTCAGGATTTTCCTTCCTCTTGGCCCTACCTGAACATTCAGCTGACCTTTGGACACGGCACTCGAGTCATTGCCCAGAGGAATAACTTCTCAGGGAATATTCTTTATGCAGTTTACAAGTTCACTGGTTGGCCTCTTCCCATCCTGCTTCACCTGAAGCTTAAGGGCTTTTTCCCCTCAGGATGATCCTTAAACCCATGCTTAAGCCTCACACCAACCCTTGCCTAAGCCTTTGCCAGAGCTCCCAGCCATAGGGGTGGATGAAATAATTCTCAGGGGAGGTTTTGTTGCTGTTTGTTGCCTCTGGCAGCCCTGAGCAGTCCTGGTGTGACCTGAGCTCTACATTTTTCTTGCAATCAAAACTACCCCTCACTTAAGCTTTAAAATTAACTCATGCCACACCAAAGACAAGATTTCCCAGCTGCTGTCCCGATAAAAAAAAATCTTGGGAGAATTCATTGCCTCACCTTCCTTTTGCAACCCATTAAAGACCGCCTCTGATTTGATCTGGAGGTTTATTTCCTGTTCACAACCTTAACTTTCCTGCTCAGATTAGAGTCCAAATCATTGACCAGAGAAAGAAATTCAGCAGGGATGGTTCTTCCTGATTCAGTCTCTGTGACAATGAATCTGGGTGAGTCCAGCTGGAGCTCTGGGCTCCCTCTCGCTCTTGCTCTCTCCAAAGCTGTAACCTTAACCTTAATCCCTTAAAAATCCTTTCATATACCTTGAGGAATTTCCCAGATAAAAACCCCTCAGAGGAACAAAAGTAAGGGGCAGATTCATCCGAGGGATAAAAGTGTGGAAAGTAAAGGACAAGGCACACGAAGTGCCAGGGGTGGCAGAGCAGGATTTTGTGGGTGACAGCGATGGCTTAGAGAGCCAAACCCAGGGTAAACAATGTCCATGGGCAAAACCTCCTCTGGAGGGAAGGAAAACCAACAGAAATGAGGAGGGATAGAGTGAGAGACAGCACAACCATTTCTCTTTCAACTTCTCTGATCAGCTTCATGGCCACAACCAAGACCCAACAAAGGCCACAGATATCAGTGCTAATCATACAATGTTATGTATGTTAAACACATGTAAACACATGACTGAGTTAGAATATGAGGGTGAAAACTGGACATTTTTGTGTTTGTAGGGATGATCATTAGGAACTCGACATTAGCACAAACTGTGGTGTTAATTAATGAACTTCATAAAGGTTTAGTCCAGGTTTTTTAAAGCTTGAACCTGGCATGGTCAATCTAAACCCTCCCTTTACAGTGACCTGTAGCTGATATGAATCTCTTTAACAAGTTGTAATTTCTTTTTTAAGCACTGCCAGTTATTTATTGTGTCTTTAATCCATAACCCTGTTAATGGGAATCAAAAAGTCCTTCATGAGGAGCCACTGTCATCACCTGGCCAGCCATTCTTCAGCCAACAATATTCTTTCAGCAGCTTTAATACTTTATCTTTTGAGCAGCCTGCAGCCCAGGGGTAGATTCTTGTAGACTCATGTTTGCGTATTTAACTGTAGAAATCCATTCTTTGTGCTGCTGATTAATGTGTGTTTTGTGTGGGAATATCATTGCTGGTGACTGGTGCAGAAAATGGCTCTTCAAAAATGCATGAAGCTTATCAGCTCCGGATGAATACCTGAGCAGGTGTGTCTTCATGAGGAATGTTTGACTTGATTGCAAAAATAGGGGAGTTTCTTGTTTTCCTTTTCAATGTTGAGGTTGCAGAATCATTGTGATGGGTGAAGAAACACAGCATATAAATAAGTGGAATTTAAAGATATGTAGCAACACAAAAGCTCCCAGTTCTGATCATAACTGGAAGCCGGGGAGTTGGTGAGCTCCAACCACCTAACGAGGTGTGTTGTTGTGTGGTCAGAAAATACAACCAGATATCAAAATTTTGGCCTCAACAATTCTATTGCATTTATCAGAATCTTCAGATTTTTGAAATCTACTTTTTACTGCTGCTTGATTTGCTTTTTGGAGGCCAGTGAATCTGAGAAATGTTGATTATATAAAAAGCTATTTCAGAATGATTCTTCTAGCTCATAAGGGGAGATGATGAGTGATTTTACCACAAAGACATAAATATGGGAAGTCAAAACTTAAATTTTTCTAATACTTCCCAAAACCACTTAATGGCTTGTGTTGGCTTCAGACTGAAGGTGGGCAGGGTCAGATGGGATCTTGGGAAGGAATTGTTCCCTGGGAGGGTGGGCAGGCCCTGGCCCAGGGTGCCCAGAGCAGCTGTGGCTGCCCCTGGATCCCTGGCAGTGCCCAAAGCCAGGTTGGACACTGGGGCTTGGAGCAGCCTGGGACAGTGGGAGGTGTCCCTGCCATGGCAGGGGTGGCACTGGGTGGGGTTTAAAGTCCCATCCAACCCAAAGAATTCGGTGATTCCACAATTCTAAGATTACCTGCTCCCAGGAAAGAGCAGGTATAAGAGATAAAATCCAAATTAGAGAGAAATTAGCTGATTCTTTGACTAAAAGTCTTTAATCCCAAAAGGGCCGTTCAGTGAAAGCTGCTTTTCTTCCACATTTTGATTAATATTTTTGCTAATACCAACAGAAGTAAGTAAAATACCTTCAATGAGGGATTTTATGTATTCACATGGAGTGCCCTGACTTCATTCTGAAGAGAAAAAACTCCTAATTAACAGTTTAATATTGCTTTTGTTATTTCCTTTATGATGCTCATAATTGCACTGCTGATTTTTAATTAAACATGCATTTTGTGAAATATGTCGCATAAATAACCCTTCTGAGCCATCCTTTTAATAACTATTCATCATTCATTTAGGCAGTACAAAGGGCACTGGAAACAATTACTGAAATGTGCTTATACAAGGCAGAGCAGAGCTCAGGAGACTTCCCAGAGCATCTCATTGTCTGATTAAACCCCTGATGGATTTACAGTGGGCCCTGTTTTAACAGATAAGATAAATCTACTGTTGTCCTTATTCCTTATTATTAAAACCAATATCCTAATTATTTCTGGCAGGTTGTTTCTAAGGTATTACTTTGGCTGTCCATAAATTGAACGTTTATATCCTTGCTGACATTTTTTTTTTCCTTGGGACTTTTTGTCCTGCTTTGTGGCAAAGGACTCTGGAAAATGCAGTGGTGTACTGAGTTGAGTGAGCAGATATTTAAATACTTTGGTAGAATCTGTGCTTCTGGTGCCGTGCAGAACTTGAAGATGGACAGGGAAATTCGCTGTGTTTAATGAGCCTGCATTACCTTTTTGCCTGCAGGGAGCAGTTTCTGTGTTCAATGCAGCTGAATTTCCTGTGACTGAATCCAGGGAATAGTTTCATGCTCCAGGACTGTGCTGCTCAGCCCAGGTCTCACGAAGGAAGAAGAGGCAACTGCAGAGGTGCCAGATGGTTGATATTTCAATTTAAATTTTCATAAGTTGTAGCTCTCAATCAGTTAACTTTCCAAATCACTTGGTAAAAAAGAAAAACAGGGTTTGGTACATTTCAATAGAATCCTGGAATCATGGAATGGTTTGGGTGGGAAGGGCCCTTCAAGCCCATCCAGTGCCACCCCTGCCATGGCAGGGACACCTCCCACTCTCCCAGGCTGCTCCAAGCCCTGTCCAGCCTGGCCTGGAACACTCCCAGGATTCATTTATCTGTCATTCCAGGTCAAAGAACATCATAGACACACCTGAAATCTTTCTGAGTGGAGAAATATTTTAGACTAACTTACACTTCTCTCTGCCTTTCCCAGAGCCATTATCACTGTTAAACAGCGGTGTTTTCGCAGTCCCACTTCCATTTAAATTGATCCTTGCCCTTTATCCTGATCTTCCTTTCATCCTCAATAATACACACTTATGTTCCTATGTGAATCTATTAAAAAAAACATTTGGAAAAATTTCTTTCCTTGCTTTTGCTTAATGCTAATTATTTTCCAGGGGTCTTGTCAGCAGTTCAGCCCAGCCCAGCCCCACCTGGATTACCTGGCTGTGGATATTCCTGGGAAGGCAGCTGGAACCTTGCCTCATCTTCCTAAAATACACCCAGCTTAATCTTAATTTGTCTTTTTCTGGTGCTGTGTACCAGAGACCTGCTCTTCTTTATGATTTTAGGCTGAAGAGCTTCTGTTTAATCTTCCAGTTTCCTGATTTCTTTGTTTCAAACACATCCAGGGCTGAAACCAGCTCTAGTTTTGGCTTAGCCTTGTACAGTTGTGTGGCGTAGAACCTCTTCCTAATTAACAGACAGGACTAATTATTCTGTGTAGAACCAACTCTGATCCCGGTATAAAAACAGACATACACTAGGGAGGCAATTTTCTGCATTTGGCAGGAGATTTGTCTGATCCTGAAGAATAAACTATGACCCAATAGATTAATTATTTTAGAAAATGCTCAAGTTTTCCTAATAATCATTGGCATTTAAAATGAAAAACTTTTTGGCTGGAAAATTTGAGAGAAGAATTTCTGGTGATGGCTGTGTTTACCCTCTGAGAGGATGTTGTTTAGAACACACTTCTTGAGACAGAACGATTCCATATGTCAAATACTGATTATTAGAATACAAAGACTTAGGGTGAAGTTCTCTGAAAGGGATTTGGAGAACCTTTGAAAAAGAGGATGATGGAAAATCACCTCAGATTTTGGCAGAGTTGTAACCAGGCTCCCAAAGCTGAACATTCCTCTGCAAGAATTCTACCCTTGAGTGTTCCCCCCAAGGTTATTGTTTGAACAAGTTTTATTAGGTAAACTGAGTGAATCGAGCTCTGCTTTGGCTTGGTTTGATGGTGGTTCCACCTTTTGTTTAATTGCAGCTGCCTCTGGGAATAAAATGGTGCAGAATTAATTTCGAGTTCCTGACTTTCCATCCTGCTCTTAGCACCTGCTCATTTTATGGCCTATCCCAAGAACACCTAAACATCTGGTGGCTTCCCTCAGTGTCCCACTATGGAAAACCTCCAAGTTGTTTTGAAAAATTTCCTTCAGCCTTCCTTCATTTGAGGCTCTTGCAGTTAAGGCAGAATCCATTTTTAGAACATTGATGTCAAACTCCGGAGCACTGGGACAGATGGCTTGAATCTAGTCCCATGTGTATTTTATATACATATATATATAAAACTAAATCAAGTTTTTGCTCAGATTTAGGAAACTACAATGGAATTTAAAAGACACTCAGTTCTGAATTTTGCTTAGCCAGCTACGCCAGTCAATTTAGGTTAAAGTAGCAGGAAGACTGGGGGAAGAAATAAATTTGCCTCTGGAAATCAAGGGGAGCTGAACCTCATCAGGCTTTAAACATTTGACAATTAGTAATTTAGGGTTACAATATTTAATTCAGTGTTAAAGCATGATTTTGTACAGAACTTGCATTCCCCAGGGACAGCCACCAGTAGTTCCTTGTCCCCTGAGGAACAGCACAGAGAAAGTAATGAAGACCCTGCAGCCTCTCTGGACACCTGAACTCTAAAACACTGAGAAAAACCAGGTTATTAAAGCCAATGTTGTTGTGGAAAATGTTTGCCTAGAATTAAATCAGAGAACATCCAGTGTGTGCTTTGACAGAGCTTTATTGTGACTGTAACAACCTCAGACAAAAGCTGTCAGATTAGTAATTGGACTCTTTAAATCCTATTCCAGCTGAAGAAAGGGTGTAACAAGGAAGAGAAATTATTTGCAGAAGGAAAACAATAATTTAAAAAGCCTCCTCCTGCTCATTTTAAAAATAATGTCCCAGATCTCTGCATAAATTCAGTCATGGCCAGGTTTCACCAGTTTGAGTGAGTTCAGAGGGCAGCTGCTCTTTTGTGTTACATCTGTATTTACAGCCTGGGTACTGCCAGAGACAGCGCAGATAATCCCATCTCTGTATCCTGATGTCTGACTTAGCCTGAGAAAGAGTTCAGCTCTCTGAGCCAAAAGGTAGAAAACATCTGCAATTCAAGTCCTTCACCTGGCTTGATATGAAGTGACAGGCAAAAAGGATGTTTCCAAATCCTTTTTTTTTTTAAAGAAACCCATAGCTCTAGATAATGCATCACTGAACTTTTATTCAGAACAATTCGTAAGTGGACTCAAGAATTTCCTTTCCCGTTGAAGCATCAATGCTGCAAACAAGGGCAGTTTCCTGCCTGCTGTGGATGTGCTAAAGGCATTACAAGATGTCACTTTTCAGTGGAAGTTCTCTGCGAAAAGAATGAGTGAAATGAAACTTGGGAAGCAGATCTGGGGCTAGAAAAGAATGCAAAAAGTGATTATTTTTACATCGTGACCATTGATCCAACTTTAGCTTAGAGAGAGCTCTCCAGATCCCAGGAATTTCCCCTGGTTCACCATTATTCCCATATCCATTTTAAACCATTCCTCTCCTTTTTACACAAACATAGATACTTGAAGATTCCAGTGCTCTCTTTTTTTTTTTTTTTTTTTTTTTAAAATCCATCTGTGTTGAGCAATCCCAATTTATTCAATCTTTGAAAAAATGAAAAAAAAGGGTCTGGAGAAGGGCTGATGAGACAGGACAAACCAATCTCATGGAATTGGCCTTACGGGATGGGCTCAGGTGACTGCTCGAGGTCCTTTCGGAGCTAAACTTTCCTGGGGCTCTACAAATGTTCAACAGCTCACCAGAGCAGCAGAATTCCTCAGGAAGAGACATCAAAAACCTTGTTTGGAGTAATGTAAGTGGGAATTTATTGCACTTTAATTCACTTCATCTTTCATTTCACATCACATTGACTGTAAGACATTGTTTTTCATTTTCGCATCACATGCTTTTAAGTAAATTAACAAGTTCTGCTGATGCTTAAATGAAGAGTTTTACCCTAATTTATGTCTTCAGCTCTTGAGTTGTTTAACTCTTACATCAGGATTTCTAAAAACACCTCAAAAAGAGCCATGCTGGGATGAGAATGCAAACCAATAACCTCTAAAAGGGTTTTTTTCTGCTTTTTTATGCATAGCTATCAGTGAAACAGGGTTAGACTCATAAAAAGCTGTGTTTTCCCCTACTTTAAAAATGAAAATTTGCCATTTGCTCGAACAGCTTAAATAAAACATTACTGGAATCTGGGAAGGATTGAAATAACATATTTTGCCTGCTAGAATCAGCTTATAAAATATAGGTAGGCTTTAAACTCATTAGAACAGACAGAGAAAATGCCAAGTGAAGCAGAACTTCTTTTGGGAAGCAGCCAACAAAAATCAGAATGTGGCTTCTCATGTTTTGACGAAACATTTGTAGGCTACAGAGAAGGTAAACAAGAAAAGATTGAAATTGGTTTAAATATGGAAATTATGAGGATGGGGGAAGCTCTGGATATTTGCTTTGCTTACAAAACTCCTGTTCCAGTGTCCCACACACATGCTACGTGGCATTTATGTGGGAATATTCATCTTCCCTCTAAATTCTGGGAGATTATGTTGTTAAATTATGAATTAGAGAAAGGTTTCAGTGGAATGCAAGGCTCATTCCGTAGTTCACTGTGTTCTCTGTGCTGCAGCCTTACCCCTGGTGGGGACTTGCAGTGATTTTTGTGGCCATTTCACGCTCATGGAAAGGAAAAAAGATAAACATAAAACGGAATACTAAACATCTGAAGATCCTGCAGTTTTGTTTATTTAGGTTTTTTTTTTTTTTTTTTAGATCAGAAAATGCTCATGTAAATATTTTATTGCAAGAAATGACACTAGAAGTGTGAACAACAGAGGAATCATCGCCTCCCCTAATTCTGAATGCATTTCCAGTTCAGCTGGGAGGAAACTTGAGTTTTTTCAAAGTACTTTTCCCAATTCCACTGAAAAGTTTTCATCTCTGCCACTGGTTAACATGAGCATTTTAAGGTTTCCTGGCACATTTGGGTTCACCAATCTAATTTACATAATCCACAGATCCCTAATTTCCTCTGTCCAATGTGGTTTGACTAAATGGAGACTAACTTGGAAAATACAACAATTTGAGTGCTACAAATATGGTTCATTTTAAAAAAGAATATTTTGTAATATCCTACTTTTACTTATCCATGGAATCACAGAGTCATTAAGGCTGAAAAGAGCTCCAAGACCATCAAGTCCAACCTTTGCCAGAATTCCAGCGTGGCCGCTCGCCCATGTCACAAAGTGTTTGCATGGGCTTGTAGGGATCAGAGCAGGGAGCAGGGATTTTCCATACCCTGGCACTGTTTACATTTGGGGTTTTTTGTGGGTTGTTTTGTGGTTTTTTTTGGAGAAGATTAAAAAGAAAATATCCTTTAAATGCCTTGGAAATAATTTTCTGTTTTCTATGAAATAAATACAAACCTCCTCTCAATTTTGAGATGAAGCTGGGACAGTATTTTTTCAATTATTGGACAAAGACAATAATTGATGTGTTGAGTGTTAAAAGTTCATTTGGACTTGATTATTTTCTCTTTCAATATTTCAGTCTCTGTAATCAATCTTTAAGCTTCCTGTAATATTTGAAAATAAAATTAATTTGGCAGTTTTCTGTAAAAATAGGAATCTGAGAATTTGAAATGCACTGTTAGTTTTAAAACTTGCGGGAACCCCTCGGATTTTCATTTACCAGCAGTGCAAAAGCTGCCCTGTATTTTAAATGCTAATGATGCCACTGACATTTCAAAGAATGTTATGCCCAAAGTTAAAGAAAATACATTATTTCGTCCAGTGCTAATCTTTTACTTTCTATAATGCTAAGCCTCATTTATGCTTTTAAATGTCATTAAAAATAACTGCAGGCCATATTATTTTAAATGGCCTCTCTGATCAAAGGAAGGCACTTTTTTTCCCCCCAGTATAATTTTCTTTCCATTATATTAAGGACTTTCTATTGATTTTTTTACTTTCATTTTTGCACCTAATGTTATTTTTTCTTAAATATATATATTTTTTCTCCCTGAGGGATCTTTTGTAAGCTGAAAATCTGACTGTGTGGAAGAGGATAAACTTTAGGAAACTGTCCATGTCATACTTAGAGCTGCAGAAATTCCTGTAAAAATTATCTGTTGTGCAGGAGGAAAATTCCTGTGCAATTCCTCCATGGAGCGTGTTCTTGCCTCCTGCACCAAGAAGTTTCCTTTGGCCACTCTGAGCCAACAAAGGGCTTTTTTAGGAGATCTTGTTGTGTGATTCCTGCCAAAATAAGGTTCTTGTACACCTCTGTAAGTCTGGCATGGTCTAGACATAGAGTATTATAGGACTTTTGGGAAAAGTACTGTCATGTCTCTTAAAGAATTGGGATTGAATTATTTATATAAGTGCTGAAAAACCCACCTGGAAGTGGGATATGGCTTAGCGGTGAGCACGGTGCTGGGTTAATGGTCTTTTCCAATCATTATTATTCGATGCTTCTGTTTTTTTTCTTCTTCCATTTGTATTCAATTTGTGACAGTAGCAGCTGCTGCTATTTCAGCAGCTGCTGCTGCTAAAATTCCAGAAAAATGTTTTGGGAATCTGGGAAACAAGGCTAACGAGTGGCTATGATCAAAATTCCCAGGAAATTCAAGTTAAAACACTGTAATTATTGGTCAAATGATTCCTTTTAATTGCTCAGACCTTTTTAACTGGTACTTCTCGGTTTAAATTCCTCAGCAACTCTAATTTTCCATTTTTTTTTCAGTATATGTGGGTTTTTTAGTTCCAATAATAGTTGAACATGTTTTTCCAGACCTATTTGAAATGAAAAATGGACAACAAAGGTATTTGGTCCCTCCTTGTCCTGCTGCCAAAGTTGCTGCTTCCGTATCTTCAAGAATTTTTTGCTGGCATTTCCTGCTAAATATTGACAGCAGTAAATGTTCCTAACCCTGATCTGAATCAGAACTGTGTCTGATTAGCACAAGACTGCTCTAAGCAGATGCCTGACCTGAACCAAGGTGGTTATCCAGATTTTGGGAGCAGGCAAAGGGGATGTGGAATTGGATAAATCAAAAGTCCCCATCGTCCCTTCTGCCAATATTAGAATTGGGTTACTCCTCTTGCGGTCAGTTGTTGTTTGATAGCAATATATTCCCCTGGGAGACTCTAAATCCATGTCATTTCCTACCATTTCACGAGAAATATGTGATGATTGTGACATACAAACCTATTTGTAATTGGTCTCTAATGTTATAATTGAGAAGGAATAAAAATCAATCTGGAAAATCTTAATGAAACAGAACATTATTAGGTAAATTTAAGAAGAATCCCAATGCAGAATGAAGGCAGTGATATTAGATTATCTAAACCACTTCATTTTAATTTTTTCTGATATCCAGAACTGGTCTTTATGCACAAAAAGTCTTCTTCAATTTCCTAAACTTTCAAGAATCAGCTCAGGGCTATCCAGCAATAAACTGTCCATTTGACCTTTCCTTCCTAGAGAATGTTTCCTGTAATTTTCCTTAAGTGACATGAGATGCCGATATTGGAGACATCTTTCAGCCAGTGCATTTCTGGAGTCTCAAATGGTATTTACAATATTTGATGTTCAAAAAAAAAATAGCCCCAAATTCAAACTGCTCTATTGCAACACCCTTTGGGGGGTAGGTAATGGATTAATGAATTTTAAGCTACGGCAGTCAAGTAAACAGATAAATTTTAATCGCTGAGCTCTTTCAAAGTTTTTATGGATGATTTTAAATAAGTTTTATGGCTGTGTGAAATTGCCTTCTTGAAAGAACTGGTTTGTGAAAAAGAGTAACATTTCTTCTCTAAAGCAGCGAGGCTGAGATGTGCAGAACTCAGTTCCCAAGCAAATGGCAAAGCAGGGAACAGTTGGTTTGTTGTGTTTGTAAACTGTGCTGCCTGCGCTTTCCTGGGATTGCCTTCAGACAAGACAATAAACTCCATTCTCCGAGGCCTCACTTCTGTTTATCCTCTCTTATCATGTTTATCCTGCAGTCCCACAGCCAAAATAATCGATTGATAACCTGCCTCTCCTTCAGCTGTCAAACTGCCTCAATAAATAGGTGAATATGGACAAAAGGCTGCGAATAGGCACGAGGAGAAAATGGGGAAAAAAATAGAAAAATGGTCCTGTTTCATTGCATTCCTGGTCATGAATCCTCAACTCAAGGTAGAAATATGTTCAAAAACTGTGGAAAAGCTGATGTCTGCTGAAATACTTTTTGCTTTTGTTTCCAATTTAATAATTCTGGGAAAGTATAATTTCTGAAACATTATCAGCACTGTGCTTTCAAGTCTCATTTCAGAAGATAACTCAGGGTTACTGTGGAATAGAAAATGAAAATATTGTAAAGTTTTATATGTTTTCAGCAATTTTCTTTTTCCTAAGGTGGTCAAGAAGAATTGAAGCTGGATTTTTTGATTATGCATTATCTTATTTATCTCATTTAAACTGATCCAGAACAATAAAATAGTAATTTTCAAGCAGTGTTGACTTTCAAAAACTCCTGTTTCTTCTAATCAATTCAGGCTGCTTTTTCTACTTAAATTGGAGTTACTTAATAAATTCCAAGGGGAATAAATATTCTGATGTTCATTATATTCTTAAATAAATTAATGCTCAGTGTCCAGAAGGAATGTCTATTTTCATATTAGGAATAACACTGAAAGGACCACGAAGTAAATTCACAAAATAAATTCACAAAGTAAACCAGCTTTTGCTTAAAACGTGAGGCTGGACTGGATGATACTCTCAGGATAGTGGTCTGTAGACATCAGCAGTAAAAATACCTGCTCTGCAATTTCCTGGGCCATTTCACAGAGATAACTCATGACAAACATTTAAATGACAGCTCAAAGGAGTATGATAGGATATTGATTAAATTTGCAACTGGAAAATGGTTTTATTTGCTGGGGAAAAATCAACAGAGGCCAGGACTTGAAGCTGAAAATTTCTTGCAATACCTTTTGCGTCTAAGATAATTTATTATAATGAAACTTTTTATAGAGACTTTTCTTTTGTTAATAATGAAAATCAGAAGCTGAAAGAAATTTCTAAACCACATGAAGCTTTGGAATGCAGCTGATTAATGTCAACAAATGAGGCATCTTCCTGAAAAGAAGGTTTTCTGATTAGTTCTGTATAGGCATGGGAAAAAATGCAAGTCCCCAAAATCATCGGGGAAGTCAATCCCATTGCAGAGATGGTTTCTGAAATTTGGCCTGCGGCCGTTACTTTGACATGGAGACTGGAACAATGCTGATACAGTTTCTCAAGGCCAGATGGGGTTTCTCCCCCATGAGCCTTGGGGTGCAGTTTTATGGTTTGCTTTTCTGTTGTTCGTGGGATTTGTGGAAGCAGGTAGAGAGGTCAGGCAGACAGGCTTCAAGATGGAGAAGAAGAAGGTTTTATTTACAATAAGCTCTTTTTATACACAGTAATAAACAATTGTCTATTGGCCAAAGACAATCCACCCCCAAAGACCTATTGGTTATGGCTTGTACACCTCTAACACAAAACATAGAGATTAAGAAAGTTCAGTTTATCTATATTCTCCATGAGAGAGAAAGGAAAATCCTAAAACACTGCAACTATACAGTTTTATTTCAGGCCGGTGTGATTGGCACAGAAATCCCCAGTCTGTATGAGAGCTGTGCCTGTCTCACCAATCACTGCATCAGGAACGGATTTGGACAACAGAGCAGTGAGAGACACAGAATTTGGAGGATTTGGGGTTAGAGTGGCTCTAATCTGATCCTGTGGACTGAATTCCTCTTATTGCCTGAGGGATTCCCCTGGGGAGCATCTTCTGGTGTGGAATTTTTCTGTGAAAGTATTGAACTCTTGTGTGTTCCCAGACTCACAAAACGTGAACTGAACGGCTGAGTGGGGATGACGCAGGATTGCTTCAAAAGCCGGGGTACCCATGCTCCCCAAAAACAGCTGAAGTGAGAGGGATGTTTGCTGTAAGAGCCCTCATAAACAGGATTTAAAAGTGTCCAGAACCTGGGCCTTAGGGAATCTGGAACTTAGCCAGGCTCTGCTCCCAGGGAACAGGGACAGGAGGAGAGGGAACAGCCTCAGGCTGGGCCAGGGGAGGCTCAGGGTGGACATCAGCAGGAATTTTTCCATGGAAAGGGTGCTCAGGCCTTGGCAGGGGCCGCCCAGGGAGCTTTGGAGTGCCCATCCCTGGAGGTGTCCCAGGAAGGGCTGGAAGTGGCACTCAGTACAAGGTGGGCATCAAACACAGTTTGGACTTGATAATCTTAAACATAAATGATTTTGTGATATAAATAAAATTCTAAGTAAGTAAAACTGTATTAACACTGAACATCCGTTACTGCTCTTGTAAAACTTGATGGGAAGGAATTCTCAATATCAGAATCAGCAACTTTGCATGAATTAGGACCACAAATGACACCTGAACTTTTTCAGTATTGGAGAGTTAATATCTCCTGTCAGAGCGCACGGCACAGGAGGACGAGAGATGTCTGTGCAAAGCAGCCTGCAGGCCCAGACTGAGCAGCACAGACAAAGTAATTACAGGCACTTCAGGAAGAACTAATAAACGTTTCCCAAATCCATTTTAAAGGAAATTGGAAAAGGACTTTGTCAGCATTCAGACAGGCCTCCAGGAGAACACAGCCTCTGACATTTTCATTGAGCCGCCCTCTCCCCACTCCTGGTTCCCTTCAGGAAAAGGGAGTTTTTAGAAGTCTGAGTCCAAATGT
Source organism: Pardalotus punctatus (assembly GCA_013400915.1). NCBI lineage: Eukaryota > Metazoa > Chordata > Aves > Passeriformes > Pardalotidae > Pardalotus > Pardalotus punctatus. The sequence goes on along the minus strand of VZTX01022749.1, from coordinate 149,550 downwards.
CGAAGATTACTCATCGCTACTTCAAATGTGCAGTTCCTGAGAACTCCTTTGCCACAAATGTTTCTACTAAATTGAAGAAACTTTTCTGAAAAATTGAAATGGTCTATAGACTAGAAAGCGCAGTTTCTGTCAAGATAGAAATATGACAATTTTGTGACTATTTCAGGAATGAACTACATGGATGCTTTATTTCATTTCCCAGATCTCGGCTGGTTGAAGTGGAAATATTACCCACTGGAGCAAAAGCTTGCAGCAGTTCTAACAGGGGCTTTAAGAGAAGTGGATGAAGTATGTTTGCTGTGCTGCAAATTCCTCCCTGTGAGGGTGGGCAGGCCCTGGCACAGGGTGCCCAGAGCACCTGGGGCTGCCCCTGGATCCCTGGCAGTGCCCAAGGCCAGGTTGGACACTGGGGCTTGGAGCAGCCTGGGACAGTGGGAGGTGTCCCTGCCATGGCAGGGGTGGCACTGGATGGGATTTAAGTCCCGTCCAACCCAAACCAATCCCTGATTTTATATTGTACATTGAGCATCTCTGCAGCCACTCTCCTGTCTGCAACAATTTCTGTATTTCCATGTACCTGAAACCCCTGTATTTTGTATTTGTCCACTGTCAGACTGAAAAAGTGCACCTGATTTAAACATTCCCTTTTCAAACCATCTGCATCAGCTACTGTCAGGTTCTGCTAAACACGTGGGGATGTGTGACAATCACAAGATTTTGTTTGCTCTCTCAGAAAGTTGTTCCTTTAAGAAGCTACACAGGAAACATTTTATGACTTAAAAAAAAAGAACTCTTATTTATCCACAGATTCAAGGTATTGTAACCCTCATGAATTTCTTTGCTTAGTTTCCGATTTGATGAAAACACATTCTCACAAAGCACGTGAGATTGTGCTTTGTGATCTGCTGGTGGGAATTAAATTCCTGGGGGTGAAGGAGGCAACAAATCAGAACAGAGCAGATGGAGAGCAGGGAATCTTTGTTTCAATGCAGAGTTTCAATTAGATGAGCTTAAATGAGACAAAAAGGGTAAACATGAGAAAAATCTGGAAAATAATAACTGGAAGAGGTTTCTCCTTTTACTATTTAGTGTTTGATATTTGAATATATTAAAAATTCTTCCCTGCCTCATATCCCAGTTATCTCCCTTATAACAGTAGAGGGAAAAGGTTTTATTTCAATTTAATAGTTTTGTTTGTTCATCTTCAGCTATAATAGACAAAATTAAGGTTTATCCATATTAGGGAAATAAATATTATTATCATCGCCCTCTGAATTCTTAGGCAAGAAGAAATTCCTTCACAATTTTCAGTACACCTGAATTTGGTCATTTTTTATTGGTGTTCTGGGTCATAGAGAGCTGTAGGTTTCAGGAGGTCCTTCTAAATCTCTAGGCCGTTCAGGCCAAATTTAAAATAGGTTATAGATTTAATTGTAACAAGTAAATAATATAATGTAGCAGGGGAAGAAAGCCGAAGAACTGATTTCATGGCTGTGACTACATAATACATCCAATAACTTATCAGGGCTGTCATTCATCTTTGTCCAACCTGTGATGCAGTTTTGGGACTATTTCTCAGACAAAAAATACTCACTGAATATAAGAAAGGATTTAAAACTTTGGACACAACCTGAAATTTTAATATAAACTGAATAATTTGTATGGTGAACATTTCCAGACATCTCGTCCTGTGGCTATGCCCCATCCCAGGGACAGGGATCTTCACAAACAGCTGGGGATAGGCCACGTTATATTCATTTTAGTATGGAAAATAGGACCACAAATAGCCTGAATCCTCCTGAACACCTAAAAAGATGAACAGCAAGAAAAGAATAATAAAATGTCAGGATTATTTAGAAGCGATAAAAGCGATAAGATCCTGCTTTCCAGAAGGGGAGGAAGTGGAAGGACTGTTCCCAGTCAGTAAGAACACAAACAAGGAACACTGGAGAAGGGAGAAGATGAGGCCACTGTGGTTCCCACTCCTCGTGTGGGAGGGAATTCCAGCATGACCTTCTCGACCTCCAGGTGTTGCCTGAAAACAGAACAAACCTTCCCAAGCAACGTTAGAACGATAATAAAGCAAACCTTCTCTTGAAAATCTTCAGGTACGCAGTATGGCAAAAACCACAGGGGGTACAGTTATTCTGCAATTTTTATAAGGTTATCTGGTTAGTATAGCCATCATATATGGTCCAATTAAAAGGTTAGTTGGTTAGGTGATAACTCCTGGGGTCCAGCCCCACAGGAATCAGTCCGGGGGTTTCTTTTCCCCACTTTTGTTACGACTTCCCAGATTCCGGTTGGAAAATGGAACATCCTTGTGGTTGGTTATCTTGTTGGAATAAGACTAAAGAGTATTTCAGAAATGTTTTAGAAGGTTAGCTTGTTGTTCCTAAACATAGGGGGAAAGGGGGGGGGAAGCGCTAGGAGCTACAGCCATGCAGGAGGAGCCTACAAAGCTGCAAATGTATTAAAAATAGGAAAAGCTAGCAACCTTAGGTATCACTGACTGAAACACAGCAAGGACTATAACCAAGTACTGCTTTTAGCTGAGGTGGGGTTCAGTTAATCCATGGCAGCTGGCATGGCACTGTCTTCTAAAATAGTGGGAATAATGCTGAAAATAGTGCTGATAATGCACTGATACCACCCTGAAAACACACTGAAAACATCCTGAAAACACCCTGAAAACATCCTGAAAACACTCTGAAAACACACTGGAAACACCCTGAAAACATCCTGAAAACACTCTGAAAACACACTGGAAACACCCTGAAAACATCCTGAAAACACTCTGAAAACACACTGGAAACACCCTGAAAACATCCTGAAAACACTCTGAAAACACACTGGAAACACCCTGAAAACATCCTGAAAACACTCTGAAAACACACTGGAAACACCTGGAAAACACACTGGAAACACACTGAAAATATCCTGAAAACACCCTGAAAACATTGAAAACACCCTGAAATCACACTGAAAACATCCTGAAAACACTCTGAAAACACACTGGAAACACCCTGAAAACATCCTGAAAACACCCTGAAAACACCCTGAAAATGCACTGAAAACACCCTGAAAACACTGAAAACACTGAAAACACACTGGAAACACCATGAAAACACAGTGAAAACACAATGAAAACATCCTGAAAATGCACTGTAAACACTGAAAACACACTGAAAACTCCCTGAAAACATCCTGAAAACACTGAAAACACTGAAAACACCCTGAAAAATCACCGATACCGCAGTGAAAACACCCTGATGTTTCAGCTGCTGCTGATCTGCGCTCACACAGCATTTTCCGCTCCTCATCCCCCTCCTCACTAGCAATTCAGCATCCCCTCCAAAATATTATGTACTGGGTTAGAATTACGGGGTGTTGAAAGGTGATGGTTTTGCACTTGTGGTCCTGAGCTTAATTAACAATTAACTGTTAGCAAGAAGTGTCTTCTGAGTAAATGAATCCAGCGAAGTTTGGGTTTGGAGCTGGAAATCGGCCTGATCAGTCGTTCTTTTAAATCCTCCCGTCACAGCCGTCTCTAATGTCCTCGGTGATAAAAGTTCAGGAGCAACACCTCCCACTTGTGAGGCACAAAGACCATCAGAAGAGAAAAACTGACTGAAATCATGAGGCTGCTTGACACTTGAAAGGCCTGGACATGAGGCAGCAGTTTCCCACTGTTTTCCACTGATGTGCTGGAAATGATCACCTGAGTTCATCCAAGGAGTGTCACTCCCTCATACTTCCTGGTTTTCTGTGGGCTGGCAGGAAGGAACTTTCTCATTTTATCCCCAGAAGTTTCATTATTTTAGTAATAATTGGTGCTTTTTTTTTGCCATTCTTTCGTTGGTTTTGTGGAGCGTTAATTAGGCACCCTGAGTCTCCTTTCATGAGCAGACCTTTATTTCATGTCTAAGTCACCTTTTCTCTGACTTACACTAGATGGGTTTGACTTTCTAAGTGTCAGGGCTCAAGAAAACTTATACACTGTTAATTTTTATTCTTTTTTTTAAGAAGATTGTAAAAATATATATATTTGTGGAGAATATGATGGAGGAAATATTTGCCTCAGGGAATTGAATTTAGCTCTCGCTGTTAAGCTTCATCTGATCTTCCCAGCTCACTCTCCAGTTTTTTCTGTTGTTATTGGGAATTTTGTTCAAAAAACTTGTGTGCAGCATTTATACCTGGGAATAGCTCCATTCAAAAAGTGAATATAGAACATGAACAAGACTTTGGGTTTGTGTGAGGGCACACCATTATTTTTTGTGGAATTTAGGATGCAAGCTTTCACAGTAAAAAATCCAGATAGATCCAGCTCTGGAGTGAGCTGGCAGAAAAATTGGCAAGGGAAGTTCATTTAAACATTCTGTTCTCTCTCCAAGAGGAAGAAAAGAGGGAGAGTTCTAATACCTGTTAATTATTTTATTGATTGGTGACAGTGCACCCGTTCATTACAGTCACAGTAGAGGATGTGTCTGCTGAGGACAAGGGGCCCAGGAACTGTTGATAAAATATCAATGTTGATTATTTGGAAAGGCTTTTGCTTTCCAGTGCTGCCCTGAGATGTGAATTTACCTGATATCGCAGAAAACAGAAGAGAGCAAATCCGCCTTTCTGCTCCCCGGTCACTAAGTGGAACAGAAGAATCCCTAATGCTGCAGTTGGTTGGATCAACTCTATTTACCTGGATTTATCTCTCTCCAGAGCTGCTGCATTGGGCAGCCTGGTCCAGGCTCATCTTCCACTGCTTTACTGGGACAATAAAAGTTTTACAATCCAATGGCTTGGCAAGAGTGACAGTTTCTGCAATGCCTGCCCAGAGCTGCACAACACCCGTGCAAGAGCTCCAGCTGAAGGAAGGACAGAAGCAAAGATGTTCTTGTAGGTGAATCCACAAGTTTTATCTACGTTTGTAGGTGAACCACGCTTCATCAGAAGTAACAATTAAAAACTATTTGATTTCATTATGTGGACTTGTAAGCAGGTGTCTCACAACTGATCTGAAGAACTGCTGTTTGCAGATCCTGCTTCTTGCAGTAAGAAATAACAATTTACTCCCTGGTAATACTTATAGTGTTTTATTCCTACGAAAAAGTTTCCCACTTCACATCAGTCCTCAGCTTATATCAGGAATATTGCATCAGTCTGTTTTTTTCATTTAATGATATTAGAAACTTAATTGAAAATCCTCTCATTTTTGTTTTTTGTGAGCTTTAAGCCAAATATAATGATGCTTACATAAAACTAAATTATTTTCTTTCTCATTTGTACAACCTGTTCCAATCTTCCTTTGTCATTTTCAAAATGAGTCTTTAGTTAGAAAGCTACTCCAGGCAAGGTTTCTGTCCCTTAATCCCTAGTACTGCTTTCATTTTTGGGGAAATAAATCATGACATTCTCAGAATCAGATTATTCCCAGTTACTATATAATTCTGTGATTTAGTTTCATTATGTAATATTGGCAGCAAGAACATTCTTAATTAGCTGTACTCACTCTTCAGAAAAGTTTTTAGAAAGTCAGTAAAATCAAAAGTTCGACCTAAGCATGTTCTCCAAGCTTAAATTAACCAGATTAATCACTAGAATAGCTCGGGCTTCTAAAACGAGGGAAGATGTGATTCTTAGCAAAAACTGCATGTGGAATATGATGGGAGGCACATCTGAAGAGCATCGTTTCCCAAGGAAATGCGGCTTTGATTTGGGGAAGAACACCGACATTCCGTGCTTCCTCCCCAGCAGCACTGTAGGCTGTTCCAGACAAGCCCTGGATAACAAACAAAAATGAAATACGGCCTCCAGGCTGAGTAATTTAAAAGAGATTCAGACAAGACATATCGAGCAAAATCAAAGTTTCCCTCATGAATCACTGGTTTTGCAGAAATCTCCTTTCCCCACCCCCCCAGCTCTGGTTATTTACAATGATAAATTTGATTCAAAACTCCTGCATTTAAGTAAGACAGAGGATAAGAAGGAGATGAAATTGCATGAATGATTAATACATGCCCTGTCTATGGAGCTCTGGAAGGAATCTGCAGCTTTTGGAGTCTGTACTTTTTGCTTGTTCATAAGTTTTAACAAACTTCGTACTTCAGACTTCTGCCAACTGCTGACAGCAAAGACAATCTGTCTTTTTTCTGCCTGTACAGAGAAAGTGACAATAATTTGATTAGGCTGATTTATAACATTAGAAAGCAAGAAGAAGATGAGGAGGGAATTAATCAAATTATGACAAACCGATCCCAGAGAAACTGTGAATTATTAGAGATTTCTTTTTTTAGTCAATACATCTCGAAGTAAACTAGACCATAGCTGATTAGATTAAAAGAATAATAGTTGTGATTTCTGCTTGATAATTGTCACCTAGAGCAGATAAATTAAAAGGTGCCACGAAGCAGAAATCACCTCACCATACAGGAGGGTGTATTTAGAGTGAAAATATTCTAATAATGTATTTTCATGCTGTAAAAAGAGTTTTAAACTTGGTTTCCTTGGGACATATTGACAATTAGTGACTAGGGGTAAGCTTTAAAGAAACTCATTAATGGTAAAGGAGGGGTGGTTTTGGCAAATACCTCAGAACTCTGAGCATCTGAATACTCTTCCCATGCTGGCTGAAGCACATCTCCAGTATTGTGCTGAAATTTAGTGTTAGATAAAAGGCCACCCTGATGGTCCACATTATTTGTAGGAATTGGTCCTTCTTGGGAAACTCTCTCCTGTATTTTTCCATCTGAATTCATCAATAGTATGATTCCCTGTGCAGACCCCAGGCTGAATGATCTGTAGCAGGGGGAATTTTTATTTTTGGTTACTTTTTGTCTGCATAAAGACTCAGACCGGAATTTTGGAGGAGAACTGCCAAAAACAAACAAAAAAATCAACACCAAGAGCAAGAAAATAACCCCTTTCTCAAAATAACCCCTGTATATGTAGGGACAGGACTGAGGGAATGGCTTCCCACTGCCAAAGGGCAGGGATGGGTGGGATATTGAGAAGGAATTGTTCCCTGTGAGGGTGGGCAGGCCCTGGCACAGGGTGCCCAGAGCAGCTGGGGCTGCCCCTGGATCCCTGGCAGTGCCCAAGGCCAGGTTGGACACTGGGCCTTGGAGCAGCCTGGGACAGTGGGAGGGGTCCCTGCCATGGCAGGGGTGGCTCTGGGTGGGTTTTAAGGTCCTCCCAACCCAATCCATCCTGGGATTCTGTGGCAAAGTGGGGCAGGAAGGACAATGAAATCTTGTGAGAATCCTACAGAAAAGAAAATCAACAGCATCACTTCTCTAATATCTGCCCTGAGTTCTTCCTTTGGGAAGGGATTTAAAGCAGTTTGAACAAGCATTAGCCAATTAGCCCAGAGTAAATGCTCCAAGTCTGGGAATGACAACAAGAAAAGTGGTGGCAAACAGTGAGTAAATAGTTGCAGTGGTTCTCTGTGTCTCATAAGGCCCACAAATAAAGTGATTACCAAATAATTCAGAAGTCAGTGTCCAAAAAATATATATCTAATCTACAAGAGCTGCCTCCTCAGGGCAATAAATTTGCTATTATTGCACCTGCTGATGAATGCATTCTGGAGCCTGGTTCTGCTCTGGAGGCTGTTCTGGGAATGCTAATGGCAGCATTTAGGGGGAGGCTGCTGAATGGAAAATTGAAGTAAGATCCAGGGAATGCTCCTTCAATTCACAGATCTGAGCCAAATTCCCAGAGTTAATGTTGGACTGTAGGGAACAAATTTGGCACAAGATCTTGAAGTTTAGTTTTTGTTCTCTTCTTCTGTTCCAATGAATCTAAAAGTTTTTGCAATGTTCTTAACTCCCTCAATTCATGAATCTCCAAAGTGTAGCATACATATAGTACAGGATCCTGGGGTCACCTGGGAATGTCTCTGCAAACAAATTAATCTTACTGATAACAGCCTGAGATTATCAGTGTAAATAGCTCATTTCTCATTATCCTGATTATATGGGCCAAACAAACATGATTTGTCTTATGCTCTCAGGACTATTCATTTAATCCAAATGTAATATTTTTATATTCCTAAAATACAGGAGTGATTTCTCTGTGGGACTGCAAAGGTGAATTTTGGGACTCTTGGTTGCCTGAGGCTTCTTCACATTCTCTCTTTTCCGGCTTGGGCACTTGGGAGCAATTGAATGAACATTTACCGTTATATGATAAATGCTTTCTTTGAACTCAGCTATCACTCCACTTGTCTGAGAGAGGGGTCTTACTGGGGTTTCTTAAATTGCTGGAGCATCTTGTCACGTTCCATACTTGCTGGGTTTTCCAAAGGAGCAATCTGTGCTGAAGAAGAAGCTAAAAGAAAACGCCTTTACAGTTATTTCTCCTTGGCCATATGGAGCAGGAGATGTTGTGAGGACGCCTCCCCTGCAGTGGGGAGTGTGGCACGATCTCCTCTGTGACTGTGGTGTGAGTTACGGAGTTGGCACAAGGATAAATCCCATATGGGGTAGTCTGCAAGAAGAGCCTCTGGCAGCCATTTCAGGTGTGTTTAGAGCACAGACTGCACGAGCCACAGAATTTCAGTCTCACACTGGTTTGTGTTGGAAGGGACCTCAAAGCCCATCCAGTCCCACCCTTTTCCATGGGCAGGGACATCTTCCACTATCCCAGGTTTCTCCAAGCCCCGTCCAACCTGGCCTTGGGTGATACCAGCCAATAAAACATATGCAACACACATCCATGGACAGGACAAACGACAGGAAAGCAGCAGATTTTGACATCAGTTTGGAGAGTTCTGTCCCAGCAGAAGATATTGCCAGGATGGCTGTGGCAGAGTCAGCTGGAGAGCAGGAGCTGGAATCAAAGTCCTCTGTCCTCCCCAGCTTTCCTTTCCCATCATGGGTGTTTTGTACCCTTCTGCCAAAAGGAAAGGGGATAACCTCATCTGTCCTTGACAGAATTTACATTGTTTTTGGAGACCAGGGCTTTTTCTGGTTTGACCAGCTTCCTTTCTTGCTTATTCTGTAGAATTACCTGGTCCCAGCACACAGCTCTCCTGCTTCTCATTTCCCTATTTTTATCTTGCTGATTTTACTGTTTCCAAGTGTTTTCCCCTGCTCTCTGTGCAACTGCACCACGGGTCTCTGATGACCCCTTTGTGGCTGCAGATATTTATGTAAATGTATAGAGTTATGCTTGGAGGATTTCCCTCTCACAAAAAGTGGTGCTAAAGGCATTTTGTATCACTGCCAGCTGCACTATTTCAGGATGCTCCTGCCTTGGTGAAAGGCAAGCAAATATTCACTGCCCTTTTTGGGCTGCTGCTGCTTTTTGCAGGAAACCAGTCCCTGCATCAGCTCTGCTCCCCTGCTCTGAGTCACTTGGGAGCAGCTCAGTCCCTGAGGAAAGTGATGCTGCTCCATCACTTGTTCTGGTTCAGGTTTCAAAACACCTCCCCAAAAAAATGAAGACAGTTCAGTGATGATGAATTTTAAAGTATGGTGGCCATGAAGCCTTTAAATTGCCTGCTTTGGGGACCCCCTTGAACCCCCACTTAGCAAGTGACAACACCTTTGTGTGGGACCATTGCTGGCTCAGTGTTTCAGCCTCTTTTAACTCTTGATTGAAAATAAAACCTCTTAACATGTCAAAAATGGAACTTGGCTTTCTCTGTAGTGCTATGGAAATGTGTGAGCCAGGGTTTTTTGCGGGATGTGTTGGTGCTCACTTCGCTTTTCCTCCTCTGCAGATATTTTCCCAGCAGGATGTGTTTTTGGAGATGCATAAGTGCTTCAGATCGTGTTTGTTTTCAATGAGTTTGTTTTAGAGCAGTGGAAGGACCTGTTCCCAGCAGCTGTTTGCTGTTTTGGTTGTTTGACTGGTGTGCCAGAGTTCCCCTGACAGGGACTGTGGGGAAGGGTCACCAGTCCCAGGACTTCGAAGACAGTGTTTTCCAGACTCTGTTAGCAGTGTTTTAGCTGGGAAATTTCGTTTTTCAGACAGGGAACTTCAAGCAAATTCCTCATTTCCAATGCATTTCCTTGGCTGAAACTTCCTTTTCTATGTTCTTAAAAGCTACAGAGCTGCTTTATCTGTTTATTGATATTCTGATTTGGGGGGAGCTTTTATTACTGTTTTTTATTTTCTTCTTGCAATTTCCTTTTTGAAGCTGAACTTTCTCAGTAGCTTCCAGGCCAGCAGTAGAACATTAAAAAAATTTGTCCAGTGTGGAAAGTCTGGTTTTGGCTGTTCTGTTTTCTGGTTTAATTGGTTTAGTGGGTGTGGTGGCATTCAAGGGTGGGACTTGATGATCTTGGAAGTCTTTTGCAGCCTGTATGATCCCATGATTCTATGGGAACAGGACAATATCTCTTAAATCAGGATATTCAAATGTACTTTCAAAGGCATCTTTAATAAGCCAACATTTCATTCACAGTTATCTGTTTCTAATGTCTGAGCAGATCTGTGTTAATGTTAAAAGGCTGCATCAACAACAATATAGAATTTCCCCATGTTCTCAGTGCTTTGTATTCACGACTTCTGAAAAAAAAGGCTGCTCAGGGTCTTCTTCTTTCTCTGAGTTTAATTGTGAAAATCATGTTTCAGTCTCCTGGAATCACTTGGAAAAGATTTTAAAGATAATAAATGGAAGCTAATAGGGATCTACAANATATATATATATAAAATGTTCTTTTGCATTCAGGGATATAATAGAGGCTTAATTAATTCAGCTTCCTCAGTTGTGCTCTCTCAACCAAGCCACTCACTCTTGAATCCTCAAAAGCATCAAACATGAGTTGTTGTAGCCTAATAACCAGAACATTTTAAATAATATTACTAAATTGGGAGAGGCTCTATCACAAATACCATTTATTAACTCAAAGGTAGCTCTTCAAAGCCTAAGTTAGAGGCTCAAAATTCAGCCTTTAATGCTGTTAATGTGCACAGAGCATCAAAGAAGACTCCAAAACTATCCCCACCTGAAAATAATTTTCCAGCAGGCTGAAAATTACATCTTAAGAGTAGTTTCATCCCAATTTAGAATTATATATTTTNTAATATTTTAAAAAATTATTAAAGAAGGATAAGATAATGGTGTTCACTGCTTGCTTTTTACCTGTTTATTCTTTCTTTGCCCCTTGACACCACAAAAAGCTTCAGTCAGGTGTACAGTTCATTCCAGACAAAGTATTCCATGCAGTGATGCACGTCTAAGAAACATCTATTACTGAAAACCAATTTTCAGTCAAATCCAGTGTAGGCAAAGTCCTTTTTTTTAAAAAGCAAATTTGAAAATGCTTAAAAATACAGATGCAGAAGCAAAATGAAAAGTAAGTTCCCAAAATTCTTGGGAAAGAATGTATATATCTTTTATTTGGAAAATCTAGCTGAGGTCGATGCCCTTGAATTCAGTAGTGCATTCCAAATTTCCCTGTAAAACAAAGTCTTATCTAAAGAATTTAGTAGCAATTGGAACTAGTTACTTAAGGAACTTTCTGAAGTTATTGGGGCTTTACAGCCTATGTTCCCATGATAAAAGTGCTTGGAAATCAACCTTGTTCCCAGGAAATCAGTGGTGAGAGTCTTACAAATGTCAAGTGGATGCTTTACTACAAATGAACCTGGGTTTGTAACACAGTAAAGCACTTAGGTTATAAAAGACAAGAGAAAAAGGAAGAAGAAAGAAAAAGCCCTGCTTTTATGGGGCTGAAATAAACACTTGGTTGTGTTCTGCAGGTCTAGAAGGTTCTTCCAGCTCTGGAGTGCCTCAGTGCCTAAAATAAATGGAGTTTTAGCTATCTCTGTAAAAAAAACTTTTCACTCAAACTCAAATCCCATTAATGCCCACTTAGTTTGCTGAATATGCCAAGTTCACATATTCTTTGTCCCAAGCTAAAACAGAAAATCTGGTAATTTTTAATGATTTATAATTGTCTAGAGTGTTGTAGAGGAAGGACTTTTCTATCAGCAAACAATACTCAACAGAATATAATTAAATATTTACATCTTTCCNAAAATTACATCTTAAGAGTAGTTTCATCCCAATTTAGAATTATATATTTTATAAATTCAAATATTTGAATTTATTTGGATTGTTGCCAGTAAGTTAGAGAAAAAGTCAATACTCTCATATCTGATGAATCTGTTTATTTCTTCACTTTACAATCCAAACAAAAATGTCATTGTTACTTTTCAAATACTTTGTCAGTGTTTTTTTCCACCAGAAAAATCAAGGAAATTTATGGCCTCTCTTAGAAACCCTGCCTTCTGTATATATTTTTCTGTGGTGGTTTTGGGACTGAAAATATGTATTTTCCCTCTAGGTTTTTGTTTTCCCTTTAATCAGGAACCATAACAATGCTGCAAAAAATTTTCAAACAACTGGTGTGATGGACACTACCATTTCTTCATCAATTTCTCTTTATTTCATTAATTAGAACACCTGTAGCTGATGACTTTAACACTCGTTTTTAAAGAAACAGACACACATTTGTTTGTTTTTCTCTGGTTTTGTTGGTTTCTTTTGTTCCAGACTAGCAAAAGAAACTATTGCAAAGTTATTGATATTACTGCTGCTGAAAACTTCATTATTCCAAAGCCAGGAGCCACAAAACAGCTTCAAGATAGTTCAATATGTTAAAAGCTGACTAAGAAAATAGTTTCCTGGCCTGTTTAAACAGAAGAAAGTAATAAGCCTGTAGGTCTTATTACAGGCAGTAGAAAAAAGCAGAAAAATAAGTCTCTCTATAAACTGTGAAGCTCAACTTTTTTTTATTATGAAGACAAAGCACCACCTGTGACCTTTAAGAGATTTATTTTGTTCCCTCACCTGTTCTCCTGTGCAAAGGATTAAAACATTATTCATTCCATAGCTATAAAAAAAATCTGTCATCTACACTACTTTTGATTTTCTTCTCCACACATCCATTATGTTTCAAATAAACATTTTTTTTCAACTCCTGGAGTTCTTAAATAACTTCTTCAAACACTCAGGAGAAGTGTTGACAAAGCTGTGAATAATGTTCAGCCGAATCGTATTTGTCACGCAGAAACACCTCAGCTCCAGCAAGCATTTCCCCTGGGACCATGTGTTAAACAATGGAAACTCAATTCTGTGGCTTCCAAGGAGACTCATCCTGCCCAGGTGCGATCACAGCACAGCAGATTTCCAGGAGGAAAAGTTCAGAGTTTAGCAGTTACCTGGGTATTTCCCCGGCTGGATTAATTGGAGTGCACTGGGGTTCATGTAACAAACATCATCGTATTTTTGAGGTGGTTTCAATCGGTTTAATCAGTGTTTCAGCCCGTAATGTTTCTATCACCTTGAGCATGTAGTAGTCATAATTAACTGTGTATAGTAGGTACACAATGCACAATTTCATAGTGTCCTTCTTGTTCTTTGTAGTTTGTCATTGCAGGATCCTTCCCCTGTGATCTGACCATACAATATATATTGATTTTGTTACACACAGAATCATGGAATATCCTGAGCTGGAAAAGACCCACCAGGACCATCCAGTCCAACCCCAGCCCTGCCCAGACCCCCCAACAACCCCACCCTGTCCATCCCTGGCAGCGCTGGCCAAACGCTCCTGGAGCTCTGGCAGCCTCGGGGCCGTGCCCATTCCCTGGGGAGCCTGGGCAGTGCCCAGCACCTCTGGGGGAAGAACCTTGCCCTGATCTCCAGCCTGAGCCTGCCCTGGCCCAGCTCCAGCATTCCCTGGGTCCTGTACCTGGTCATCTTCCAACTGTCATCCCATAAATGCTTATTCAGGATAAGAATGGTTTCTTTCCTCTGTAACGTACTCTCAGTAATTCCTTTCATGGCATCTGTGTCGTGCAGGGCCTAAACTCTGGTTATAACCAACCACAGCCAAATTCAAGTGGGAATCAGAGAGGCCATTCCCCAGGGGCCAGGCAGCTCTCCTGGCTGGGCCAGCAGAAGGTGTGCAGTGTGGCTGGGTTGCAGGAGGGGCACGAGGAAGCCCTGCTCAGCCTGCTCTCTTCCCCAGCCTTGCAGCGCTCCTGCTCCTTTGACAATACTTTATTCCATGTCTTTGTCAGATCACCGTCAAGCTACTTCAAACATACTCTATGCTGCTAAAAAAGCTCTGTAATTACCTCCAGCTCATGCAGGACAGAGTGGGGCAGTTCCTACGAAGTTGCGCGGAGGCTTTTTGATCCTTCCCACTGCTCTACCATGCGCAAACGGCTTGTTGGTGTTTTGATGGAGTTCAAGGTCTTGGTCTTAATGTTTAAAGCCCTTAATAGAGTGGGTCACACGGTCTTGCTGGAGTTCTGATCTTTAGGGATCTTTCATCTCGCCTTGGGAGATCTGAGGGAAAAGGTTAATCGTTGCCAGGCATAGAAAGAAAGCCTCGGTTGGCTCCGAGCTTTGCGGCTGTGCCGTCAGATCTGTGAAATGCCTTCCTTGAAGAGGAAGAGGCACTATGGACTTGGGCTCTTGAAAGAGGCACAAAGGCCTTACTTATCTTTGCAGATATTGGGGAGGCACCTCTGATTCCTCTTGACTTTTTCTTTCCTCGAGGCTAAAGGTTGAAGTAGAAAGAACTCGGCACAGTTACAGCCACACATCCACACTTCTGAGCACGTACTCTGTGGCAGTTCCTTCTCACACGGCTCAGACCTTGGTTGCTTTCCAAACCACAAGATCCACATCACAGGAAGAAAATGGCTCCTACATCCTCTAAGTGGTCCTACATCCACACTAATTCTGGTTTCATGCCTTCACAGTAGGAAGTGAGCATTTTTTATTGGTATTTTGTGGACTCACAGAAGGGTTTCAGTCAGAAGGGACATTAATGATCATCCAGTTTCTACTTCCTGTCATGGGCAGGGACACCTTCCTGGAATAACTGAGCTTCTCCGTTTCTCTTTGCCTCCTGGAATGTTTTTTGATCAGAAGCACAGCTTGCTTTAGCCTAGGAAGCCAAGAGTTTTCCTTTAGAGAAAATTTAGTTTTCCTTTAGAGGACCTGTGTTTAGAATGATCTTGACTTAACTCCGAGACCTTTATGATATCCTAGAGCAGCACCAGAGCAGTGTCATTCTGAGACAGTTAAACTCAAATCTATGGTTATGCCATCATAGAGCTGCCATTTTGATAGAACTCTGAAGGACAGAAGAGCAACTGTCCATTTCAAAAAATAATTTTTGGAGGACCTTGGAAATTTATTCTCTAAGATTTCTGGTGATATCACTTTTCAACCTGTTCAATTTGGGGTGGACTTAGCAGTTTTTATGTCTTCTGTTCTGATTTTGTTTTCTGTTGAATTTCTGGAGACAAGACTTATGTGTGGTCCCACTCAGAGGGCTGAGAACATGCATAAACTAAAAACTGAAAGCCAGCTGGCACTGGACCAGGTTTCAGTGCTTTTTGTCAAATACCTAAAATTTAATAAAGTCTTCAGCATGACTGATAGAAGTCCTTATTGTCCTGTTCCCCTGATCTGTAGCAGTTTCAAGCACCTGGGACAAGTCATCCCCACTGTAAAAGGGTTGAAATTGTGATGACCACTCACTCACAGCATGTTGACTTCAAGCCTTGGCGTTGAGCTGCAGGTCGGAAATGCAGAATTTACCATTAGGAGAAGCAGAAGTCTTCTAATCCCATTTTTATGAATCCAGTGTGAGACACATCACTCAGGCGCTGTATTCAGTATGGATCCTCATTTGGGGAAGAATTTTTTAAGATAATAATCAAGGGGTTTTTTCATTATGAACAGAGTAAATAGAGACTAGAAGTTTTGAATGTAAGGTTACACCCACCTTGGTTCTTTATATAATAATTCCATTAATTGGCAGATAGTGCCAGTTGATGTGGAAGTAAGAGAGGAATATTGGGGTCATGCAATGGTTTTGATCCCAACCCTCAGTATCCACCCAACATTGACTCTTTGGATGCTGTTCAGATAAAATTTTGTGCCAATCCTTCTATAAGTCAGCATTCCCCACTAATGGTTTCTTTACAGTCATTGCACACCATTTAAAATTTACATGGTTTAAAAAAAAATAATTATTCTTGCCTTTTTTCCTTTCTTTCTAATATAAGCTTTTTATTGACAAATTATAATTCAATTATAACTCAAATCTCTGTAGTATGTGTGAAAATTCACTTCAGCCATGGGCAGCATGAGAGGATTACAGAGGAGAGCCCTGGATAAGAAGTCAGCATACAGGAATGAGTTTTATTTCTGCAAATGAGTATTTCATTGCAATGAGAAGTGTGTTTATGTTCCAAGTAGCTTTAAAATCAGGTGTATTTCCATGGGTCTGAGGACAGACATGAAAATTTACCAGGAGAACATCGGTGTCCTTTTACCTATAGTGAGTGATAAGATGCTCTGTTTTGAACAAATGGAAAATGAGTGAGATTAATTTGCATTTTCTCCCCACTGAGCAGAATGTAAAGAATGAGAAAGAAAATTCCCAGGCAATGTTTAGAGTAGAGTCCCACATTAATGCTATTTACCCATGGAGTTCAATACCTGGGTCCACATGATGAGAGCAGTCATCTTGGGAATTATGTTGGTCTATCTTGTTTAAATAATATTGCAAACCCTCTGCTAATTGTTCCTAAAATACTTATGATCTGGAAAATTTTATTTGGTGAAATATTATTCAGCTAACTCTTAATCAGTCTGTTAATTATTATTAACACAATTATTCTTCTGTTACAGGGCCAACATTTTTTTCAGACACTTTTTCTCAATTTGTAAGAAAATAAACAATTGGAAGCTGAAAAAGGAGCAGACCATACAGACTTATTTTCTGTATCCGAGGTAGTATTAGGAATTATTTGATCAGTTCCTGGCTTGGAGAGGGGATTTCTGATGGGAAAGGATATGAAACAGAATGCCCAGAAACTAGAATTACTCAGCTTCACTGGAGGAATTGGTTGACAAGTTCTAAAGGTGAATAAACAGCAATATCTTGAAATTTGAACAGCAGATTTTGGGCTGTGGTAGTCTCAGTGATTGAGAATGATCCTGTTTGAGATGTTTGAGATGTTGCTGCAAGAATCCACGGGGGCACAAATGTGATACCTGAGCCCAATGGTCCTTCCCAGCATTAAAACCTGCGACAGAAATTTTCTGAAGGCCTGGTAAGTCCGTAGTTCCTTCTGCCACAATACTTTTCTTTCTGTGATAACTTCCCCAGCAAGTTGAAATCCCCAGTACCATGTGAAATGTGTTTTTGGCAAGAACCACGACTGTTTTAGTGAAGGAGGCACTGAGAACCAACACTGAATATGGAGATGATATTTATTTTGGATTTCTGCAAGGCTCCAAAATCCCGGTTGATTAAATGGATTCAATATTTTGATGCTATCACAGATGCTGCATTCAGATTAGAGCCAACCCTCCCGAGCAGAATAATAGAGTAAAAATCCTACTAGAACAGATCAAATGCTCGTGAATGAAGGTGTATTTCAATTTAATCATCAGAGAGTAATTCTTGTGTTCTTCCTGCCCGTGCTATTGATCTTGGCAGCTCCGAGAGGTTGTAAACACGCCCTGTGCACCATCAGGTTGTGCCCTGAAGCTGCCTCTACCTAGCTCTAACATTTACACGAGGGGAAGGATCAGAAAATTCTGATTTGTGTTCAGGCTCTTGAGGAATCAGTATCTCCCTGCCCGTGGACTTTAAAGGCCTCTCCCAACGTGATGTGCTCGTCCTCTTGGTGTCCTCTGTGTTTTAAAAACAGCCTTTGAGTTGTCTCTCTGTAATCATAAAGATGATTTTTAATTAGCACGATGTAATGACAAATGCATCTTGAAAAGTTCACTACGAAATAATGGCCAGCAGTTATATACAATATACTTTATATGCTAATATCTCAATTATAATTTATCACAAATATCATACTTCGGTAACTATTTGCTATTAGTATTTATTCTTTGTATCAATATCACTAGTTCATTATAAAAATTGTTTACCATGCACATAATCACAACATACACTACCATGAATAAATTTAGTTAACTTACTGAGAAACCATTTCAAAGCTGCAAACTTCTAATTTCTGGTATTAATTTGTTCTGTCAGTGTCAGGTTTTTGTTCTGATTATTGCTTTATTTATCACAACTTGCTCTTTTTTCTTTGTTTTCTGCCTTAGTGTGAATATTCCATCTAATTAAAAATTTTAATGTTCTAAAAAAGGCTTGAGATAACATGCAAGGTACAACTGATTTACCTTTTTAAGTGATAAAAGATTTTTGCTTCTTTTTTTACTTCTGAGACTGAGGTAATGAGCGAGTAATGTGGCACAACTCTTTTGGTCAAGAATAAAGAAAAATATCCATAAAGAGTTTTGAGATATTTCTCATGCATGGTATTATTTCACAGTTTAGGGTCATTCACTGAAAATTTTATTTTCACAAAAATTTCATTGGTGGTTTTGTGCAGTGAGGGGGTTAAAGGTTGAATGTGACACAACAATTACTTAAACCCAAATCAATATGAAGGCTCAGAATAATAAGCCTATTAACAAAAATAATCAAAAATTACAGAAGTTAAACATACAACTAAAACTGACAGATATTTATAGGAAAATTATATACAATTACATGGAGAATGTGACATTGATCCAGCGTTAGGGTACAAAAATATCTGCATTTCTGATGACCTTGAGCTTAATGATTGAGAAAAATCTATGGAAAATTGGCAGCTTCATTGTGACTTGCAAGGAGAGACTTCTTAAAGCATCCAAAAAACCCCAAAATGAGTGTGGTGCTTCTTTTGGAATATTGAAGTAGTGTTTTAAGGAGAAGACAACACATAACCAGGATCCAGTGGGGACTTGCAAGTAAAACTGCATAATGTGTCCTTTTAATATTTTATGTTGCAGGCAATCCTATTATTTTGAAAGCTATACAACAAACATATCCATTTAGACTTAAATCCCATCTGGGTTTGAATGAGCGTTCAACATTGATGTAAAGTAGCATTGTAAGGAAAACACAAGGGAAAATTCACTGTAAAAATTAACGGCAATGATCCAGCAAAGAAAATAATTAGTAATGAAAATTACCTTTTTTATATGGAACCTGGTCTGATAGTTAAAAAGCTTGGCTTTTAAAATTTAAATAAAACATTTAAAAGTTGAGATCTGGCCTTTTCTGAATACAGTTTAAAGATTCATGTTAAAGACAACTGGATTTAGGAGCAGGTGAATTCTTTCCCCCATTACAATAACTTTCCCTGGAGAAAGGACACAGCAGAACTGAGCTGGTCACGGTAAACTATTCATAATATACTCGTGAATATGTAATACTAACCCAGGATTTATGCTTTGATTTCATGACTTATTCATCGTGAACTCTGTGTGGGGGTTATTCTCAATGGGAAAATTCCCTTCTCCTCATCCCTCTTCCCATGCATGGTTCCCATCCATCCTGCCAGCTGTGGGAGGAAACTATTGGAAATCTGATGGAGCAGAGTAGAAGTGTGAGGAAAACCCACCCATTTGGGCAGCAGCCCATATTTACATTCTTTTTAAGCTCTTAGGGCATTTCAGGCATAGGAGCAATTGCCCAATGATTTATGGGATTGTCTCTGGGCTTTTGCAATAAAAATTATGCTCATACCTGGAAATCACAAATGTGCAAAATTCCACAGTCAATCTATTTTCAGTCAGGTTTATTTTTGATGCTAAACTTCTTTGCTGGTACAGAAATTGCCTGAACTAGCAGTACTTCTGTGAGAAGGTCAATAATTCAATATTAACCGAAACAGATTTTCTACGATTAAGCTCTAGAGGTTTTTATTTTGGGTACCAGAGATTCTTTGCATTAGAAGCAGACTTCATTTTGCAAAGAGAGCAATAATTTCTGATAGTTTTTACTTCTAGTACTTCATTTAGCAGCCGCCAACACATTTATTTGCAAAGCCAAAGCAAAACCCAGCAACACTTAGCAGGTAATTGTTCTTAAAAGCCAACACAATGCAATAAAAATTCAAGAGGAGCACGATCAGTTACTAAAGCAGAGCAGATGCATGGGAACGAAGGTTGGGGGTGCCAGATGCCCAAGTGCAATCCCTAAAAATGTCTGTATAGGTGGATAAATGACTCCTTTTCAGTTTACTTCAGTAGCAAGATTTCTACAACTCCTGTGGTTTATAAAGCTTTGGAAAAAGATATCCTGGGAAGTGCTGGGGTTTGCCATCCTTGGAAGTGTTCAAAAATCTTTGGTTGTGGCCCTTGAGGACATGATTTAGTGGTGACCATGGTGGTTTTGCCATTGGACTCGATGATCTTAAAGGTCTTCTCCAACTTTTACAACTCTGTGATTCCTCCACGATTTGCAATGGAATGTAAATATGTGAGACAAAAAGGATTATGACTTAAGATCTATCTCTAGAATTTAATCCCTGAAACTTCTGACTTACTTAATAAATGAGGCTCCTCTACCCTCAATTGTTAACTGAATGTATTGAGCTTTTTTCAAGCTATTAACTCCCCGAATATTCAGAACTTGGGTTGCATTTGAATGATTTCTTGGCTAATAAGAAACTTGTAGTGAACTTTGGATTTTCATCCTTTAAAACCATTGACTTGCAGTTAGCCTATGAAAAGTGTAATTGATTTCCATTTAGCTGTAATGGGATTTCTGCCTGGGCTGTATTGAGTGGGGTGAGGGATGTGGAGTGCAGTGAATCACTGTCCTGAGGCTCTCTCCATCTTCTGTGATGCTCCCAGGGATGGGAGCTCCTTGGAAATAAAATTCCCATGTTTCTCTTCAGTCCATTCACAGGTGCAGTCCGTAAGGGATGTTTTTAAGGAGAAGCAAGGGCTGGATGACAGACCATAAAGCTTCTCTAATGAATTAAATTACAGCAGTGATACTTTCTTGTTGTTGAACGCAGGAGTGCCTGATATCCTGCAGCCTGTGGGCAATAATAGTGAGGGAGAAACAGGATCTCAGCTGATGTCAGTTATTGCTTTCCCATTTCCCCTATCAGCAAAGCCTTTTAGAGCCATGGATTGGGACTACCAGTCTGAAATACATTTGAATAGGTCAGGATATGTTATTGGAAGTCCTCTGGGAAAGATTTTCTACTCCTCTGAAAGACAATGACCATAAACCAATGCATTATTTCAAAATATTTCACTCCAAAAAGGTGCTCTAAAAGGGTCTAAAAGAAATTTTAGTCACGTCTGCCATGGTGCTGTCATGGTTTCTGTTGCTGAGATGTTTCATAGCAGCAACAATTCACACAGGATGTGGAGCTGAATGTCGAATTAGTTAATTTTACTACTGTGTTTGTGTCTGCAGTCTTCTGAGGGTGTGTACAATTCTTCAATCCTTCTGGGCAGCTTCCTGGTGCTTTCCAGGAAGGAATCTAGTGTTATATTCAACAGCTACCTCATAGAGAGGCAGTTCTGATCTCTGTGACAGGGACAGGACCAAGGGAAGGGCGGGAGCTGGGCCAGGGCAGGTCAGGCTGGAGATCAGGGCAAGGTTTTTCCCCCAGAGGTGCTGGGCACTGCCCAGGCTCCCCAGGGAATGGGCACGGCCCCGAGGCTGCCAGAGCTCCAGGAGCGTTTGGCCAGCGCTGCCAGGGATGGACAGGGTGGGGTTGTTGGGGGGTCTGGGCAGGGACAGGGCTTGGACTGGATGATCCTGTGGGTTCTTCCATCTCAGGATGTTCTGTGATTCCATGATTCCTCCCTACAAGTATCTTGGACACTCTGCACTAAAAATCTTCAGTTGTTTTGTCTTCCCAACCACCTGAGAGGAGCCTTTGCTTACCAATCAGTTTTGTTTGTCAGAAACTTTTTGGGTTTTTCTCTTTTATGTTTCAAACTAAGCAGGGTGAGCTCCACCCCGTCTCTCCCAGAGAGGCCATGAGGGAGAGTCAGGGCTCCGGAGGTTTTGTACTGATGGCACTGAGACACCCTTGCCTGGGGTAGCAGCTGATGTGCTCAGTCTGTGCAGAGATTTTGCATTTCAAAGGAAAGCACTTCATGGTAATCAACCCTCGTGTTTGCTGCTGCTCACTTCAAGAGGGGAGTGTTATGAATACTTGTCATGTGGAATAAATATTACAGAAGATAAAATATTTTTTGCCACTTCGCGGCACTTACTCTTTTATTTGACCTTCTAATGAGGTTTTATAAATCCCTAATGGGGTCTGATTCATGCTGATGCCAGCAGAGCTTCATAGGATGACTTTGGTTCTCCACATGGAGCTCATTCCCAGCCAGAGGTCTGTGCTGGGGAAGCTTCTCCATCACTGTCAGAAGTTGAGTGCTTATCCCAATCATCACCTCTCAGTAATTACACTGAGGATGGGGTTAATTTTTGATCCCTCTCTCATTTGCTCCAAGACACATCGTTTTAATGTGCACACTGACACACAGAGATGGACCATTTATGAGGGGTGATGGACTCCACTGCCATTAAGTTTTAATGCATCATTAATTTTCTAGGCAGATGTAAAACAAGACTGTGATATTCTGTTCTTCATTCCCAAGGTTGACTTAAAAGTCAGTGACCTCTCTTGATTGAGTGGTCATTAAAATAGTCTGAACTATAGTAATTTTAATCTTCAGAGCATATAAAAATTAGGAGTTAAAAAAAAACATGCAGGTTTTTGCCTAACACTCCGGTTTATTAATTTCTGCATTAAAAGAATGCATTGACTTCTCTTCAAATGTACCTGAGAGAACCTTTTAGATCCCTCTGTTTTCTTTGTCCAAGGTGAAATTCTATCCAAAATGATTGAATAATGCTAAAAACACTTCAGGAGCTCGGTCTGCTAAGGTTTAAGCTCATTTGATTTTTAGAAATTTAAGTTTTGCTCCCCAGCTGAAATTTATGTGAAAGGAAGATGTGGTGGACCAATAGTGCATCCCTGGAGGGGCAGGGGCTGGACCGAGGTGGTCTTTGAGGCCCCTTTCAACCCAAACTCCTCCATGATTCCATGCTGATGTTCCCAGAGGTTTCAAATCCTAGCAGGTGAGATATTTTCTGCTGGTGCAGATTTCACTTCCTGGCCCATTCCTTGACTGAGGGCACGGCTTCTGTCTTGGGGCTGACCGCTGCTCATGGACAGGGGGGCACTGGGAAAACCCACACAACTCATTTATTGGGATTGTTGGATAGGTTAACCTTCCCATAAGGGATCTGGTGCCTTGAACAAGGCTTCCAGCCTCACACCCTGCTCTGTCACAACTGAGATTTCACTGCGAAATAAAAGTTCCTCAAGTTTTGCCCCACCGTGTGCAACCGAATTGGCTTTTCGTGTTCTGTTTTCTCTAAACCATCAGGTAGGTTTGGTGTGAACACATGAACTTAAGTTAACTTCTGCAGATAGATTATTAATTTTTTTTAATTAAAATAGAATCAGGTTTTTCTTGTTGGTTGGTTTTGGGGATTTCTTGTGAATTTTTTTATTTGGTTTGGTCTGTTGTTGCCAGCCTGTTTGTGAGTTTTTTGGCAGTGCTGGAATCAAATGCTGATTTTTCTAAGTGCCCAAGGCCAGGTTGGACAGAGCTTGGAGCAGCCTGGGACAGTGGGAGGTGTCCCTGCCATGGCAGGGGTGGCACTGGGTGGGCTTTAAGGGCCCTTCCTACCCAAAGCATTCCATGTCATTTTGATCCGATGCCATTGTGCCTCCTTGATCCTCCTGTAAGTGACTTGGTCATCCAGCGAGTGAAAATTTAAATAATTTGCCATGCTAAGCGTGAGTATTATGGTACTCCACAGCAGATAAAAATTGTGAAATGCCTTATTGGACCTGGACAGGAATACAAGTGGGCACTTGGGAAGTGGGGGTGGTAGTTAAATACATATTATTTAACCAAATATCTTCAGAAAGAGCAAAAAGTAGTTCAGCTTTCACAACTGGAGGAATGTCCAAGCTCTTGCATTGAGAAGAAATAGATGCAAAGTGCTTTTTTTGATCTCCCCTGATATTTCAAGATTGTTATTTTACACAGACTAATGTAACAGAAAAATAAGCAGCAAAACAGCACCTCTTTCAACAGTGTTTTCAGAAACTTAATCAGAGGACTCACTTTCTTATCCTAATCACGTTCACCAATTTAGTGTCTGTTCTTGTTCTGTTCCTGAAAAGCATCAGAATAATTTTCTTCCCACAAGTCCTATTGATTGCTGTCCTGTAGAAGTTGAATGTATCTGCACTACTTGTTTGGGTTTTGTTGTTAGTAGTCCATTTCTGTTTGCATTTTTTCAGTTCTGCTATAAAATTCAAGTCAGTCTCATTCTGAAACACAGGGAACTTGAGAACAGGTTGCCCTGAGGACTGCATGGTATTTTAATAAGTGTTACATCACTCTCACAAGCATCAGTTAATTGCCTTTGGACTTGTCCTAGGGAATGTTTCCCATGCAATTTCTAGGTGTACTTATTGGGAATTGTTTCTAAAATTACTGAGGTCTGAGGAGGCAGGAGCAGCAGAGAGGGGCTTTTATGGACTAACCATGACCCCCATTGCCCATCTCCCCTTGGCAGAGTTTAGGAAAGTGTGTGGTGGAAGGTGTTGTTTTAATCTGATTTTGCTTTCTTTATCCAAACATATTTTAGTTAGTGAACAATTCAATTAATTTTCCCCAAGGTGAGTCTGTTTTGCCTGTGACTATGACTGGTAAGTGACCTCCCTGTTTGTTTTTTTTAAATCACAATCCATGAGGTTTTTCATCTCGTTTTCTCCCCTGCCCTGTTGAGGAGGGAGAGCAGGAGAGCAGCTGGGTGGGCTCTGGCAGCCAGCCCAGGTCAACATCTTAATATGAATATATTTACATATTATACCAATATTGGTGTGGGAAAAAGTGCTGCTTTGGGATCAGCCTCCACAGAACACCAGGTTTTATGGCATTGTCAGGGCAGATGAAGGAGGGAGGATCTCGAGGGAGCAATTAGGGGAGCATGAGAGTGATGCAAACAGAACTTATCACTGTGCCGTTCTTGCAATACTTTCACCTTTTAGGAGCACAAAATGTTCCCGAATTGCATCAGTTTTAAGATTGCATGAAGGTTATCAGTTTAGGCAGGTTGGTTTCACCACAGCCTCCTAAGGCTGTGCCCAAAACTTCCCCGGTTTGGGAAACGCTGTACGATTTCAGGGACTGCAGTTAGGGATGGACAAGAATCCCCAGAGGAGCAACCTCAATTCCCAAGGATTGCTACCAGATCTTCACCCCAGCACAGCATTTGGTGAACACTGAGTGGACAGAAGCAGCTATCTATTCATAAATGTTTATTTACATGTCAGATTGCTACTTGGGAAGCTTAAATTGAATTAATTAGGGTTGTTTATCTGTGAATAGAATAGAATGGATTTGACATAAGGTCTTCGGTTGTGGTCAGAAATTTTTCTACATTTAAGCAAACACACGTCTTCACATGATTAATTGCTCTAGTTATAATGCTCTTGTTTCAATAATTATTACATTAGGTAAATAAAAAGTTATCTTAATGTATAACACTCATTTGAAATTTAAATATAAACAACAAAACACAAAACCAAGCAGACATTAAATTTTGTAGTAGCTGTTACATTTAGAATTCCAATGATTATTAAAGAATTCATTTACTAAGCTGAGGCATGGGTACAGTTTGCCTGGAGAAGACCTGGTCTAGTGGAAGGTTCCCTGCCCATGGCAGGGGTTGGAACTAGATGAGAATAATTCTGACATACAAAAAAATATAAGAGAAAAATTCTTCTATAGGTGAGATTGTCACCCAAACTATTTGATGCTTAGTTCTGAAGCTCAGTAAAGAGTATTTCCTAACGGTTTACCAGTAAAATAAACTAAAATTTGCTCCCTTAAATATATTTTCTTAAAAGTTGAAGATTTTAATACTTGTTTTCCTTGAACTGAAGGTCTGTTTCAGTCCATAAGTTCCTTGTGTAATGACAAACCCTATTGCAGACAAGAAAACCGCTTAAACAAGGTGTTTATAACATGCAGCACATTACAGCACATTTTATGATTCATGTAGCCTAAATATGAATATAAATTGATGATTTTCTTCTTTCTTGTGCTTGACTGGAAATGTAAGTATGTTTTGAGTTTTTTTGCTTTAACAACCTACCAATGATTTTTCAGAGCAAAGAGTCTTTCTATGTCATTAGACTTTGCCTTTCTGTAAATATGTAAATGCTCCCAGCTCATAAATATTAGCATTCATCTTGGTTGAAGGATGTAAATATGGCCTTGGGGAGTTTGGAGGTGGGGGATGAGGAAAGGGAGGAAACTGTAATGAGGAAAGTATGGTACAAGATTTTCAAGTTCAAAAGATGAAACTCGATTTCTAGAATTAAAATTCCTGGATATTTCACTGTACTTTCAGCTTATACCCATTTTTCAGGCTTACACTCAGTCTGGATTTGGGATTTTCAACTCACTGAGTTTGGGATTGTTTGTTTAAGGTGGGAAATTCTAGAAATATGTAAATCCTCTGACAAGGTGTGCGTGCATAAGGAAATTCTGATAGAATAAAATCACAAAAATGCCAGGGGGAAGTGGGAAGAGCCTGACTTGGCTGTACTTCACCTGAGTGCAAACACTGACCCCCTGCTCCCAAACCCCTCTTTCTTCATTAAATGTGACATTCCTGTCTCCTCCCATGGGACTCCAGAAATACTGACTCCATTTTTAAATAGGGGTCACTACAATTTGCTGAGTACCTACAAATACTGATGTGTATTTTTGCCTGTCACAGAATCCCAGAATCCCGGCGTGGTTTGGGTTGGAAGGGACCTTCAAGCTCATCCCATTCCACTCCTTGAGCAGGGACACTTTCCAGTATTCCAGGTTGCTCAGAGCTCCATCCAACCAAGTCTGAACAATTCCAGGGCCCTGAACAAGGCCATTATAAGGAGGAAAAGAAAGTGGGAAAATTAATCTCTTAGCAATAAAAAACACGACAGTTCACCACAGATAAATTAATTTGCCAAAAAAGTATGTATTTTTCCATAGATACTTGTTACACAAATGAGTTATTTTAACACTACTTTATCTTATTTACTTTAATGGAAATGATGAGGTTAATGCTCTTTATACCTCTAACGAGCCCCAGATAAACTAAACTTAAACATTGTGGGCAAGAATGTCCGTGCCCATGGCAGGGGGTGGAACAACACCTTCTTTAAGGTCCCTTCCAAAACCATTTTGGGACTCTAGGAATGCCCTGTTTTGACACTGCACAATGTTGTGCAAAGTGACGTTTACCAGCTCAGTCTGGAGACAGATTCCAGGTGCTTCATTTTAGTGTGAAATACTTTATTAGGAAGACTTTCCAAAGCATTTGGAGAAATGTTACAAATAACTTGTGTACAGCTGGTATGGACTTTCAACAGGAAATTTGACTAAAGGAACACTAACAGTCCCTAGAAGCTTTGATCCTGTGATTAAAATTCTTTGTGATGGTCTTGGAAAACAAAACAAAGCAGTCCTACCTGGCTTGGGAGACCTTGGCTCAGCCCAGTGTCAGGTGGCACAGAAATTCCTGCTACACAGAGCCATTTGTGGGCTTGTGTACCACACAGAAAATATGGCTTAACCTCTGCAGTAATTCTCAGAGTGAAACGCCTGAAAAGGCTTCAAACACCAGCAAAAATTGCCAGGGGGCTGCTGGATTTCCTGACTTGGAGATGCTCCAAAGCGGAGTGGGCAAAGCCCCGGGCACGCTGACATCTGCTGGCCCTGCAGAGAGTGGGGGTGGAACGGAGACTTCCAGGGGCTCTTTCCAACCTTTGTCATCCTGTGGTGCCGTGCCTGGAAAGGGCACGAGGAATTGGCCCTGCTTTGCTCCGGATTCTGCCATCCGAGGATGCAGAATCCCGTGTGCTGCAAGGGACAGGGATAATAGTGCAACAATTACGGGTTTCCCTCCTAAATCTGGAGCAAGAGTTCATGGGAACCTTGCCTCAAGGAACATCACGTCTTAGGGAAGCGTCCTGACCTTAAAATATTTCAGGCAGGCTTTCCTGCTGTCTTATTAGGTATTAACTTGGTGAACTATGATTTTCTTCAGAACCCTGTTTGTTGAGCAAGGACTTCTTGTTTGGTTGGTTTAGACATGATGAAATAAACGCTTTTTAATGAGACCAGGAGCAGGTAGAATAACTCTTAATGGCTGAGGCTTTTTAAATAATTTTTATACAGCATAAAGATTAAAAAAATCAAAGATGCTCTGTGGTCCTGGATATACAGGATTTCATTATAGACACTCTGAAAATATGCTGCCATGACGAGGAGCAAAAGTGCAGGATCACATACAAAATAATGGAATCACAATCAGAGAATTATAACTAAAAGATTTAAATGGTCTTGTATGAAAAACAATGTGAGCCTTCTCGTCTGAGTTTGAATGGCTTGACAGGAAAAGTAGTTTAAACCATCTGTCCCTGCAGGAGAGGGAGTGAGAAAAGATAGTATTTAATGGGTAATTTTCAACTGCAAGTGTAGGATTGGCTCACTTGAAGTTGAAATACCATCTACAAATACAATCTTTGCAGTGTAAAGAAAAGAGTGTTGGAAAAAATAACCCTTTAAAGAAACCTCAGAAAACACTGCAAAAATTGCTTTAATGTAAGATGTTTAAAGAATATGATCTATTCAGCTTTTTTAAAGGAAGACTGAAATATGACTTAATCAGGAAGTCAAACCCTTTCCAATAACAGATATTTTAGAGAAAATAATTTAGCAGAGAAAGTCACAGTGAAAACCAGGGCTGGAAATTCAGGGAAGACAGATTCAAATTGGAACTGTGCTGGGGATTTCAACAGGTTTAGAGATTTTGAAAGAGCAAAAGTGATTTATAAAAGAAAACATCTATCTGGAAAAAAAGAAGAATAATGGGTATTTTTCATTTCAGTGTCTCCAGAATAAGTGTTTCAAGAACATACAGTGCAGTGGAACACAGAATATTGGACTCAAAGAAGTATTAAGTCAAAGTTAGTGGTCTGCACTATTGGTAGAAAATTATTTCTCCCACCTTACAAATACACAGAGAGAACAATAAGCACTGCATCCATCCCATGCAAGGAGTTGAAAGTCTTTCATATATTCTGAAATGGAAGCAATTCCTGTTCCAGGAACTCTAAAGAGATTGAAATAGTGAATAAATGTCAGGGGAAAGCAATGACATTTTCTACTAAAATGCACAGGAAGAAATAATTTTGCTGCAAAACACGTGGAAATATTTTACACTTGTGTTTTTCCCTCTCTCTAAAACATAATTTAACTGTCTGAAAGATAGATTCTTTCTGTTGTACTGATCAGGAAGAAATATTTTGAGTGGGCTTTGGTTTGGGGTTTCTTTGTTGTTGGTTTTTTGGTTTTTTTTTTTTTTTTTGGTTGTGCATTCTGGAAACTAATCTGAATTAACTTAACTT
Source organism: Pardalotus punctatus (assembly GCA_013400915.1). Classification (NCBI taxonomy): domain Eukaryota; kingdom Metazoa; phylum Chordata; class Aves; order Passeriformes; family Pardalotidae; genus Pardalotus; species Pardalotus punctatus. The sequence goes on along the minus strand of VZTX01022749.1, from coordinate 120,180 downwards.
ATTTACATTGCCTTCATCAGTCAGCAGCTTTGAGATATGTCATTTATTGTGCTCACCACATTCTCCTTACAGAAAACATCTGGAAGATAATTTAGAAAACAACTACATTTTCTACCAAAATTATTTTAATTGAGACAAAAAAATACCCCCAAAAAACCAAACTTTCCTTTTCATTCTTAAAATATGGTTTCTTTTTTCCCTTGGTATCCTCTTTGAAAGACAAGGATCAGGCAGCACTTCTAATGGAGCAGTTCTTTTAACAGGAATCCTTTAAGGATTAATGAAATAACTCACCTGAAAAGGATGGATTTCCTTCCCAAGCTGCACCTGCAGGATGTCAGAAATCCCTCTGCAAAGAAGGCCTCTGAGTTTTTGCACAAGTCCTCACATGAGAGGTTTGACATTCAGATTCTGTTCTTTGCTACTCCTCATCCCATTGTTTTATGCGAGGGGTGAGTGCAGGGTCAAAATGGCATCCACTCATAACAGAAATATTCCCACATCCAGGAGTCCGGACCCTTGGGACTGGCTGATGTGAGCATTCAGAATCATGGAATCCCAGAATGGTTTGGGCTGGGAGGGCCCTTCAAGCCCATCCAGTGCCACCCCTGCCATGGCAGGGACACCTCCCACTGTCCCAGGCTGCTCCAAGCCCCAGTGTCCAACCTGGCTTTGGGCACTGCCAGGGATCCAGGGGCAGCCCCAGCTGCTCTGGGCACCCTGTGCCAGGGCCTCCCCACCCTCACAGGGAACAATTCCTTCCCAATGTCCAATAAAAACCAACCTTCTTCCAGTTTAAAGCCATTCAGATGGGCTGGCTCTGAGCATTGCAGTTTAATTCTTTTACAGGCTAAGGATGAAATAAGTAAGTCTTGACAGAGACACAGAGTTCATCCCAAGATCCTTCTCTCAGACCATTTTTACCCTTCCATGGATCGTCACAGAGAGCTCAGGAACATCTGATTGCTAATCCTGTCTTCATACCATTTGAAAATGGTTTATAAAAAATTTTTAATATCTGCAAAACTTTTACAAATTCATAAATTCATATGACCATCAGTCATTGTTAAGGAAATAAAACTGACTCACAGTAATGCAGAGCTGAAAATTCTCTTTCCAGGTAAGTGCTGTGAAATTATGGTTAAAGCCCTGGGATATTTAGAGAAATATTCAGGGGCAGCCCCAGCTGCTCTGGGCACCCTGTGCCAGGGCCTGCCCACCCTAACAGGGAACAATTCCTTCCCAAAATCTCATCTCACCCTCTCCTCTGTCAGTGTGCAGCCCTTCCCCTTGTCCTGTCTCTCCAGTTCCTGATGGATTGTCCCTCTCCAGTTTCCCAGCAGCCCCTTCAGACCCTGGAAGATGCTGTGAGGTCTCCACACAACCTTGTCTTGTCCAGGCTGGACATTCCCAGCTCTCCCAGCCTGGCTCCTTGTGGGAGCTGCTCCAGCCCCCCAGCAGCTCCATGGCCTCCTCTGCACTTGCTCCAGCAGTTCCATGTCCTTGTGTTGGGGACGCCAGGACTGGACCCAGCACTGCAGGTGGGGTCTCAGCAGAGCAGAGCAGAGAGGGAGAATCCCCTCCCTCAAAGATAAAAAACCTCAAAAGAAGGGAGGTGTGGTTTTTTTCTTAAGGGAAATAAGGGATTTTTTATGTTCAGGGAGGTGATTTTCTTTTCTTAAGAGGGAACAGGCCACCAGCATTACGGGGGAATTACAAAGTGAAATTGCCTTGGCAAAGGAGTGAAATGTCCTGCCTGGAAAGCTGGTCTGGTAAATAAACCAGCAACTCTCCCCCTGTTACGCCACAAGAGTGGGAAATGCGTTTTCACCTATCCATGTTGTTTGTTCAATACCTTTTTCTGATAAAAAAGGGATGGAATTTTCCATCTTTTCAGGGAAGCTGTTGCAGTGAAGCTCCAGATGTTGCCTGTACTCATTGCAATGCAATATAAGAGAATAAACTTAATATTTTAATAATAAAGAATATACAGGAACATCTCCTTTTATTGACATTATAAAAAAAGGAATTATTCTCTCAACAATCTTAGATAATAATCTTTGAACAACACTATCATATATGTCATTCCAAGAAAGATTTTTGCTTTAACTAATAAAAAACCTGAGGCCTTTGTGCAGACAACAGGGTCTAAGGACTTTTATGGGGTTTTTTTGACTGAAACTATTTTATATTTGTCAGGTTTGATAACAGCTGTTTAGCAATCAGATGGCATTTTGGTGTAGTTTTACTTTAGTTTATAGAAATAAAAAGTCATTTTTCTGCATGGATTGAATTGTTTTTGCCATCCAGAATAAAGAGTTGTGGGGAAGGTTTTGCAGACGTGCTGATCCCAGGAGTCTCACTCCAATCACAACAGCCAATCTGTGGCTGTTACAGGGATAAAACCTCACATCCTCCAGGTAAAACCCCTTTCAAAGGGAGCAGAAGAGAACAGCTGGATAACAGGGATCAAAGGAACAGAAGGAGCAGACTCTGCAGGGAAAATGTGCCTAAAAATCCAAGCAGATCCCAAGAATGAGCAAGAAATATCAACATCCTTTTCCTCCTGGCAAAGAGGAGGGAGATGCCATGAACATCCCACTCCTCCCTCAAGGCCTCAGGGTGCTGGAAGTTCCCCCCACACCTGAGCAAGAACCCATCCCTGAGGAGCTCTGAGTGATTCCAAAAAGATGGTCCTAGGAGCTGGGTGCACCTGAAATATGGAACACAGCACCTCAAACGGAACCCAGCAGGGCTCATGACTGAGGGATCAGCGAGGGGATTGATGCGTTAACAGCAGTGTTTCTCATCAAATCCGCCTTCTCTGGCTTATATTTCTCTGCAGGGTTTTGTGCTGCATCCACTGAATGCAGTTCCTGTTCGATTGGCTGGGGTTTTCAAGTCTCTTTGCTTGAGGAAGCTCCAGGATGGTTTGTAAATGGGAGTCAGTGGTGAGCTGCAGCTCGCTGGTTAGACCTGAATGACTCAACCCCAGGACTTCAGCAATAATCCATTCCTAATTCCTCAATCCCCTGAAAGAAGCCAAGTAGTTAATTACCTTTCTCCCTGTAACCTCATTGCCAATGGAAATCCGCATCAGAGGGAGGATAGGAATATTGACCTTTTCTTTTCAGGTGGTACCAACAAATTATGACACATTCGGACCACTTAATCGATGTAGTGCAGGATAATTGCTCTCTGCAAGGACCAGGATGTGTTTTGCTGTGGGCAAAAATATTCAATAATGATTTAATTACTTAAATTGGGACACTTTTGGTTCTTGATGTGTCTGAGCTGAAATACAGCCCCTAGACCACAGGCAAGGAGGAGAGCTGGACTCGGGAGAGGCTGGGCACAGCAGTTACAGACCATTGGAGCACACAGGGCCATGACAGGAATTTAAACCATCTGACAAAAATGTGCCAAGCAAGGCAAGTGGAAACTTTAATTAGCTGATCTTTAAAGTTCTATATTATTTCCTGCAGAATAAGTTCTAATCCTTATACTGTTCTGACATTTTTTTCTGACGGGAACTGCTTTTTTTTTTGCTGACATGCTAATCCGGATTTCATTTAAAATTATCATTTATATTTGCTCATTGTTCCTTTTGCTGAATTTAATTAGAGTTTTGCCAGGATTGGCCGAAGGCTGTTTTGGGGAGGGAATTTGTAAGACAAGCTGTAGCATGCTGCAGAAATTATAACCTTGGGCTTTTTAAAATTAAATGAAAGTGAAGAGTAAAAAATTAAAAGTATGCTGCAAAAGTATTAATCTTACTTCACACACAGAAATTCATAAACTCAAACATTATGCAAGTCTTGTTGAAAGTTAGAGCAAAACAGTGTAGTCTTATTATTGCTCCTGCATTGTTCTGTCCTTCAGCTATTTCAGATTTAACTGAGCTTTTTTTTGTCTGCAGAGAGGCTGGAATTACAAGACTACCAAACAAATAAAATATATGGTGGCAAACTATCTTTCTGGAGAAAAAACATTGCTAAGAATCCTCTGGAATTCACACTTGACTGAGCTGTTGACCTCCACGATAAAGGACAGCACAACACATTGCAAGAGAAACACTGATTTTTACAAGGACTTTTAACTGCAGAACAGATTTTTATTTGGGGTTTTATTTTTTCTCCGTTACTGCAACCTAGAATCCAGAGGCATTGCAGGAACACAAAATCATCTGAATCAGTAAGTTTGCCATCCTCCTGAGGTGCCAGACTAATGGATCAGGTGAATTTGGAAATTTAAAGTAGACCATCCCCAATTTCGCTCTCACCAGCACAAATAAAAGGCAAATTCCCCCGTTTTTCTCAACCCCATTGAAAGTCAAAATCATGTAGGTCCTTTTCCACAATTGCAATGTTGTGGTGAGCCTGGGGAGAAAAACGCCTGTCCTGGCTCTGCAGAGCAGCTTGACCTGCAGAAAATCCATCTCCCTGCTGCCAGCAGGATGGGAAAGCATCAACAGATCCCACGGGAGCAAGGTTATGGTGGTGAATCCTGGCACAGTGCATGGCAGGAGGAGAGGGAACGGCCTCGAGCTGTGTCGGGGAGGTTTAGGTGGGATATCAGGAAAAACATGCTCACAGAAAGGCTGGTCCAGCGCTGGGATGGGGCTTGGAATCGCCATCCCTGCCAGCGCTTGGGAAAGGTGGGGATGGGGCTCGGAATCGCCATCCCTGCCAGTGCTTGGGAAATGTGGGGATGGGGCTCAGAATCGCCATTCGTGCCAGTGGTTGGGAAATGTGGGGATGGGGCTCGGAATTGCCATCCCTGCCAGTGCTTGGGAAAGCTGGGGATGGGGCTTGGAATCGCCATCCCTGCCAGAGCTCGCGAAAGCTGGGGATGGGGCTCAGAATCGCCATCCCTGCCAGCGCTCAGGAAAGGTGGGGATGGGGCTCGGAATCGCCATCCCTGCCAGAGCTCGGGAAAGATGGGGATGCGGAACTCGAGCACTGTTGATCTTCTAGGAAAGGAAGCTGCCTAAACAGAGATTCCTGACACTTTTGTGTTCCCTCCATGTGGCTGAGACCCTTTCAGGGTGGCAGATGGGGAAGGGGAGCAACACAAAACTCTTGTCCTTTCAAAGGGACAGCTAAAGCCGAGCCATTAACTTGTCCACAGTACCCACATCACCCCAAATAATTGAATTTCCTGTCTTAGGTGGACCTCACTGTTGGCTTCTTTGGAAATGCAATTGCAAAAATAGGCAAAAAAAGGCAGTCACAGGTATTATTAGTATCAGAAAGAAAGTGAATTAATGGGAAATATTTTAAAGGTTTCTGGGAAGACTGTAATTTGGGTGAGCTTTCTGTCACTTTTACATGTCATGAATATGGAATTGCTCTAAGAGAATGTATATAATGGCACTAAAAATTAACTTCTAGATTTCTTTTTCCAATTGCTGTGAGCGCAGAAATCCTTTCTTTATTACTTTGATATCTTTCAATTTTCAGTGGGAAAATTGCAAGTGCTTGGTCTAACATGTGTCACTCACATCTCCAATAATTCAGCAAAGCACAGGGCATCTGAAGTTAGAGTTGATGGCATTTTTTTTTCTATTGGAATAACATTTAAATAGAACAGTATCAAGTTCCTGGCACCAAAATATCTTCCAGAAACATGTTTTGGTAAGTGGTTTCTGAGATAGTGTCAGAGTTATGGCCTGTTTTCCTAAAATATTTCCTGGGAGCCTGCAGCTTGGAAGCAGGTCTGCCATAAAGCTTCCTCCTGGGCTCTAAAAGTTGGCCATCTGTTCATAGCAGATTTTGGAAATTCTCTTTCCAAAAAAAAGCAGTTTTTTGTTTTAGGAAGGTTGCATGGATGAGTGCCTGGGAATCCTCATCTTGAGGGTATTTTCTGAGTGGAGTGTGCTTATGTTAATTATGATGCAATTGTGGTGAGATTGGAGTAGTCCACTCTCCCATGAACCTTCCTGATCAGGGATTCGTCCCCCTTGGAGAATAAACATGAATTATTCATCCCTCAGCTGCTGTAGGTGTTTGTTCTGTGTTCCTTACCCAAACCCTGCCACTGACTGTGGTGTAAAAACATAGAATTAAAAAGAAATCTGAAAACAAGTTAATCGTGTCATTTCAGTTCAAAAATTGCCCTTGATCATTTCAGCTACTTTGAAAAAATAAAAGCATAGGTGCAGATGAACGACAAGAAAAGCCAGATTGCTTCCTGAAGCTGTTCATGAAGCTCTGAAAAAAATCAGCACTAGTTGACCTGTGGGAATCACGCATGATGTCATGAGCTTATTGTGGCCCTGATAAAACCAGAGCTGGTTTTGTGCAAAGGAAAACCTCCAGAAATAACTCCCACCCTCAGTCTGTTGAACAAAACCGACACGTATTACTCCCCTAACCCAAAATTCATTTCTGTTATCATGGCTCAAGTGATTTGTCAACCCAGTATTTCTAACAAATACTTACTCCAGCCATTCTTGCTGTTGTTTTCACTGCAGATCCAAACATTAGGTTGACATGACCTCTTCCCAAAGCAGATCACAGAAACATCTGCCCTAAGGCAGAATTTGTCCTTTCAACCTGGTGCAGCACAAACCAAAGGAAGTAAGGAAAGTTGAGTCCAGATCCAAGTTTCCGGGCATGTCTTGAAGGAATGGTAAATAAAAATAAGCCAGAGAGGATGAAGAGAAAAAAAATCCTGGAAGTCTTGTATTCTCAGGTTTATCATCATATTTTATGATGAAGGGGGACTCATTTGCAGTTCTATTTATCTTTTAAAACTTGTAGCAGAAAACATAAGGAATATCAATAGTTTTCATATCATGTAAATAACCAGTTAACCAGTGGTTAACCAGACCATGTGTCTACTGATAATAACATTACTAATCCAGAAAAAAGGGTGAGAAACTCTTCTACTTAAACTTGAATTTATCAGAACATTGTGGAAGCTGAGAAGGAAGCACTGTGTTCTCAGTTCAGCTTTAATCTATATTTATTGTAGAGAGAGCTTTAGATGATTAGTTTTGTCCCCTGTCCTTCAATAAACCCTATATAACATTATTTTATTAATACATATTCTTTTCACTGTTGAATTTAACTTCATATATTTTCTATGAACAAGCATAAAAATGAGTCATCTTTGGTGTCACAAGTGCTTCTGCAGGTTCATACTGAGCATAAAAGGTCATTAAGTGTTTGGTGTTGTAAATTCATAAGCATTGTTTGCATTCCTGAGGCTTGCTTGTGGTACCCCAGATTTACACACCTGTGTACATTTGTATCTTCATCCATAGATCACTGAAATCTGGGAGGAATTTGTGGCTGCCCCATCCCTGGGACTGTTCAAGGCCAGGTTGGAGCCCATGGCAAGGGGGGAATCAGATTAAGGTCCCTTCCCACCCAAACCCTTCTATGACTCTATGAAAAAGGGAATAAATTTCCAAGGTCTCTCTCAACACAGCATTTACCTCTAAATCTTGAGCTGGAGCTCAGGAGAGAGGAAGAAGGAATTCTATTTAACCCTCTGGAAAAGAGCAAACCCCATTCTTGTAAAGCCCTTAATCCCACAAGCCATTACAAATTTCAAATTTCCCTAAATATCCCAGGGCATTAACCATAATTTCACAACACTTACCCAGAAAGAGAATTTTCAGCTCTGCATTACTGTGAGTCAGTTTTATTTCCTTAACAATGACTGATGGTCATATGAATTTATGAATGTGTAAAAGTTTCGCTGATTTAAAACTTTTTATAAACCATTTTCAAATGGTGTGAAGACAGCATTAGCAATCAGATGTTCTTGAGCTCTCTGTGACGATCCATGGAAGGGTAAAAATGGTCTGAGAGAAGGATCTTGGGATGAACTCTGTGTCTCTGTCAAAACTTATTTCATCCTTAGCATGCAACAGAATTAAACTGTAATGCTCAGAGCCAGTCCATCTGAATGGCTTTAAACTGGAAGAAGGTTGGTTTTTATTGGACATTGGGAAGGAATTGTTCCCTGTGAGGGTGGGCAGGCCCTGGCACAGGGTGCCCAGAGCAGCTGGGGCTGCCCCTGGATCCCTGGCAGTGCCCAAGGCCAGGTTGGACACTGGGGCTTGGAGCAGCCTGGGACAGTGGGAGGTGTTCCTGCCATGGCAGGGGTGGCACTGGGTGGGATTTAAGGTCCTTTCCACCCCAAATCAATTTGGGATTCCATGATTTTATGATCTTCACCTGTAGCCACATTCTGCTATAGATTGTATTATATTGGAATGTGCTGGTGTATAAGAGATGAAGAAAAAACAAAAATAAATGCAAGCTCTAATGTATTTTCATTTATTTGCAACAACATGTCTGACTTGAAAAACCAAAATCCATACTGCATTATTTTCTCCAGTCTTACATTTATTTCTTTTACCTACCTACCTCACCCTTACTGGCTTTATCCAGTTCCCCACATTACTGACTTTGTTTCTTCATTCTCTTTTTGCTTTGGAGTTCTCTTTGCCTCCCAGCCACCCCAGGAAGCTGCATTTCAGCATTCATCCTGTCCCAGCTGATCTGAGACAGGCTCGGTCAGACAGGAAAAAGGGCTATGAAAAAGCCTGCTCAGTGTTTGATGGTTTCTAGATGTCTGGCTGCTTTATGTGTGTGTGTTTTCTCTGCACTTTTCCATTAAATCAATTGATTAATTTTCAAAATTACTGGTATTTTCCAAGTCTGATTCATGAGACAGTGTTCTCGGTACAAACCACTTTTATTCCTCCATTCCCCTATGATCATTTGCTGAAGATTTTTCTTCTCTCAGAAGGTAATAATTAAAATCAAGTAAATTTTAGATTGCCTTGAATGACATTTTAATGTAACAAATTCTTGGCATTCCACCTGTTGCCCTTATTGTTTGCTTCTTCCACCCAAAAAGGAAAAAAAATCCAGTTTGATGTACTTACAGAAGCAATGCCTGTCAAGGACAAGGCTCTGTAATGAAGCACTGGGAAGATTTGTCACACATTAAAGAGTTCTTGGAAATGTCAAACTTGCCAGAGCTAAATCCAGGATTTGAACACGAGTTCCTGAGTAAGCTCCTGCATTGAAAGAAAGAACTGGGATAACACCGAGTTCAGAACAGCATTTTTGAGGAGCATTTTCTCAAAACGCCCTGTCTTTAAATGTCTGTCACAAATATGAATCCTTTCCAATTAAACTCGGGAGGTTTTCCTTTCATCCTGCATTCTTTTCCATCAGGAATCTAACAAGAATGGTTCTAGTGTTGCTTTCTATAAGAAACTCCTAAAATGCCTCTGGGCATTTATATCTGCTGAGTGTATTAATTTCAGTCAGACTCTCAAACCTGAAATACTTGATTAAAATTGAGATCCCAGTTCCACATGTACCTTCACCCGTGGAAGTTTGTGCCCATCATTGATGCCTGACAGAAATACCGTTGTTACACGTGAGCAAGTATTTTCTGTGCTTTCTCCGACACAAAATCAATGGGCAGAACAAAACCAGCAGAAAGAAAATGTTGAGATTGTTCATTCTGTTAACAGTTCTCCTCGAAACCACTTCAGGAATCAGATTGATTGATGACAGGTCCTCCTGAATCAGATCTTCAAATTATCTCACTTCTCCTCTGATTTGTGTCAGCTGAGCTGCATTAAATAGACAGAACTTCATGAGATCAGACAAAAATGTCTACTAAAGACATTAACTTTTTGGGCATTCATGGTCACATTTCTGTATTGCTATCATGACACTGTGACATTTAATCGGGAATTAAAATATTTTCGGATGTTGAAGGTATATTGAAAGCTTAAATAGGCAAGGAAAAAGAAAGTTCTTCGAAGTCCAAGTGATATTGTTTATATGGGTTTTTAATGTGTCAATAGCTCTGATCTCAGCACGCTGCATCTCCGTATCAATAAGGTGACAGCAGGGTGGGTGGGATGTGGAGCTGCTGGAGGGCAGGAAGGCTCTGCAGAGGGATCACAGCTTGGAATGAATGGTCTTGGAGGTCTTTTCCAACCTTAATTATTCTGTGATTCCATATAAAGTTACCCATTTTCTTCAATATTGTTACATTAGAACTCGTGAATCAATCACAACATTCCTTTTTCTTCATAATTGGGATAATCCTGAAAGTGCAATCTGAAGATTTTGCTATTCAATATCAACTTTCCGTTTGCCTGTCAGATACAGAAACTTCTCAAAAACCCCTTTGTTTTCAGTGTTTAATTCCCCAACTGACCCATATATATACATTTATTTATTTGCAGCACAGAGTAGGCACATTTTAAAGTCTTAATCTAGGGAGGGATTTGTACACAACAAAGCAGAAATCTGATGTATTAATGCCAGATTTCTGGGGTTTTCTCCACTCTCTCTGTTCCTGTCAAGATGCCTTGTCAGAGCCTGACTGGAAAACAGAGTTCTGAAATCTATTGTCATGTTCAGACTTGAAATGCTTGAAGATTTCTGATGTCCTGTATATCAAAAATTATTTTGAAGCATTCAGGGAGGGTGAGCAATTTTCATCTGTCTAAAAGCTGGGGAACAAACAACAAAGAACTCTGATAAGACATGCACAAAAATCTGAACTGTTCATTTAAATTTGTGTATTTTAAACAAATAGTTTAGTTTATATGTGCTAGAAAAGAGGGAAAACAGAAGATTGTGCATGACAACCTTTAAAAAGAAATATATCTGTATCCAGTACAAATTCACAGTTTCAAGTTTAACAGAAAATCCTGTTATCTCAAGATGGACAGAAAAAGGAAATTAAAAGAACCCCATTAATTCACTGGCACTGTAGGTGCTTCCTTTCTAAGTTTTGTGAACTTGTCTATTAAATGACAAATTCAAAGAAGCAATTTGATCTTTGTCTTACAGTGCATTTGATACACAGATTACCTTAGTCTGGAAGCTATAGTCTTGATGTATTTTTATCTTTTTTTATTTTATTTTATTTTATTTTATTTTATTTTATTTTATTTTATTTTATTTTATTTTATTTTATTAGTTTAGTTTAGTTTAGTTTAGTTTTTAATTTTATTTTATTTTATTTTATTTTATTTTATTTTATTTTATTTTATTTTATTTTATTTTATTTTATTTTATTTTATTTTATTTTTTTATTTTATTATTTTATTTTATTTTTTTTTAGTTTTCACTTTGTTTGGAATATCCTGGGCAGGTTTCCTTCATCCTGGCTGCCATCTATGCCATATCATTATGACAATCTGTTTGTACCTGACTTCTTATCTCTCCTCTCCCACTGAGAATGGCTGTTCCATGGTTTTCCCAGAATGGTTTGGGTTGGAAGGGCCCTTCAAGCCCATCCAGTGCCACCCCTGCCATGGCAGGGACACCTCCCACTGTCCCAGCTGCTCCAAGCCCCAGTGTCCAACCTGGCCTTGGGCACTTCCAGGGATCCAGGGGAACTTAACAAAATATTTTTCTGATTAAGAACAGGGAGGTAAATAAAAGACACATTTCCATGGACAATATCTCTGTGAAATTGCCTTTTTGGTGATGATGATCGGATGTATTTTTAGTCTGGTAGTTATATGGTATTTTAAACCTTATTCTTGATAAAATAATATTGCAGCTACATAAAATTATGAAGGTTTAAGATGGTACTTTAAGGCAGAGAACCTTATAATTAATAGTAGGAAAATAATTCTGATGAGCTCCTCTTGGTCTCAAAACTGTTTGAAAGCTGAAAGAGCACTCAGGTGTCTGAATTTTTGATTGTTTTTCCTTAGTTTTCTCACTGTTTAATTTCAGGCTTCTGTGAGCTTAATAAAACCAAGCAGTTTGTCATGAAAGTGCTTTGTTTTAGAAAAATAATCATTCTATTCCAAATCTCCTTATTCCGAAGTAAACATTTTATTCCATGGCTCTCTCAATGAAATTCCTCAGTTCAGAATCACCAGAGCTTCCTGCAGTTCTTCACTACTGCCCATTGTCTTCCTTACACTCAATATTGCAGCATCTTATGGACAATTTGGAACCTAATTCTTCTCTCCTCTAGAAAACAGCAAGGCACAACAGGATTTTGTTGAGATATTTGTGCCAGATTTAACACTGTGATGGTTCCAGCCGCTCACAAATGCTTTAGGGGAGCTGCATTTCTCGGAGTTTCTTTCTCTCAAAAATAAAATCTGTCTTGGATTTGAAAGTGTCACAGTAAAATATCGCAGGTTTTCTGTCTATTAGGACAGGAATTCAGCAGCGTCTCTCTGTTCCCCAGATGTTTTCTGCAAAGAGAAGCGAAGATCGCTCTGATCTGGGCTTTGTCCCAGCTTTCTGTGTAACATCCTTGGGAAGGCAGCAGCCGCTGAAAGGAGCCATCACAGAGGATTCAGACTTGATGTTCCCCTGGGGATCTGCTGTGGCTCTGGTCTGGGGCCTCACTGGACCTTCAAAAGCCCACACAGTTCCCAATCCTTGGGAAAGACTGGTTTGTGTTTTAGACGGACACAGAAACTTTGAAAGCAGCAGCAGCAGCAGCTTTGTTGTGTCCTCCCAAGCTCAGAGTGAAATAAAACTTCCAAAGTTTTGAGCTTGCACTCGAAAGCCTGGTACAGGCAGAAGGAGCACAGCAGACACACACCTTGAAGTGAAAAGTTTATGGTTATTCTGATTAATGTCTTAATAGTCTAATAACGCTTTAATAGTCTAAATGTTTTAATAGTCCAAATGATCCTATCAGTACAGAAAAGTCCTATTACCAACAGAGTAAAAATAATTTTATAAAAAACTTTCCTATATTAAAAGATAATTTTTTTGTTACTGTTGCCTCTTTCCTGAGGTTTACCCTTCAGTCTTCCTTCAGGAAAATGGGATGGGTTGGGTTGTCAGTCTTTACCTCTCCAGGTCCCGTTTACACCTCCATGTCTTTCCTGGGACACAGTGACCCGTGACATAAAGGGTTCTCAGAGCCATCCCTGACACACTCTGAACACCTAGTCCTCAAGGAGGAGGATCTTAATTGCTTTAGAATTTATATTCTAATGTTGAAGTTGATTTTTGGGCTTTATTGACATTATTTTCTGTGCCTGTGAGTCCAGAGTCAGCTGTATGCAATCCTCCTGAAGGGATAAAAAATGAAGGAAAAATTGGAGGTAAGGCCTCTGCAGATTGCAATTTCAAACAGCTTTCAAGATAAATAAAGTAGCAAATGTGCATTTTTTAAAATATGATGTATTTTTACGTGGTTGGGGGGCTAATTTTGTCTGTAAGGATAATCTCATTACTGGAAAAAAAAAAAATTCTTTTGTATTTTATTGTACTTGTTCTTATGCAATGCTTAAGTTTTATAAAAGATACTCTCTACCACCCATAGTCAGCATGTGTTTTGCTTGATGAATTTTCTCCTCAGACAGTAGAATAAATTATATTATATTATATTATATTATATTATATTATATTATATTATATTACAACATATTATAAGACATTTTATTATATTAGCCCAAGGAAAATAGCTGAATACATTCCTCATCCCCTTGCACCCATACAAATATAAGAAATATAGGATATGAGTCATTTGCACAGATATTGACATTTTCTTCACCAGTATCTTAAAATGGATGTTTGCTCAGCTTTTCCTAATTTCCTAGTAATGAAGTTAACATTTGAATAGTTCATAGATATGTGCTCAATCAATAGATAATGACAAAACCATTCATTTTCTGCACCTTGAAATCATTAAATGTTTTCTCTTTGCTTTCCCAAAATTCCTCCAGCAGAGGTGAGCACACAAAAGAGCCTCGTTTGATGAAGATGAGTGGAGTTACTGACAAAAAAAGCTCATTTTGCTCAATCTAAACGAGGTGTTTGGGGTGCAATGTGACACTCAGCCCCCACTATTGTTCTGTTCATCGCTGGAAACCGATGGCAGCGCTCATGGATAATCATTTTTGTCTCATGGCATACGCTGATAAGCCATGTCTCATTAACAGATCACTAATTAGGATATTTACATGCATTTGTAGCAGCACAGGCATGGCATTAAAATCCAGCAGGTTGTCATAAACACCTGATCCCCTGGGATGGGGGTACAGGGTGTGGCTGACGAGAATCCGTGGGTGACTCAGGAAAGTTTCCAGGGATCCCTGCACTCATCATTCCCTGTAGTTGCACTGTTTTAGGATTTTCCTTTCTCTCTCATGGAGAATATAGATAAACTGTACTTTCTTAATCTCTGTGTTTAGTGTTAGAGGTGTACAAGCCATAACCAATAGGTCTTTGGGGGTGGATTGTCTTTGGCCAATAGACAATTGTTTATTACTGTGTCTAACAAGAACTTCTTGTAAATAAAACCTTCTTCTTCGCCATCTTGGAGCCTGTCTGCCTGACCTCTCTACCTGCTTCCACAAATCCCACGAAAAAGAAGAAAAGCAAACCATAATTCCCTGTTATCCGGGACAAGGCACAGAGCATCCACTCTCCTGAGTACACCTACCCCCTGTGGTTGATGCTGCAGCATTTAATGTCCTTTGGTTCCAGGAGAACGGAAAATGCAAGAAATGTAAGAATTTTAAACTAACAGACACCTACAGGTAAAATTAAGAGCCAAAATTGTGCAATTTAGATTGAAGAACTGACTTTGCAGGTTGTTTGTAGGGTTTCGCATTCTTGTGTCTTTACACCCACCTGTAGTTTCTGCGACAAGGTGAAACCTGATTTTTGTCACCTTTGGGAAAATTTGCTCTTTCCTGCAAACATTTTTTTGCTAGTGAATTAACACTGGTGAGTTTGTACTTTATTTATCTTGTCAGTGCATGCCTTCTTTTGGGAGCAAATGTTCCAGAAAGTGCTATCAAATAATGGATGTTATCTGCATGCTTGAATGGATTACTACAGAGGGATTCATCCTGCTTGACTGGCTGGAAATGGATTTATTTTGGTAGATCAGGCAGATTTAAACACAGAGTAATGGCAGTTCTAGTATTTGTAGAGAAATGAGCTTGTTTCAGTAAGACTCCAAATATAGATTTGAGATAATTTGTTAACTGTCCATTGTTTTGGTTAATACTGAGTGTAAAGTCTGATTATTTTAACTTGTAAAACCTTATGTAACTTCTTTTGATTTCTCGATTTTCCATGGAAAAAGATCAAGCAGTACATTTATATGAATTCCCTCCTGCCCTTACCCTGTTTACATCTCTTCACTTCTCAGAACATTCTTCACAAAGGAAAAAAATTATATTCTATGTAATAAACAAGATCCTATAACTGGGATAGTAAAAAGTGGCATGGGAATATGAAATAACCATAAGCTGACATATACTTTTTGCACTTTGTTGGGTTTTTTGACCCTATCATATAAAAAATTCAGCTTTATACTCAGAACCCCACTCTGTTGACAAAGTGATTTTAAGTTCTTTAAGACCAGTGTAAATTCATTTTTCCTCCATTCACAGCAGTAAAACAGTATAAAAATTTCACTCTTTCTGGAAAAGAAAATGAAGGCTAAGATCTGGATATATAATTTGGCCTCTTGCACTGAACCACATTATGTTCAGGGCTGGTGGGAAGATTTAAATTCTTCTTGTAGTCCACAACAATATTGTAAAAATTTTAGAGTTCAAAGTCCTAGGTGGGTTTATTCTGTGATGTTGTACAAATGGGCATTGGCTTCATTAATTAGTCATTAATGCAAACCTTGTATTCAATGTTATGGTTTTCCTATGAATTCCGATCTTTAAAGAGCTTGAGGATCCCAGTAAAGTCAGTGGTGCTTCACTGTATATGTTTCATAGGGCACTTAAGTGTCGTTCATGAGGTGTCCAATTTTGCAAAGTTCCTCTTTGTCAGGTGACAAGAAAGTTTTTCGAGACACTCATGATAACAGGATGAAGATGCCGTTTGTTCTGGTTTCGTTAAGAAAATTAGTGTTTCAGGATAGGAGATCACCTCATTCTCAGAGTCCACTGCATTCCTGCAGCAAAGAAAAGAGCAAAGACCCCCAGCAGTGGCCCCTGATAGCTCTGAAGTGGCACAAGAGTCTCCTGAAGAGCCTTCCTGAAGCATCATCCCTGCAGACACCTGACTTCATGGTTTTCCCTGCTTTTGCTGCTCTCGGAGCATAAATTGATTGGGGAACGATGAAAGATTTTGTTGTCAATAACAAAGGAAACAGACATCAGGAAGAGAGGAACTGGTCTCTAGAAATATTAAACTATAAAGCTCCTAAATAACAATGCTGCTTACCCTCTCCCATTCCTCCTGCGCGTGTAAATGTCTGTGCTCAGATTTTAACAGAAATGCATTGATTGACTCATCCAAATATTTACAAAATTACCATTCATAAAGAGGATGAAGACCTAAGCAATCCTCATCTCCCTAACCATCATTTTTACACATTTCACTGAGGTAGAATTCACAAAGGGTTCTACTCTTGCATGATTTCGGAACTATGTGCTGGAGTGTGACACATATGGATTTAACCATAAAAATTATGGAATAGGTGCTGGTTTGTGACCCTGTGTGAAGGACTTTGGTTGCTGGTATCACATGCATTATACCAGAGTGCTTTTTATTCCCTCTGTCTGCACCAATCTGGGCAGAACGGAGTAAATTCAAAGTTGCCTTTCTCTGGGTGGGGTAAGTTAAACATATCTAGGCACAATGTATTTTCTTCAATGTAATTGTGGTTTATTTAGGGCAAAATAAAGAAGCACAATATTTAAACCACAAATTCCATCTGAGAATTTATAAAATGATTAATAAAGAGAGGTTAACCTTGAATCCCATGGAATGAAGTGTCAGCTCCTTTAGAAACAGCTTGAGCAACTCAATCTGAATTTCAGCATTTCTAGGGCAAAATGGCCTCTTTTCTGGGGCTACCATTGGAGAGACAAGATTTTGCTGTTGCAGCTTTTATGGGGAGAAACAGGAGTGATTCTTTTAAAGATGAAGCTCTGACAGGCCACTTCTAGAAATGGGAGGCAGAAATTTCTGTGTAAACACATGCATAACCAAGGCAGCCGAGAAAGAAATGCTGTGTATTTGAGTCTGCTGGGTCCCAGTGAGTTACTGATTGGGCTGTGCAGCTGACACAGTTAAAAATAAAGGTCCTTCCCCATTTACAAGATGTGATACAAAAGGTGAAGGCAAGCCTTGCCACCTGCTGTGTCACGCAGAAGGCAGAAAATAGCACATTGTACTGGAAGAGCTCCAAGAATTCAATTTAACCCTGGTCCCATCCACAAACCTGACCTTACAGAGCACAACGTGCAAGCCATGTCCTTGGTTCTGTTTTAGACAGCTGGAAGAGTCTCAGTCAGACCATAAAACTTCACCAGAGAAGGTCCTGTGGGTGATGCTTGGGGCAGACAGAGTAATGCACGGCAGGTCCTGTGGAACAGCACCTGGAAATAAACCCCCCTTGCACACTGAGCTTGCCGTGCAAGGCAATATTTACATGAGCACATCACTGGCTTCCTGACTGCTCAGCACCCAGGGGATCCAAAATAATCCCGCTGGAAGCCAAGTTTTCCAACAGTAATGACAATAAATTGAATGCTAGGGAAATTATTTTATTTTAGCAATTCTTCTGCCATACCATCTTTGAAGGTTGGAAAAAAAATGTCTTGTGAATCAACTGATTCATTTCTGGTAAAGAGATTTTCTACCAATCTGACAGGGATTTCTTCCTTGGTTAGCTGGAAATAAAACCCACCAGCATGGTCAGAGAATCCCAGAATGGTTTGGGTTGGAAGGGACCTCAAAGCTCCTCTCATTCCACGGGCAGGGACACCTCCCACTGGAAGGAAGGTTCTCGAGAGAGTCCTTAAAGGCTGTGCACGGCCAAAAGACTCTTTGAAGACTTGTTTTCACCAAGGTTTGAAATGTCATCTGGTCTGTTTGTTTATTCCAGCAAGATGGAGCCTATTAAAAAATATAAACACAGCATAGCTGGTAGAGCAGGACTTTGATACAGCCCTGAATCATGGAATTCCTGTTCTTCCCTGACAGCTGTGAGCTATTGCCAGGTTCAGTTATCAGCATTGCTCATGGAGTTATTTTTCCCTGGTTATCAGTCTTACCCACCTTAATTCTGTAATGAATGCAATAAAACACTTGTATTTCTCCTTGTGCCAGTAACAAATTTGATTTGATCCATAAAAGATTAAAAACCTGGCAAACAAATTTTTGTTGCCTTTTTTTTTTTTTTTTAATGTGAAAGTTTTAATATTTTGAAATAATTTATTTGCAGCTACTTCAGTTTCAGGATTGGCTCATCATGACCACTACAGGAAAGGTTAATTCCTTACATAAATATTTTTACTTTCTTGGACGGCGCTTGGAGCAGCTGGGACAGTGGGAGGTGTCCCTGCCATGGCAGGGGTGGCACTGGATGGGATTTAAGGTCCCTTCCAACCCAAACCATTCTGGGATTTTGTGATTCTATGCTATATTTTCTATATGACTGCACACACCTTAGATATGACATTTCTGTATTAAAATAGAACTGAGTCAGTTCTTTATTTGACACAGGTGGAGGAGAGGAAATTCTCCTAAGATGCTGAATAACTTAGAATGTATTTATTCTGCTTTCCATCACAATCACTGAATACCAGAGGACTAGAGCACTATATATCTCCAGGCAAAATCAGCTTGCAAATGGTTTTGAACAAAGCTTAATATATTATATTTATGAAAAGCTTTATAAAATCAAAGTAAATTACATAAATAAGCAAATTCCTTTCTAGTTACAGTTTTCAGGATATTTCACAAATTTCTCATGATAATTTCATGCGCATCTTCAGAGCGAGATTTTATTTCAATCTTAAAAAATCAATTAAGAAGTTAAAAATTAAATTTAAAGTACTTCTCGGCATGAGAAAAACTTTAAACAATGCCATCGGTTGACCACACGATCAAAACCATGTCGCCAATACCTAAATTTTGGAATACATTTCCAAATATCTCAGCCTGAAATATGATTTGGCTGGTGTTTGCTTGCTGATGTGTGGAGATTGGCAGTACAACAGAATTCCTCATGATCCCAAAGCCCTGGAGGTGAACTGCAGATAACTGGGAAGTGCCAGTGCCTCCTCAAACCAGATCTCCCATCAGCCCTGTGCCCGTGACATCTCTTTGCTCAATACAACATGATTTTCCTAAATTAAAGTTAAATTAACACCTTTCCCCTTAGATGCCAGGAATGTGGCAGAGCATCTACATGAAGATACCACTTCCCCTTTCTGCACCTCTTGCCCGTGTGGTGCCAGCCCTTAACAGCTTTACTGATCCAGCTTTTTGAGGGAGATCATGCAGCCATTAACTGGTTAAAGGGAGCTTTGTACTGGATTTAAAGTTCCTTAACCCCTGCTGCTTTGGCCTCTGTCAGGATTACATCCTCACACTTCTGCACATCATTATATCAACATTTTCTGCTAGATGTTATTTTTACTTATCCAACACATCCTAAAGAGCTGGGTGTCCAATTATTCCTGTCCCAGGACATAAGGATGAGAGGATACACAGGAATATTGTCGAGAATTGCTGTATGGAAGAATGGAGATTAAAAAAAGCTCTTCTTAGCCTCGTTAATTGTTGCAGGAATCAGGTTTTGTGCTCTGTTAACAGACCGGTCTTGTTGCTGGGTAACTGAGATGTGGATGTGGGAGAGGTGACACATCAGACACAGAACCAGTGTTTGAAAATAACCTCTACATTTGACCAATTTTAGCAAATTCAAGGGCTTGACACTCATGGTCTCTTTATCCTGGGATAAAATCCTGTAATCTGGACCAAGGATACTGTTTTAAAACTGCTGTCATAATTTATTTTTTCTTCTGCCCGAGAGGATTTGATGTTTCTGTTCTCCAGCAGTTTCTTAAAAACCAGACAAAATCCCTCAGTGTTTTATGAGGCAGGAAAAAAGGCTTTGAGTCCAGAAGATTTGGGGTCAGGAAGATTCCTCAGAAGAGCTGGGAAAAGTCCCAGTGCTGAAATCCTCCAAAAAACATGGTTTGACATAGATTTCAAATCTCTTCCTGGCTGCTCAGCCATTTCATAGGGATAATCTCCAGGATTTACAAACATCATCTAGAAAGGAGATTTTGCAGCAAAAGTATTAAAGGACATTGTCTTTCTCAGCAAGTGGAGACCAGAAATTCATTTACTTCACCTTCTTATGAAATACTCCTTGGTTTTCACAAGAATGGGAAATGACTTTCCATCTCCAAAGTTTTTGACAAATATGTTTTTTCCTGCATCAAAAATAAATATTCAGCTCCAGAATTATAAATTCGATACTCAAATGATTTTTTTTAAGACTAAGTCTTCAATTCACTTTCTGCAAAATATGAGTTTTTACCTGAGATTTTGCTTTTATTAAGTGCTCCAGGCTTGCTTACCGTGGCGTTTTAGGCATTTGAAGATTTATTGCAAAACAGTAGACTGAAAAACTCTGTGGATTTTCTTTACAAAAAATAGCTGCTACCTGTTAACTGGTACCCAAGGTTAAATTAAAATATTAGCAAGCAAACAGGATTTTTTACAGTCTGGCAAGCAAAGCACAATAAAACCCAGCACTTCCTGATTTTACAAAGACAACCAAAATCATTATGCGGCTTTAATGGCTACTCCGTCTCTGCTGCTGGATTTGCTGAATGTCCAGTTGCAAATTGTTTGTTTATTATTATTTATTTAATAATAAATCTTCAGTGTTTATCAGAGAAACTGGAAGAGCAGGAGGGGTAAGACCTGCTTAAAGCACTTTGATGGTAGCTGGGAAACCAACACCCCCAGCAGTATCAATGGCACCCAAGAGAAACAGGAAATTCATGTGGATAAATTTCTCAGAGGATTATAATCTGATGGCAGTACTCCCTGCAAAATTCCTCCCCCAAATTTATGGAAATATCCAATAAAATTATCTTTCCTGGGAAGTCACCATCCTCACAGAGTGATATCATTTATAACAACTTTTTGACATGGGAGGACTTCCAATGTCACTGACTTCAGACTTGCAGCCTAAATTTGCAGCCTAAAGCCGCAGTCAGCAGTTCCAACAATATTTTGAAATATTTTATTTCATAGACAGTTTCACAGACTTCCTCCTACCTGTTTTAAAATTCCGTATTGCAGCAGACTGTAAAACTAGAGCCTTTGAAATGCTGGTGCTTAGGGGAAATGCACTTTTATTTCTGTTTATTCCAGTTTTTGTAGACAGGTGCATACACAGCTTTCTCACAATCAAATGTGCTTGATGCAGCGTATTTATGTAATAATAAAAACATCTTAGAAGACCATTTATTACTTTAATTGGAGTAAAATTCTTTTAGAGACATAAAATCCCTGAGTCCCAGGATGGATTGGCTTGGGAGGGACCTTAAATCCCTTTTCCTTCCCACCCCTGCCTGGGCAGGAACACCTTCCACTGGTCAGGCTGGTCAGAGCCCAACCCCATCAATTTTCTCCTTAAATTATAGATATTTTTAATTTATTTTTAAATATTGGATCAGCAATAAGATTTTACCATTGGCAAGAAATTCATGGCATTTTTTTCCTCTGATTGGAATATTTTGAGATACACATAGTTCTTTAGGAATGGTTTAACTGGTGGAAATATTAGGACTTGCTGATCCCTGATGTTCAAAAGAGAAGGTAAAAGCCTTAAGTTACACTCCCTCATAGAAAATCAAAATTGTCATCAAGCATGTGGTGCAGAGTAATTCACCATTATACTCAATATGAGTGTTTTTATAGGTAATTACAAGTTAGCTAAAATTTTAGGGATTTGAGAGTGGTCTATCTTCTATTATTTATTATTTTTTCCCTGTTGTAAAAATACTTCATTGCTGCTGATGCTGCACACATTTCCAGTAATAAATAGAAATGTGTGTCAATTATATTAATTTTTATATTTAATTCAATCATTCAAACCTTCATGAAACTAAAACCCAAATGTATATTACCTCATTTCATAGATGGTTATTAGAATAACATTTTCTCATTAAAGCATAATTTTGTATTAGTACAGAAGAGGCTGCATTTTGCTCATTTCCTTTTGCCTTTAGGCAAAAAAAAAAAAAAAAAAAGGTTTAATAGATTTTGAAAATGCATCTGTCATGTAGAACGTGATCCATAGTTATTAAGATAAAATCTTTTACAGAAGCCTGAATGAGCTGAATGGAAACTCAACCAGAGTCTATAAAATTTGCTCCAAACTTGTAACTCAGCACCTTTACTCTTGTTCTTAATTTCTCTTTTTTTATTTTTCATCGCCGTGATTTCAATTTGCTGTGTAAGATTGATTCTGGTGGTGTTTTCTCTTTATCACAAAACTCATTTAAGACAAGGAAACGTGTGTTATGTCCCTGTGGGACGTGGCAGTAACCAATGGCCCTTCTGGAAATTTAGAAATGAAAATTTGTTCTCCTTACTCAAAGTTCTTTGTCATGTTAATGGAGGAATAATTCAGTAAAGCAGGAGAAAAGAACTGGAGGTGATACACACAAACCTGAGGGCAGATTCCTTTAATATTTTGGGATTTTAGTATAAAATAGAGGATGCCCAAGGTGTGTCATTTCTGAGCTCTGGGAATCTTCCCCAGTGGATTTAATTGATGCTCCCACCCCTGCTCCGATGGAGGCAGGGGACAGCAGAGTCCAGGAGCTGCTTTTGTTCCCTCAGATGTCATTTACCCCCACTCAGGGGTCCCAACAATCCACAGCTTTCCATGGCTTTCTCCTTTATCTCCCTGAGCTCTTTATTTCCCTGGGTCACTCCCAGTGTTTATTTACCCGTCAGAGAACATTCACTGCAAACGTGGCAAGAAAAGATCAGTTCAGACAGATCCCAACTTTTACTGCTCTGGTATCAAAGGCAGGGGAGATGAAAAGAAAACTGGCAGCCTTTGGAGAGGAGAGCTGTGCCCATATGAAGAAAGGAGGACATCAAAATTGTTTTAAAGTTAATTTGCTTGAGAATGGCAAAGTGATCCTGAGGACTGAGCTGTTCTGAGGTGAGGTGATGTTCTGAGTGTCTCTGCACAGGCTGACGAAAGCACGAGGATTTCCTCTGAGCCATTGTGTTTGATGGCTCCTGATGGTGCTTTCTTAATAAATTAATTATTGTAAGTGGATCACTTTTTTAATAATGGATGATAAATTTTGAGTGCCTTTGTGCTTCCTTTCCCTCATTTTGTAGTTACAGCACCCTGAGCTGTTTCCTGCAGTTTTCATCTGGCTGACTTGGCATTTTAAAGCAAGGATAGAATCATGGAATCCCAGAATGGTTTGGGTTGGAAGAGCTTGGGTTGGGTTTGAAGCCCACCCAGTGGGCAGGGACACCTCCCACTGTCCCAGGCTGCTCCAAGCCCCATCCAGCCTGGCTTTGGGCACTGCCAGGGATCCAGGGATCCCACCCTAACAGGGAACAATTCCTTCCTAATTCTGTTCCCTCCTTTATTTCTGTTCATTCCGTATCCATGATCATGAATGCCACGTTCCTCCTGAAGATGCTGGAAATCGTGGAGGAGAAGTTAAACGACCTAACTTAAGCGTTCAAGTTCTTAATTCAGATGCCGTTCAGTAAATTTGGGTTTATGCAGTTCACGGAGGAATCTTTGTAAAATCAGAAATTCAGTTTGCTCTTCAGAATTAAGGAATTTAAGATTAATTTTTACTCTGAACTTGTTTTTTACTGCTGCAAAATTTCTCAAGAAAGTATCCCTTAAGATACCCTGAAGCTATATTTCTTGTGTGCAATTGTTACTTTGGGACAGTCTCGAGTTATGAATTTATGTAATTTTCTGTGTGAAGTCTGAAATGAAGGATTAAGTGTAATCCACATTCTTTATGAGACAGGGGATTCACAGGATGTGGAAAATCTGACACTGAAGAACTCAGAAAACCTAAGGAACAATTATTAAGTCAGTAAATCATTTGATGTCCAAGGATGAGCAGCAGCTTGTCCACACTGTACCTGAACTGTGTAAATTGAATTATTTACATTGAATTAAAATGTTTAAGAAAATCAAAAACCCAACACAAAGAGATATTTGTCAGGGATTACTGATAACATCCTTACTCCAAATAACTTTGCCTCAATCATTTGGAATGGAATTTTAAGGAGAAACCTGCCCAGCACATCAGTGGCCTTGCCTTGGGCAGAGCCCTGGGGGGGGGACGCAGCAAGAGGCTGGATTAAAAAAAATACTGTTCTCCCAAAACCAGAAGGGTTTTATTCCAAACTTCCCAGGGAACAACAGGAAGGGGCAGCATCCTCTAGCTGGCTGGATCTCCTTTTTCCTATTTGGACATGACTGTTACTTTTCATTTTCTTTACATGTGTTTTGACAAGAAAAAATTATAAAATTCTCATCATCAAATATAAGTAAAGATTTTTTATCCAAGAAAAAAGTCATAAACAAGGTGGAAAGTGATATTTTGGAGAATTTTTTCTTTTTTTTCCCTCACCATCATTAATTGTGTTCTGGTAAGACTAAAACAAAACCAGAAACAAACAACATTTGAGTTCAGATCTGCTTCATTTCAGGGTTCTCCTGACTCCAAGTGCTGGAGAGAACAAGAAAACAAAAGCTGTGCTTCCCACTATCTTTAGAGCAGCTCAAATGAAATTGGAAAGGCAGAGTTGAGGGTTCTACAGTCTCCCTGTATTGTCCCAAACTCCCCAAAGCTGCAAAATAACTTGTTGAAAAGAGGCTGGGAAGTGACTCTTTAGGATGTTTGCAGAATTATTTTGTGCTGCCCTTGACACAAGTGTCTCAGTCTTCATCATGGCGAAAAGCTGAAAAATTGCCCTTTTCATTCTATTCATCCATGCTTGGGGGCTTCTTAATTTCCCTCTACTAATATCTATCTGAAAATGTTATTAATTTCCAGCCTGTGTCTGCTGAGTAAAAAGCCCCATCAGTGGCTATGTGGGATAGAATATTTTTTTATAATATTAGATAGAGGAAAAACAATGCTGCATTTTTTAATGCAAAAATAATCTGGAAAAGCATCTTAATTTCAAAAGCTTGAGCCACGTGCTGCCTTCCAGAGAGAGCTGAGTTACCAGTGAGGGTGAATGTGAGAGGCTGGGAGTTCAGTGTTGGATGGAGTAACATTTAATAAACCTTCAAATCACCCCAAATGCTTTAAGTATCACATTCCTTGCCATGTAAATCTGTCACGAGGTTTACCAGGTGTGATGGTTTTCCTTTAAGCACTTTCAGTCAATGGAATGGTTTAACAGAAGACCTGCCAACTCTGGGGCTTTCAGCAATGTAAAATGTGTGGAATGTTCTGCTTCAGCTTCCACAAAAGTCCTGCTTGGGATGTGAAACCTGGGGTTTGGTCTCTGCCTCTTTTTTTAACGAGCAGAAAAAGCTAGTTCTGGTTTAATGTGACTGAAGGAAATTCGGGTAGTGAAGCAATCTCAGCCATTTGCTGTGGCTTTCCTGGAAATTCCATCCCTGCCTTCCCTTGCCTGAGGAAATCCAGCTGCATTCCTGAGGAATGTCCAGAACACAGGCTATGGATTAATTCGCACCTTGGGTCAGTCTCGGCAGCTCACAGAACAAACCTCAGCCTGTCCATCACACAGAAATCACTGTCAGAGCTGCTGGGTCAGAGTGGGAAAGGCAGACAGGGAGGGGAAATGTGGAACTCAGAAAAGAAGAAATGGAGCAGCTTCCAATTTCAGCAACTCGATGAAGTTAGGTCATTTAAATTAAATAAAAGTTAAGTTGATGGTGTGTAAATGACTGGTGAAGAGTCCTGCAAGTTGTGAAGAAAGGCCAATGAAGAGGTAAAACATGTTCCACCAAAATGTGTCTTTGTACATAAATTTAAGGTAACTTTTTTGCTGTTTAAGCAGTGCTTTCCCTCTCACTTTTCCATTTGTACCAGCTCCACGTAGCTTTTATGATGTCAATAGAATGGAAAGACCTAAATCCTCTAAAGCTGCTGTCTAGAGGAGACATAATTATGCTTTTTTCATGCCTTTACAACCTCCTACTCCTTCAGCAATACCCACATGCTAGCACACACATGGATTTTACCGCTGCTTCTTTTCTAATCCTGATTTGTTTGGCTCTTCACATTTCCCTGGATTCAAGAGAACTGGTATGCCTTTCATCCAATCCATTGCAAATCCAGCCCCTCCTGCACATATTTTTCTTTGATTTCAAACAGGGAAGAACATCAATATAAGAATTTCCAGTTAGAGATTTTCTGACTTGGAGAAATTGCTGTACTGACTTTTTTTTCACTCCTCTTAATTTGTATTTTACAAGAGCATAAAGCCCATCAGTCAAGGTCAGGATGGTTTTTACTGAGCTTAAGAACAAGATGTTCTTGTAAGTGCTGTTCTCTTTAACTTGGCTCCTGTTTATCCAGGTAGAAGCTGATGATGATTTAACTCAGGGAAAAGCACATTCCATCTTCCATCCCTTAGGCTGACAGTTTTTAAGTTCTCATTCTCTACTTGAGTGGTCACTCTGCATTTTAAAGTCGCATTTGTGAACAGCAATACCAGACCTGCCTTTGAGAGCTCGTCAAGTCATATTTCAGGAAATAGCTCTTTATGTTTAAAACAAGGTATATAGTGAAGGATGAGAAATACAATAAATAACAAATATATTAAATATTATTCTCAAAAACCTAACTCAAAAATTAGAAGAAACTTTTTTTTTCCCGCACGGAGTGGGATTCTTGAAGTGTCCTGTGCAGGGCCAGGAGTGGAACTCAATGATCCATGTGGGTCCCGTCCAACTCAGGATATTCTGTGATTCCATGATTTCTCTCTGCTCCCAGAAGCATAACCAAAAACTGAACGACAGACCTGAAAAACTATTCACAGACTATGCATTTAAACTGTATTTTAAAATGGAAAGGTAAAATCATCAAGATTAAATACCCTGAACAAACTTTATAGATTTCACAAAAATCAAGGAAATATACCCAAATGTTTTGGAGGAGAGTGTAAGCTTATTTTTTGATGTGATGTATTTGTATAATTAATGCAATACAAGAAAATTCCCTGCTAGACAGTGGATAGTACAACGTTTAGCATGGGATAATTAAAAGCATTATTTTCTGACTATTTTAGCTCTTAAATTATTTTATGCCTATTTTAGCTCTCAAATTATAAGCAAAGATAGTTTTTTAAGCCAAAACCAATTTTTGTTTTATAGAATCTTGGTACTCTATTTATCCTCTTTACATTGATTCTAAACTGGGCAAAACCTGGCTCATGCATTTAAACTCCAAGAAAGCTGTGCCAAAAAACAGGACTGGAAAGATGCCTCAGGATATTTATATTGCTGCCACTGGAAATACATATGGAACTTCAGTTTCCACTACAAAAATGAGATGAAAATAAAGTGATTTGCTCTAAAAGCCATTACAAGGGAAGACTGTGAGGGTAATAAATTTTTTCCTTTTACGAATAAACAATGCATGACATGACTTTTATTTTCTTTCAGGGAAGGAATGTAATAGGCTGAGTTATGTGGCAGCAGTTGTTAATACTTGTTTTAATTATGAATCAACTTTGATTTAGTAATGCACTGCCAGAAAAGGTTTCCAACCACGTTGTGCAGCAAATGATACAATTCATGTTTGGAAGGAAAACAAGAAAATTACCAAAGCGGGATTTTTTTCTAGAAAAAAATAATTTGTGGAAAACTGTATTAATCAGTTAATCACTTCATGATGTATGACCAGCAGAACACAGGGTAAAGAACATCACTGTTTATGTGGATCTTATTGCAATTTTAACCAAATAATAATTGAAAATGTACTTTTACCCAGAACTAGATACTCTTAGCATACAATTGATGGCTTTTTGGCTAAACACTGAAGAACATTTTTAATTTATTTTTTTTCATAGATTTAATTATTAAATTTACTTTACTTTTCATAGATGCCATGGCTTTATGAAAATTAAATGAAAAAATCCCTGTTTTTCATTTAAGACAGATGCACAAAGAGGTTGTGTGTATCCATCTCCAAGCAAATGCAAGGTGGTTCTAATGTTATAAATAAAGGATTTGTTTGGGGGAAAATGGACATAAAATATAAATTTGTATTTTGGAGAACAAGAAACTGCCTCCCACCAATCGAACCAACTATTCACCTTCGTCCCTTTTCAATTTTTGATGTTTTCTATATTATTCTATCAGCTATGCCACTTTATCTTCATATTTTCAACACTTTTGGGCCCATTCTCTGCCCACTTTACACATTTATGTTTTTCCATACCCATGTAATTACTATGGATATCTAAATAAATTAATTCCTGAAAACCTTTCCTATTTTTTTGTTCCCTGATATTATTTTATTGTTATTTTTGAACAGTTGGCATTTTGATACGGATGGTGTCATTTGTTTTTAGAATGATTCTTATCAGATGAACCCTTCGCAATATTTTATATCTCCACATTCTGGATTAGGTTTGGGGGGAGGTTCTCCCTTTTTTTAAATTTTTGTGTGTGTTTGTTTTTGCTTTTTCCTGTTTGTTTCTCTGGATAGGCTGGTCTGCAAGGTGTGAGCATGTGATTGGTAAGGTGAGGAATATCTCGTCTCTATCAATTGTGTCATGGAATGGATTTCATGATTGCAGCCCTCAGCATCTTTGATCTTGCTCTTTAAAGAAGTATCTGCCCAATTAATTTCTCATCAGAAAAAGGACTAAAGAAGCCTGTTAAACATCTCTTTTGATTAATTTTTCCTGACTTTCATTGCTGGCTGCAGGCACAAATGAAGAGCTGAGGAGGAGAATAACCACAGTGTTTAATACCTCGAAAATTAAACAGACAGAGGACAACAGTGACCCCAATGAGGAGCCTTGTCCCAGCCCTGCCATTGCCCAGGGCTGTTCCTCAGGTGCTCCCAAAACTCCCTGGGATTGACACCTTCCAGAGCTCTGAAGTGCTTCAAGGACCCCCCAGAGCATCTCTTTCCCTATTTATTTCTGTTAAAAGGTTACGAACACTGACAAATCTAAAATATTTGAACATATATAGATGGATGTAGCTTTCTATCCCTATTTTACATATAAGCACATATTTATAAGAGTGGATGAAAGAAAATGACTTAATAATTGCTGATGATATTAATGATCAAGGTTTGAACATGAAGGGGAAGGGGAAGGGGAAGGGGAAGGGGAAGAGGAAGAGGAATGCAAAAATATAAAAATATAAAAAGGAAAGGGAAATGGAGAAAAAGAAAAGGAAAAGGAAAAGGAAAAGGAAAAGGAAAAGGAAAAGGAAAAGGAAATAAGAAAAAGTCCTGGCAGTGCATACAGGAAATTTTAATGTGTTTTTCTCACTCATTACCTGAAAATAGTGCTCATTGTACTCACTCTTGTCTCCCTGAGCCAATAGTGTATTTTAATATTTTAAATTTTATATTTAAGATTTCACCTCAGCATGGAGGATTTCATCTTTCTCACACTCCCAGTTCCTGTGTTTTTTTGGCATGGTGCATTCCCATCTGAGCAAGGCCCTTTCATCTCCCTGTGTTAAACAGAACCTCGTCTGGCACTGCAGATATCACCAGCCTCAGCAGCTGATGATATTTTTAACTGATACTGTCCATGTGCTTCCTAAATGGACTTGTTCAGCTTCATCCAAACAGTTATCTGGAGTGCTGCTTTATAAAGGTGATTAATAACCTGGAGGTGACAGCAATTCCCAGAAAAATCTGTGAGGACCTTTCACTTCTTTTCATGTAAAAATGCATGAGATATTATTTTAACTGCTGGGTAAGACATATCTCCTTCATGTCACAAGACTATTAAATATCTTCTTAATTAACCTCTTCCTCTTAAATCCAGAGTTTGTCCAGACTTTCTGACAGTTCTTAAGAAATAAAAGAATAAAATACCAATTTGTAATGATCTGGTTTAACAGGAACCACACTTCTCTAGTGACTCTGGTGACATTGCACCTTACCCTGCAGCAGTGTGAAAATGGGAGATTTGCCATCTGTTATGATCTGCCTTTATTTTCCTTTGTACAGGTTCAGCCTTTGAATAAAGGAAAAGATTTTTATTGCACGCCTTTCAAGAAATAATGCTTTATGTCCACAGCACTGAGCATAACAGTGGTGCCATTATCATGGGATCATGGAATCCCAGAATGGTTTGGGTTGGAGGGGACCTCAAAACCCATCCAGTGCCACCCCTGCCATGGCAGGGACACCTCCCACTGTCCCAGGCTGCTCCAAGCCCTGTCCAGCCTGGCCTTGGACACTGCCAGGGATGGGGAGACGCAGGGATGGGGATCAGGAACAGAAGGTGCTCTAAGTTTTTTCAGCAAAAGGGCGCTAGAAAGAGGAATATGCAAATTACATTTTAGGACAACTCATGCCTAGATTTGTCTGACCACAATGCTTTGGATTAGACCCCCAAATATTCAGCCCCAGGTCTCCTCCCTGGTGGCTGAGCAGAGCGCAGGGCCTGGGATAACAATTCCTGAGCTGTGTTTGAGCCCTCCAGTGGCTGCTGGTGCTGCCTGTTCGTTGAGAGCTGCCAGTCAGAGCCTCCGTGTTTATTAAACCAGACCCCATGGCTTTGTGCGCAGTCACCAATATGTTTCTGTGAACCTCATCTGACAAAATATTTTGTTATTTTGCCTGAAAGAGCAAGGCAATCATCTGTCGTAGCAGCAAAGTCCGTGCTCCCAATTCTCCCAGAGTATCACTGCCAGCACCACTCTGCATATTTAATGCTCTTCCTCCCAGCACCCACAGGATGGGGTTTTTCGGGATGCTGTGGTGGGAACAACCCTTCCCCCGTGCCCCAGCGGCTCCCTCTGCCCTCGCTGCCGCCCTGGGATGCACAGCAGAGCTCACCTGGGCGGCTATTTACACAGGAGATTTGTGCAGCTTCCATTCACAGCTGAGCCCTTTCCAAACTGCTTTCCAAGCCCAGAGGGTTCCAAAGGCTTTCCCAGCCAGATTCCCCCGTTTTTAGGAGAAGCAGGGTAGGTGAGCACTGTTCTCGAGCGCTGGTTTTGTTAATGTCTTTCCCATTCATTGTAAAAGCACTTTCCTACACCCCTGAAATCCGAGTGCTCCGGCACAGGAGTAATTTCCAAATTGGAACAAACGACTGCATGTGCATCCCCGGGGCTTGGGCAGCTCCAATTTCCTGCTGCTTTGGAGCTCCTTCATCACCGTGCTCAGCCCTCTTCGAGCTTTGGGGACACAGAAACATTTTTTCTGCAAATGTGGAAACAGGACTGGAACAGCTCTGCAAAATCTTCATTCTCTTTATAACCAGGGGCTCGCCAATCTATCTTATCCTAATATTTTAAAACAGACTGTGTTGTCCCTGCTGTTTTTTTTTTTCCCTCCTTTTTTTTTTTTCCTTTTTTTCTTCATCTAGTTGCCTGTTATTCCACAATTCAGGAGCCAATAATGTGTTTCAGAAGTTACAATGAAATGGATACACATTTAGTAATCTTTCACCTCTTCACTTATTTCCCATGAATGCTTTTAAAACGAGTACCAAAAAGCCATGAAAGGAAGAAGAGACATTTTCTTTTCCTCTGAAGATGGGAAAAATCTTTATCTCATCCTTTTGTCTGCACTGTAAGAAGAAAATGAAAGCTTTCTCTGTCTGCAGATCTAGCCTGGAAATCTCCATTTTTTAACTATATCAAAGTATAGAATCAGAGAATCCCAGAATGGTTTGGGTTGGAAAGGACCTTAAAACTCTTCTCATTTCACCCCTGCCATGGGCAGGGAAACCTTTAACAATCCCAGGTTGCTCCAAGCCCCCTCCAAACTGACCTTCTGCCAGTCCAAGCTGAAGTTAATGAAGAAACCTCTGACAGGAGGAAATGTTTAGATATTGTTCAAATAACATTGTCTTAGATTGATATTCATGGTCATTTTTATTCAGCCTGTGAGAAAGATGGAGAGAAACTTTTTGCAAGGCCCTGGAGTGACAGGATTTATCATGATGGCCTAATCTATAAAACAGATTATCCTTATGTTGGGATTCCAAGACCAACTGCCAGGATGAAAAATGTCACATGGCGACCCTCCACACCTCCATGGACCCTTCCAGGAGCCTAAGGAACCAAAATAAGATTTAGGAAGGATGGAAGTCTCTTTATTTCATTCTAGGTTGGTTTTCATAACAGTGAATGTTGGCCATTCTTAGATTTAATTTTAAAAGAAAGGAACCTTCCACACTATCATCTAATGCAGCATTTGGTGACTTAAGGATAACACAACAGATCTGAAAACTGGTGATAAAATAATGAGACTTTGCAACATTTTGGTCAATAAAGGAGCATTCTATTATCCAAAATCTAATATCAGTCAATACCTATAGCATTATGCCATGCTGTCCAATTATCCGTATCGATACAGCTTGAGTTTCCCAATAAATCATGGAATTACGGGTTTGGGTTGGAAAGGAACTGAAAGACCTTCTAGTTCTAATCCCCCAACATGGGCAGGGACCCCTCCACACCACGGGCAGGCATGAATGAAATTATCTAAATTACAGCTAAAATTGTAACTCAATTATGACTGCATCTGTCCACTACTGTGGTCCAGAGCCAAAGTTCTGTAGTTCATTGTATTGCCCAAATCACAGGGATCTGAACAAGCACTATTTGGTACTTTTCTCTCAATATTTTGAGAATAATCATCTCTATTTTTAGAAAAAGGTGGAATTGTTCTGCACTGATGGAGTTATACACAATAATTTTCAAACACTGCATTGCACAGAGCCAGAGCAGCAGCCACGTATAAATTAGAAGTTCATCAATCAGAATATAATTAATACTACTTTGCCTTGGAGCCAAATATTAGCATCCTAATTTATTACAGTGTAGCAGCACTTTGTAAATGTTATGGCAAAGGCAGACACAATGTGGGAATATTTCAAATCCTTGTGTGAGTAATGGAACAAGCAGAGTAGCAAAGGTG
Organism: Pardalotus punctatus; assembly: GCA_013400915.1. NCBI lineage: Eukaryota > Metazoa > Chordata > Aves > Passeriformes > Pardalotidae > Pardalotus > Pardalotus punctatus. The sequence goes on along the minus strand of VZTX01022749.1, from coordinate 87,296 downwards.
TGAGCGGGTGCACCCCAGGGGCAGCTGGAGAACCATAAGCTACGAGACAAAGAACAAGGCAAGGAAAGCAGCAGGACATCCCACCCAAAATAGCAAAACTCAAATTCAAAATAAGCTGGGTCAGGAGTAGTCAGTGCTCCACCTTAGGAGGAATGAAAGCATAAATGACATAAAGAGATTAGGGAGGGAGAAGGAATCCAGCAGCCTGTAGCCGTTCTGGCTCCTCCATCCACGAGCTCTCAAGCCTCATGACCTTGACCTTCAGCACTGAGTCCAGCCAGGACTGTGGGGGTCTGTGCTGCCCACCCCAGCCCAGGGCTGCTGGGGTTCAGGGGTTTAAACAGTAACAGCTTTCTCTGCCCAGTGGTGGTGATTAATAACCCTAAGTACTGGTGATTCATGAGCATGAGAACTAACCAGGCAAACTAAACGCGCTGTAAATCACTGCATTTTAAATTGTTTAGTGTTAAAGTTTAAAGCCAGCCTGAGTTCTTGGTTCTCTCAGCACACCACAGTACTCTAATTCCCCACTGATCTCCCTTCCCCCTCAGAACAAACCTTTCTATCCTAAAAAGCAATCAGGTTGATGAGGCCTGATTCATCTTTGGCAAACTTGGTAAATCCACGCTGGCTGCATGGATCCTTGTGTCCAGAAATATTCTCACGAGGCCTTGCTCCTTGATCTCCCAGGGACCAAGGTGAGCTGACCCCCTCACAGCTCCATGAATGTCCTTTTGACACAATTTAAGGGTGACTGTGGCTCTTCCTTCTCCTCACTGGTGGAAAACCTCCCCTAATCTCCGCAGCCTCTCAAAGGTGACAATGAACAGCATTGAAAGGACAACTTCCAGCTTTCCCAGTGACTCCAGACACAGCCCAGTGGATCCCACCAGATTCCATGGGACTCAATATCTCAAGTAAGCCCCAAGTCTGTCCCCACCCACTGCTGCCAACTCTTCTCCCCAAACCCCTTCACCAAACTCAGGGATCTGGAGAACTCTGGTGCTGGCTGAAGGCAAAGGAGGTGCTGAGCACCATGTCTGTGTCCCCTGCCACTAAATCCTCTCACACCACATTTAATTCTCCTTGGATAAACACTGCTCTCTGGAATTCCTGATGTGTTTTGAGAATGGAATAAAAATGGAAAAATCACAGCATGATCCAAATTTTCTAGGAATATTACAAAATCTGTGTGAATATTGAAATGCTGGATTTTTTTGTCACTCGAGTCTCCCAGAAAGTTTGCAGAAGTCGCATCCTACTTAGGAATTCAGGACCTGCAGATCCATGGGTCCGTGTATAATCAGAGTCTGGGGTCTCCTGCTCTGACTTACATAAAGCAGACATTCCAGAGAAAACCCACTTGTGCTATTTCAGCTAAACCCAGCACATTCCCCGTCCAGGACAGACAGTCCCTTCACCTTCGTCTCTTGGCTGCCACTTCCCTCCCTGACCTTTTGCTTGGAGCTGATTCAGTTTGATAACCCAATGATTTAATTTTGCCAGGTCAGGTTTTATTTTTTACCAGTCCAGCAAGCTGTACTGATTGTGCAGATTGTTGCTGACATAGAGGGGAAAGTAAGAGGAAAGAAACTCCCTCCGATATAGCAAAAAGTTGTGGGATGGACAAAACTGGTCAAATTTCATCTCGAGCTTGTCTGCATTCAACAGAGACATTCTAGCACCAAGAAAAACAATTTTAAGGGATTTGTATTATCCATAACTGTTGGCAAATCCCATTATTTCAGCCATGTTAACAGTTCTCCAATTAATTGTCAGTCTTCTGCTTAGAAAGGTCAGAAGCAGACGAGATGCAAAAGCCATGTGAGGCTCCTCGGTGACGTTTGACGGCACCTTGATAAATATTGCAGCTGCCAGCTCAAAATGCTCGTTGCATTGTAAACATCGCTGAATCATTTATTAAAAATGAATAAATGAAGCCAATAGTCTTTCTGCTGCATTAGGCAGCCCTTGTCTGTGCCACTGAGGATTCTGCAGCAATCACACTGGGCTTCTTCATTGGTTTTCTTCCCTTTTCTCTCCCTGTTTGTCAAAGTTATTATTCTTTGGTGTCACCACTCTCCCTCCTGGCTCAGTGCACATCCTCTGCTTTTGCTTTTAATTGGCGGGGCTTTTGAATGCAAATATATGATATAATGTGATAAAACCTCTACACAATGTGTAACTTCACCTTTTTTCCATGGCCAAACTGGAAGGAGTAGAGTAAATCTCCACTTAACCAACCAAATGTCTGGGAAAATTCGGGTTTAAGTTTCTGCCCCTCTGAAGTTTGGTTTTGTGACTTTGGCACATCACTTATGGCACAGAGGGCTTTAAAACCTGGAGTGGCAGTCATTACCCAGTGAATGGCTTCAAAACAACAGTGGGCAGGATTAGGTGGGATCTTGGGAAGGAATTGCTCCCTGTTAGGGTGGGCAGGCCCTGGCACAGGGTGCCCAGAGCAGCTGGGGCTGCCCCTGGATCCCTGGCAGTGCCCAAGTCCAGGTTGGACACTGGGGCTTGGAGCAACCTGGGACAGTGGGAGGTGTCCCTGCCATGGCAGGGGTGGCACTGGGTGGGCTTCAAACCCTACCCAAGCCCTTCCAACCCAAACCATTCTGGGATTTTGTGAAACTCAGTCCATCTCACTGCAGGTAGAGATGAGGAAAGCTCGTGAGGAAGGCTCTGCCTGCTTCCTACCCACGTGGACAGATGGATCTGCTTTCATTTTCACATTGCCACAGAAATGTGAATCCATTACTAACAAAGAGGTTTTTGTAGTGGATTTTGGGTTTTGGTGAGTTCCATTATTGGCCACCCCAGAAATGTTTGAGCACTGTCAGCTACTGGGTCAAGCACAACCAAAATGTGCATTGGTGAAAGATTCTTATAAAGACTTAGAAATTGCTATAAAAACTTAAAATTCGACTTCCAAACCTCTCTGAGTCATTTGAAGACGTGAACCAGTTGCCAATGTAGCTCCATGTGCTTGCTCAAAAGTCATTTACATCAAGTGTTTTGAAGGACTATCTGGGAAAAATACAAAACACTAAAACCTTGGGAGTGGATTGAGCAGCAAAGATTTGTGGTTTGCTGCACAATTTGCCGCACTGCTCCCTAACTGAGCACCAGGTTTGCTTCCAGAGGTGATTAAATAACAAATGACACCGAACTAATTAGAAGACTCTGCCATCTAGTGACTCGAGCAGCTACGTGGAGCTTTCACACGGCCCTTCATCCGAGCTTTGAGGACATCCCTGTGGGATGGGAGCAGCAGCTCATGCTGATGATCAAAACCCAAGTTTTCCTCTCAGTACACAGCATTAATTTTCCTATCTGGCACTGATTTGGTGTCTCTCCAGCATTTATCTGCTGCGATTGCTGGCAGTACCTTTATTTATTTATTTTTCTCTCCATAATGAGTCTCTGGAAAACAACCAACATCTCTTTGCTGCACCTTTATCTTTAACCTGTCTTGCTTCTTGTTTTAAAATGTCACTTTTCTAGGACAGCTGCTGACAGACAGGTACCAATGTGATACTAATAACATAACTATACGGCTGGAACATGTTATTTTTCCCTCACATAGAGTTCAAATAGGACATTTGATGACAGGTGCGTTTGGATGATCACTCACTCTCCATTTACAGCATTTTTTGGCTGTGATGTTTCTCATGGCTGTGTTGTCTGAAAACTGAAAATTTCTCCAAAATTGTTTTCCAACTATGATCTTAATATTTCCTCCCTTCAAAGCAGTCCTCATCCCATTCCCAGTTTTGGGCTTAAAAATCAGTCATGACAGCACCAAATTTGTTTCTTCAATGACAAGTTGGAGCAATTTCCTCCTTGGAGATATTTCTTATTTTACTCTTGTAGGTCTTAAGAAAAAGGGGGTTTGATCAATGTTTTCTGTTAAATGGAAACATCTGAGAGACCAAACCCACATTTTATACATTGTCAAATAAAACTGGTAGCAAAAGACACTTCTATTTCTGCAGTGTTTTTAAATATCATCCAGATTTATCATTAGTATAATAAAAAATATTTCAAAAACCTTGACAACTTCATCTTAATTTCTTAAAGGCATCGGTTGCTAAAATGAATTCATGGAAATTATCTCATATCACTTGCAGAATCTTGCTAATTGGATTACCCTACTGATATTTTATGACAAATAGAGCTCAGTTTCTGGAACATATGTAGGAATAAGACATAGTTTAAAGTGACCTCAATTCTGGATTTTCAGGGTGACTGGCATTATGGAATCAGAGAATCCCAGAATGGCCTGGGTGGGAAGGGACCTTAAAGCCCACCCAGTGCTTGCCATGGTCATGGAGAACTTCCACTATCCCAGTTTGCTCCAAGCCCCATCCAACCTGGCCCTGAAGCTCCTTGACTGAAAAGGTGAGTTTGCAACTTTTCTGCCAAAAGAAGCCCAAGTCAGGAGCTCAGATCAGCATTTCACTTTCACAGTAAAACAGGGACAGACCTGGGCATTGCTGGATGGGAAAAAACACCTTAAAGATGGTTCCTGTGTGATTTTAATATTATCATCCTATCTATTTTTGTGAGATGGATTTACAGACAAAAAAAACTGCAGCTCATCGTGTTGTATCATTTCACATTGGACAGCAGCAGGAATTTCTCCATGGAAAGGGTGCTCAGGCCTTGGCAGGGGCTGCCCAGGGAGCTTTGGAGTGCCCATCCCTGGAGGTGTCCAAGGAAGGGCTGGAGGTGGCACTGAGTGCTCTGGGCTGGGGACAAGGTGGGCATCGGGCACTGCTGGGACTCCATGGGCTGGGAGGGCTTTTCCAACCTCAGGGATCCCGGGTTTCTGGGATTTTGATACATCTTTGGCACAGCAGTGCTGGGCAGTTGGTTCTAATCTATCATGCTTGAGGTGAAGCAGTTGGCTGTGATGAATACGTGTTTTGATACTGCAGGAGATCTATCAAAATAATAAAGCATCTTCAAAAAGGGTCCAGATCAGATTTGTATTTAGCCTAATACCCTGAAAAAAAAATAAAAAGAAAAAGAAAAAAAGAGTACTGAGACAAATCAAACATTTTAACCTGGGTCTTTTGCTGAAAGGCAAGTCAAAGAACACCCCCTGAATGAGAAATAGATGCTAATTTCTGGAGGACTGTGCATACATTGTTATTGCTTGTTTTGCTGGGAGCTGACCCTGCTTCTGGAAATCTTTCATTGTGACCACTTAAAACATGCACCAGTGTGCAAACAGCAGTGGGGCTGCAGCAGATTCTCTAATGGTATTATTCAGGTGGTTATTTCAGAAACTGAATACTAAGGAGCAATAAAAAATATCTCTTGTCTGGGTCCCAGAAGTGATGAAGTGGCAACTTGTATGGGGAAAATAACAGGAGGCAATGACAACATCCTGCAGCTGGAATGAGACTTTCTGGTCCACTCAGGAGCTGTTTATCAATGGTTGTGCTGAGGTTTTCAGAGTGTAAATGTAGCACCTGAGTAAAAAAAGCCATTAATGAGTGCTCGGGGGCTGTGCTGGGTTTGGCTGGACTTGGGATTCCTGTCCTGAGTGAGCACCAGAACAGATGGGGCTCAGAGTCGGGGACTAAATTAATTCAGGAGACTTTGTGTGGCCACTTTATGGGCATTCTGCAGGATTGGGCTGCAAACTAAGGGAGTGATACCTGTGCATTAATAGCAACGGAGGGAGGCAGGGTTGGGGTTAATTTTCTTCCCAGGGGCTGTTTCAGGGCTGTGTTTGAGTTTGTGCTGAGCACAGGGCTGGGAACACAGGGATGGTTTTGTTCTTGCTGAGCTCACCCAGAGCCAAGGGCTTTGCTGCCCCTGCCATGGTGACCCCAGGGACATCCCAGACCCTGTCACTCCATGCTCGGGATGTGCAGCAGGGGAAAGAAGGAGGAAGGGGGGACGTCTGGAGGGGTGGGTTTTGTCTTCCCAAGTCCCCGTTCCGTGGGATGGGCCCTGCTCTCCTGCAGGTGCTGAACACCTGCCCAGCCCTGGGAAGGGCTGAAGGAATTCCTCGTTCTGCTGGGCTTTGCTGTGTGGAGCCTTTTGCTTTCCCCGATGAAGTGCCTTGATCCCAACCCACCCCAGTTTTTACCCTCCCCATTCTCTTCCCAATCCCACTCCCCCAAGGGGCTGTCAGGGGCTGGATGGGGTTAAACCAGGACAAATGTGCGGCTCATACAGCACTGGAAGAGCACCAGTTCTGGGATTTTTGTCCAGCTCTCCAAAGCTGAACAGTAAGTTTTTCTACGCACGATTTGCAAGTGGACCCTGAGGCTACTCACATTGTATTTGGTTAAAAAAGTTGCCTTTCTACATACTTGTAAAAGTAGACAAGTATAATAATATACAATAATATACATATATAATGCATCTGCATAACGTGTATAATGATATAATAATAATATTATAATTTATCATTATAGAATAATATACAAGTATAATACTGAAATATTAATATGATTATTAATACATAATAAATAAATAATGCAAACACTACAATGAATAATAAAAGAATACTTTTACTTTGACATTTTAAGGTTTCTCCTCCAATATTGGAATTTTCCTTTGCTGACAGGTAGTAGCTGCCTCCTGAATGTTCAAAGTGCACAGGGATGTGTGTGATGTCTTACACAGCCTTCTTCAAAAATAAATTCCCCCCTCCATCCCTAAGTATTAACTGGCAAACATGTTGTGAATTACTCAGTCAAAAGTATTTCAGCTTGTCGTTGTACAGAGCTATTTGCTCAGTCTGTCCAGCTTGTCTTGCTAATGGTCTTTCCTAATTTTTCTTAGCACTTACAAGCACCAGTTGTGGAAAATAAAGTGTTGGAAATAGCTCTGTACAATCACGCTTAAACGATCGTGGCTATTTTTCAAATCAACAGAGGAATGTTTAATAAGTGCAGGTCACCTGTCCAGTGAAATGGAATTTTTTTGGAACAATTCTAATTAGTAAGCTGTCATCTGTTATCAAGCGCAGATCAACCAATATTCCTTAGCTAGACTGTAAAAAAAAGTGTTCTTTTAATCCTGTAAATGAATGGAGACCTAAATGCTTAATAGTGTGATCATCCAACCTTCTAAAAACAGGTCATTACACCCATGAAACCAGAGGCGTTGCAAATATCAGCTTATTCTTGCAGCACTAATAAGAAAAGCTTGTATTAACAGAGCGAAATGCCTTCCAGCTAAATAGAAAACTGAAAATAGTAAAAACGTATATATTACACACATGCATTCAATTAGGATTTTTTTAGTTCCATTGGGTTTTTTCATATCTGTTGCCTGGAACCACCCTTTTCCTGTGCAAAACCTGTAGGTTTTCCAGCACAATCACCCCGAGGGCTCTGCCATTCCCACTGTAACACCAACTCTTTGTGCCTCTGCTCCTGCATTTGGCATATTCCCAGTGTCCAAGGGTTGTGATCCTTAACTCCTCATCCCTGCTTGTTTCCGGGCCACATTTGTACCCTGTAGACAAATCTTTTTTATTGTCATTGACAATAAATTTCTAAATGCTATTTAGCTCTACTGTTCATGTTTTCTTGGATAAACCCTTCCTTCCTTCCTTCCTTCCTTCCTTCCTTCCTTCCTTCCTTCCT